>RSEF01000003.1:92557039-92582671 GCA_003993805.1 Himantopus leucocephalus | reverse complement strand
CAATCCCACCATCCATGTCGCCAACAAAGATGTTAAACAGCACAGGTCCCTATACCGACCCCTGTGGACAGCCACTCCTCACTGGTCTCCACTTAGACATCGAGATGTTTTGTTTCCCACTGAAGTTTCTCACTGTTCTCTCCTCCAGACTAAGCCAAGCTATTGCATCACCTCTGCCTGGAAAGGTGCTGCATCATTTGAATGGCTGGTAAAAAATGTATTATATATGTAACGCCTTTATTACCAGAATTCAAGCCTCCAAACACAACCTAAACCTTTTCACAAGACGGTAGAAAGAGAATAAAGTTCCCCTTTATCAAATCTTATTTTATAGATAATATGTCTACATTTTGAACTAGAAGGCACACTCTTAAATATTTCTGAGTAATTATCGCTTCTTTACTTCCCAAAGCCATTATTTCCCCTTTTTCTCCTTGTTAAATGAAAAAAAACATCTATAGCACAGACTCATCATCACCCTCACGTCTGCATGATGGTTTTCCTCTCTCAACAGCAATTACTTCCAAACTTTCCCACTGACCTTTTAGTAAACCTTTTCATACCCCACCTCTCAGAATAGCAGTATCTTCCCCTGAGCTCTGGCAGAAGAACAAAGGTCCCTACACTCATAGGGTTCGTAGCTCACAAACAATTACTTGCTGTGGCCGCGTTTGCCATCAAAGGAAATTTATAGCAACAGAATTCCAGCAGATCAAATATCCTAACTGGTGCCTATTTGGATAAACTGATTTTCTCATGCCAGACACAACGGGAGTCCTTGTCGCTAAATGACAATAACTGGTATAGGTGCTCTCTCTCCTGCCTGGAGGGAGCACTTCACTCATCCTTCTTGTTCCTACACTGACTAGTTCCATAATAAATTAGTCTCATCTGTGTTCTTCATTCAGTGGTTCAATAGCTGATGAGATTTACAAGGTAGGTTTAGAGAGGAACAAGAAAAAGTCTCATTTTTGATAATATGCTTTCCGTCTTTTTTTTACATTGTCTTTAACCTTCCCACGCTCATTTGGGAATCCAAAGCTGACAAATACGTTTGGGGAATCTCCTGGAGACAGGTGATCACAAAAGGTTATCGACAGATTTGCTCATTAGCTTTTCCTGGTCTCTGATAAAAGTCTCAAAGCTTTATAAAACCCACTGCTCACTTTTTCTTCTTTACTCTCCCTTTTCCTGTTTACCCACTTTTTGGTAGATTGGTCTTTGCCTCTTACTTCACATCAGGGAAGTTGAAAACCTACATTCTTATGTAGCACATAAAGACAAGAAAAGAAAGTCCTGTATCAGTTAAAGGAGAAAATGTACTTCTTGCTTCTCTGATTTTATTCTACAGTCCAGGCAGCATAGCTTGCTGTCACATTGACACAGGTAACCTCAGCAATGCCATGATGGTAATCACTTTTACATGGACCCATTGGATGCCTTAATGGAACCATCTTTTGTTTGTTGTTATATACAGAGAGATACGTTTCCTCCCAGCTCTTCAGGAAAAGCCCTAAAACTTCCTTTGTTTTAAAACGCAATGTATGCTAAGGATAACAGGTAGTTAGGGTTAGAGACTTCACTAGCTATTATTAATTTCATAATACCAAGAATCCTTTTCTTCTTTGAAAAAAAATTGTATAGATGCACAATGTATTTTAAGATTACATTTACTGTATATCCCGATTTGCTCTAGGCACAGTAATTACCTTGTAGATCACTCTTAACACAAATTGATTTTCTCAGTTTTCTAAGAGTATGCTCGATCTCATTCCCAAATAAAACAATCTACCTCCTCGGAAAGCAGAATTCAGAGGGAAAGCAAGTAAATGATGAATTAGCCAATACTTCTGGAGAGACAGGAGAATGTGCAACTATCATCAAAGGTAATGGGAGCATTTTATTCCCCTTATGATTTTGGGTCTTAGTTATGAAAGACTTTTAGCTGGGATTTCTCTCAGTGAAAAGATGTAAATCTGATCATAAACAGTGTCTCTTATAAAGAAATAGTAACCTCAGTTAATGGAGACACTGTCAGTAAGCTCATGGTGCTAAGTTACCATTTCTGGCTTTTTTTTGACTCTCGTGTTCTTCCTGACTATTTACTGCTTTGATAGAAGCTTCTGTTGTTGTGATAAAATCTAAAAGTATATAAATCAGCTAACTATGGCCTGTTCCTGTTTTCTTTTTCAAAGCTAGCAGCCACACATTAGGACAAATTGCGAGGAATACCACAAAAGCCACTCGATTTCTGGCATGGGTTCAAGTCTTTTTCATACATCCATTTGCACTCCTACAAAAATTCAGAAGATTCTGCAACTTGGCAGTTACCTTTACAGAAATATGTTAAAATACCACCTTCTGCTAATCTGTCACTGCTGTTAATAGGGATAAAATGTCCCCCAATTAAACACAGCTTTCTAATTAAGGCCATGGTATTATTAACTGCTGCACTGCTCTTCCACAAAAGAAAAAATGGAGGATTAAAAATTATCCTGGAATAGCCTTCAGGTAGTCTAAAGATGATAAAGGGAAGAAAAACAACAGTACAAAAAAAGATTAAAATCTTTCACATAACTGCATTTTATTCTGTAAAGAGCCTACTATTAAAAAGTCAATGTCTCCCAACCATTACCGCAGTCCAGCATCTGATAGATTACTGCTCTTTTTTTTTAATAAAAGAGAAAAAAATGCCGAATTTTTAGAGAAGCTAAAGAATCACGCTTAGTTTAAGGCTTAGTCTATGTGAGACTGGCCTGTTTTCTTCGATGAATGGAAACTACTGACATCACCTAAGTTAATCTTAGAACAGACTGAACAGTCAAAATAATGCATTTCATTATTGAACATTTTCTTTGTATGATTGTACCTCACCAAATTAGGTCACGTAACTAACATTCTTACCCCTCCCAAAATCTCCCAGTAGTTTTGCTTAGTTTCTTTACAATCCTTTTATCTCTTGAAAGGATTTTCAAGTAAAATTTACTGACAGTGCAATTTTGCTATTGACTCTTGTGCTTTTAGGGAAAATTAAACTGCACCGAAACCTCCCTATTGCAGATGTTTTATTCTGAGTACCTTGCAATTTATAAAAAAATTATTAGTTATAGTAGATAAAATAGGTCACAGTACTCCAAAATCTTCGTACATTTCGTTACTTTCTCATAATTTATAGATTTATCAATGAAGTCTCTAAATGCACACTACATTCTGGCATTAGTTTAATTTCTGGTTTCCATTTTGGATGAGTTAAAAGCTTAAGAGGTAAGGTCACTCTATGAAAGTCACTGTTTTGTCTCTATTGCTCTGATGAAAAAGCAAGGCAGAAATACCTATTTGTCCTCCAAAACATCTTTCTCAGTCTAGAATAACCAGGACTGAGGACTGAGTGACAATTAGGGAAAGCTTAACTTGCAGTGACTGGTGAGGTTTCAGCCTGTGTTTTCTTGGGGTCTCCAAGCTGTTTAGCAGTCACATCCTGAACCCCAGTGGTTTACAGCAGTGGTTCAGCGTAAAATACTGTGATGGAAGCTGTAACAGTTCATCAGCTGACTGACAGGCAGTCCAGTATCTGTGCAGTGCAGGTGCTGAAAGGAGCTGGAAGCCGTAACGTCAACATCCATTAAGCTGTCCCCAGTTGTCATTCAGATCCTTAAGCAACCACTCAGCTGTCTGGATCATCCAGCAAGATATAGCTAGCACATACCTGCCGATTTTAATATTTATCCCAGGAAAACATAAAAGAGCTTTGAACCAGCCCCTTGTCTAAAGTGCTACTAGTTTCCCAGAGATTAAATTCAGGAGTGGGGAGCAGAGACAATCTCCCACGGAATCAGGGCGTCGCGGCGGTGACAGAAGTGAGAGCAACGGAAGGTCAAAAGCTCCACTAAGACACAGCTCCACTCACCAAGCTATTGAAGAGTAACTTCGCCACATACGTTAAGAGGCCTCACTCATACCTTTAAGGTTGAGTATATTTCAGGATAGGGCTTTTGATAGTTCTAGTAATAAGAAGAATTGACTGAAATTCTCTTTTTTATATATAGACAAGGGAAGGAATGTAGAATTAGGTATTAGGAAGAGGGGTATGTTGGTTATTAACCAGTACATAGAAAAACCAAAAAAGATTGGAATGAGCAATGAAATCCAAGTTGTCTCCCTTCTACTATTTTACTTTTCAGGTTCAAAAAGTGGCAGTTCTTAATATGCTAACACAGTTTCTCTAGCTGTTGAACAGATATTCACATAAGGTAAATTGCACTGAAATGGAATTTTAGGGTTTCAATGTGTTTGGTTTTATTAAAAGTTGTTATCGTAAAGCAGCACCACACAACTTCAACAGCTTTTTACCAATCAGTTGGCCATCTTGTCCCTGCCCAGTTCTGCCATGGACAGTTTTGGTGAGCTGCTGACATGCAGGTGATCACATCTCAGGAAGAGACAGATTCCCCTGGATAGAGCACAAACCACCAACACCGGTTTTGACCTCCTCCACTCATTTTCTCAGTTTTTTACATCACTTTTTCTGTGTATGAGTTCTTGGAAGACTGACAAGGGGTTTTTTTTGTGGTTGGTGGTGTTTTTTTTAATTAACATAGAAAAGTCAGTTGAATTTATGAAACTTTGAAAATCTGAGGGCGTTATTTCTGAAATTTCCTTATTTTAATAAGTTAATAATTCACTTGCCATAAAATCTTCAGCATCCTTATCACACCATTAAGCAATAACAATTAGACTATAATATTATTTTTATCAAGTAGGTTGAAAAGACTTCAGTTATTGAAAGAAGGATGTTTTCAGTCCTCCTTTTTTATAAATTCAATGGAATAGTCCACAAATATCACTGTGAATGCTGCAAAAAATGAATTTGTTATACTTAGGCCTTCATGAAGAAAGACAAAATAGCAACTTTAAGAACTGGTAATGTTATATAAAAATCATAGGCGAGCCTTAGAAAAAAATTATTTGTTCCCTCATTTATACACAGCAGTAAAGGAAAACCACTGTATTCACATTTTTTGTTGGCTAAATTCTTCAGAGCTTTTTTTTCCCTGAGATGTGTTATGATCCCTGCTTGGATCAGCTTGGTCAGACATCTTTAACTGTTTGCAACAAAATTGGCAAGCAGGATACATACAGCCCGAAAGTATAAAGTAATTATTTATTGCCTAACAGAAGCAAAAGATAGCTCGGATTTAATAAGCTATCAAGCGAAGCATTAATATGCTCACCACACCCAATAACACACCTCAAGAGTCTTTGCTGGCCTGGCAGGCATCAGTTGGAGGAAAAAAGGCTGGGCTGGTCTCTGCTGATCTCAAAGACAAGTCCTCAATATCGCTACGTTGCATCATCCACCCCATCCAGTCCACAGCAATGACATTGGTGATCAGACTGATGACAAAATTGCTTGGTTTTTTTCCACTACTGCAGACACAGAGGCCTGTGACAACAGTTAATTGTAAGTCTACTAATCAGGACATAATTCATATTCGCTTGTCTTGGTTCTGAATATAAGCATACTAAAACAGTGCAACTAATAGTGGTATGTAGGTATTTTGTGATGGCATAGCCAGACAGTATGTGAGCAGTGTGATCATGAGAGAGGAAAACAAAGGTAGGTGTAGCTGCAGGTAGGAGACATCCAAGTAACAGATGTTGCCAGAGAGAGGACAAAATAAGCACAAGAGATTGTGAATAGGCAGGATATGCTCCCACACACACAAGGAGGATGACTGGCAAGACAAAAAGAAACCTCAAGATAAGCAGTATCAGGAGCAGAGGAGACCACCCTTTTGGGAGGAGGGCAATAGCATAAGAATACCAGGTTTAAGCAAGGAAAATCAGAGGAGAAAGAAGACAAGCTCACTTCAGTTCTGACTTTTATCATCAATGAGGTCCCAAGAGTGATGTCCTGGGCCTCTGTGACTAACAACCATCAATGACCACAGACGTTAACCCTAATTAAACAGCTTGAGCTCCATGGCATTGTATATTCACAGATAAATTAAGATACAAGTGTTAAAGACTAACAGTTTGGTATATGCAGTGATAAGATGGTTTAACATTGTGTAAGAACTGACCATTAACAAGAAGTGTGTTGCTAATTAATGAATTTAGTAAAGCCCAGTTTTACAGCTGAAAGTTGTCCTGACTTGTCAGTCTTCTGAATGTTCCCATTGCAGCGATCTCTCTCTCTCTCTCTCTCTATATATATATATACGTACACATATATTCAGTTGCAACATCGTATTGGTGCTTTGACTCCTGAGCCCTTGAACTTCTAAGAACCCAGTCAAAAAAGTCCTGCCTCCAACTGTAATTTTACATTACCTTTCTCAAGACTTTTTAGGCCTCTCTCTCACCACTTCATAATTTCCCCAAAGTGATGGAGCGGGGCCATATCAAAGCTGGCCCTTGGACCCACGTAACACAGGGAGCTGAACCCCTGCGAGCAGGGAGGTAACATTAGGCAGAGGTTACAAAGAGACAAGGTTACAGGGCGCAAGCTTCTGTAATATGGAAAATATTGCATGTTGTAGTGCCGTTATCTTCCCTTTCTATCAAAGTTTTTATGACTAATATTATTTAGTACAAATGTAGGGTTGTGTTTGTTGCTGTGTTTGTTGCTGGTTGTCTCTCTAAAACAACACTGATTTGGGGTTTTGTTTTTAAACCATATTCACTCTTCATAAACCTGGGCTGTATTGGATAGATATATGCTGCTAAGACATACCAGCATTTCCCTGCACTTGATTCCTCCTGCCCCAACCCCATCAAAGCATTCATTTAAATAGCAGAAAGGAAAGGCTTGGCATCTTCTTCTGGATCTACCCAAAGCTGTTGAAGCGGTTACTATTCCCATCTATTTGTCACTGCCCACTAGCTGGACAGTACCATCTTCACACCTTAACTGGCAAAAAAAACACGAGACTGATCACTCATTCCATTTTTCTGCTGAAGCAATAACCTCTAGCTAGCCAATGCTAATAGGCAGCCAGTGGGCAATTTCATATTAAACAACTTCCATCAGTTGTAAAGCAAATGAGCGCTAAGCCCTGAGATTTTAAGTGCTGTGGTTGCAAAGAAATCATGAAGAAATGAAATCAAACGTAACAAATATAGCATGTCTAAGTCTCTGTCCAGACAATCTAGGGAATAAGGGGGAAACAAATCCAAAAATACCTTCAAATGACCTTGTATATTTCTTTAAGTTGTTAATTCCAAAACTCTAGGTATTTCAATTGTCAGTATTGTTAACTATCCCTACTAAGAAGAGGTACAGTGGTGATCAAGACTGTAAGTTAGAGAAATCGCTTTGTGAGCACTTAAAAATATCAATATTTTCCACTTCCACCCCTCTAGCTCAGCTCTTCCTATGTATAAAGAAATCAAACCCAAACAACTTACTTGAATAAACAAGCACAGTCAAAGCCTGATCATAACCATGCCCAGAAATATCAATGGAGCAAAAAATCATGTTTGATTATATTCTGAATATCTATGCAACCTACTAAAAGATGCTTTTGTGACAAATAGAAGAAAAAACGTATTGTATGAGAGGGGATAGAAAACCATCACACTTCGTTTTCAAGCTTCACTTTTGTTCGTAGGAATCAATTAACTGCTTTATGCTCATTACATTCAGATTAATAGGTTCTGGAAACGATTTGCTCAGTTCCCAATTTGCTACTTGTCGTATGTGGTTGGTTACCTAAGGTCTTGTCTGTATGGATGGATGCAGACGGAATGCCATTCACACTCCATATAGTCAGGCACGAGCACATTTTGGGCCAGAAGTAATTTTAGTCACATTAGAACAGTGCCACATTCCAGCAAAGGGACTTCACAAAAAGGCACAGAAATTCACTAACGTGTGGCTCATACCCAGAGAGCTCAGAGTGTAAGCAGAGGAGCTCAGGTCCCTCCGCATCCATTCATGTGGATGTGCCTGAAGTCACATGGCATTGTTTCCGCTCTTTGACAATACAGCTGTGATGATTTTCACAAGAGAGCAACCAGGGTACAATAAAACTCTAGTGCAGAGGGTCAGTACACATCCTATACACTAACAGTTCCTAAATTATAGGAGAATTGGTTTCACTGAAAATAGGAATTAACTTTAAAAGCTTAAACAACACAAATTGCAGTATATTCAGGGCCATATAACTGTTACTTAATCAATCACATATTAATTATTACTTATCAACAGGGATACCATGACAAATGGGTACCCATTACATGAAAATCATACAACTGATGAGGATATTGCTCCTTTCTTAAAGGTCAAACTATATTATTTAATTGCATACTATTTTTTTTAATTCGTATGCTGTTCTACATGCTGTTTGTTTTGCCACACTAACTGTAAGAATGAGGAAATTGGGCACCTTTCAAAGTATTTGCCAACAATTAGGACTGCCAAATCTTAGCCACCTCTCTGTATGCTGGTTAAGTACCCTAAGCCGAAAGAAGGAGAAAGCCACCAGTTGTCTAAATGATACCGGCAGAACAACTGCAGCACTTGGTAGAAAATTGCATGCTGTTCTCTAAGAGAGAGTTTCCTTCTGCTGATGTAGAAATAAGGACAGGGTAAAATGCAGTGTGTGAATTTACATGTGAACTTGTAATGCTTACCAGGTAGGAAAAAAGGGAAAAAAACAAAAACAAAAACCCAAACATATATTAACAAAGTTGTCTTCAACATCTACAGTAAGAAAATAAAATTTTCAATGACTTTCATTCTAGGAAAAAAACTTATTTGGTATTCAAAACTATTTGGTATTTGGTTGCAATCAATGGCTCAATGTCCAAATGGAGATCAGTAACAAGTGGTGTCCCCCAGAGGTCCATACAGGGACAAGGTTCAATACCTTTATTAAGATAAAACTTGCACTCTCAGAAAGTTTGTGGATGACACTAAACTCAGTGGTGCAGTTGACTCAGTTAAGGGAAGAGGTGCTTTTCAGCAGGATCTTGACAGTCGAGAGAAGTGGGCCCATGTGAACCTTATGAAGTTCAACAAGGCCAAGTGCAAGGCCCTGCACTTGGGTTGAGGCAATCCCCAACATCAATACAGACTGGGGCATGAATGGACTGAGACCAGCCCTGCAGAAAATGACTTGGTGATATTGGTGGGTGAAAAATTAAATGTGAGCTGGCAATGGGCACCTTCAGCCCGGAAAACCAATTGTACCCTGGGCTGCATAAAATGATGCATGTCCAGCGGGTTGAGGGAGGCAATTCCCCCCATCTACTCTGCTCTCTTGAGACCCCACCTGGAGTACTACATCCAGCTCTGGGGTCCCCAGTACAAGAAGAACATGGGCCTGTTAAAGCAGGTCCAGAGGAGGGGGCGTGAAAATGATCAGAAGGTTGGGACACCTCTCCTGTGAACGAAGGCTGAGAGAGTTGGGGCTGTTCAGCCCTGAGAAGAGAAGGCTGTGGTGAAACCTTATAGCAGTCTTCCAGTAGTTAAAGGGGGCCTACAGGAAAGATGGGGAGGGACTCTTTATCTGGGAGTGCAGTAGCAGGACAAGGGGCAATGGTTTTAAACTGAAAGACAGTAGATTTAGATTGGACATTAAGGAAGACATTTTTTATGATGAGGGTGATGAGACACTGCAACAGGTTGCCCAGAGAAGTTGTGGATGCCCCATCATCGGAAGAGTTCAAGGCGAAGTTGGACGGGGCTTTGATCAAACTGATCTAGGGAAAGACATCCCTGTCCACAGAAGGGTGGGATGGACTAGATGATCTTTAAGGTTCCTTCCAAGCAAAACCATTCTATGATTCTGTGATTCTATAAATTAGCTGGAGAAAGAAAAAGGTCCAGATAAAACTAACATATGGTAAAACAGACACAAAACTTAGTAGAAAAAGTACTCAGAGGATTAGAGAATCATTTTCAGAATAGAAGGATTTATTAAGTGGAATTCTTCAGGGTCCTGTCTGGGCTCTGGTTCTATTCATATTTTTAATAACACTGGATAACAATACTCTAAAGATTACATGCAATAATTCTAAGCTGGTAGAAAACAGTAAGAACTCACAATTTTCTTGAGGTGAGTAAGGGCGAGTACAGTATTCTTCGTTTAAGCAGCAGCTACGCAGACATTGGAGGAACAACTTATTAGGTAGCAATTCTTCAGGAGGAAATCTGGAGGTCATGTTGGAATCCTAACTAAATGAGACTCGGCAATACTCAGTAGTTCTCAGAAAGCTAATGTTATACCTGTCATCTGTGTCATCTGTGAGACATGAGGAGTAAATCTGTTTGAACTAACAGCTGGTTTAAGTTCTGCATCTTGCTTTGAAAATTGCTCTTGCAGAAGGTGGTTCACTTGGAGGGAATCCAGATGAGAAAAAGAGGAATTATAAAGCTATAGCAAATGATCTACGTGGAAATGCTGCAGAAATTGGAGATAATTAGAAAAAGGAAGAGTTATGGATGGAAAGATTTATCAAACAGTTTTTTGCAAGGTTCTTTCCAGGGTGATCAGTCTTCAATTACATAAAAGGTACCTACTAAGAAGAAGGGAATATTTTTTTTCTTCATATCCACAATGATTAATAAAAAAAAATGGTTAACAAGAAACATTTGTTAGAAATAATAATAATTAAAAAAAAGAACCACAAACGAAAAACCCAAAACAAAACCAATCTTTACTTAAGGACAGCTAGTAAAATAGCTTTTCATGGGTGGCTGACAAATCCGAGTTCCTGGCAGTGACTAAGAACAGGTTAGATGTACTTCTCTCGGGAATGATTTAGATATAGTTCAGAATTTTTTGGGGGGGAAGGAGGAAAGATGCAATGACTCCCAAAGGTCCTCTCAAGCTCTCTGATTAATCAGACAGTTTTAGACAATCCAGTTTAAACCAACTCGCTCAGGTAGTGAAAGCACTTCAGGTATTACAATATGAAATACTAAAGATCAGACATAGAAGATATTCTATCTTTTGTAAAAATATAAACAACCGCAGACATGCTTCTTCTAGTACTTATTCCATTCCAAGTTAGTTTGAAGTAAAAAGTGTATTGACCTGTAGTACAGCCAGACCTTAACAACGTATCATGATAGCTGGTAAGTCAGAACTGCAGACATGACCCCTTAAGGGAAAGTACAGACAGTTTGTTCTGATACACCATGAACACCTCTCTCCTGCAACTTCTGTGAAACATAAGTATTAATTAGGATGCAGGGGGTAAAATTTTTCATCCCATAACATGCCTGGATACACTGTTTAGAAACCAACCAACAAATAACAACAGGAATTTATAATACAAGCATTGCAATGCACCTATTTTTTACCCTTACTCTATGGTTTATAAACTGTATCTAAAAGATCTCAGACAATCAACTGATTAGTTCAAACAACTTTATGAGAAATGTCACTCAATATAATGAAATCGTAACCTGAATTCAGAGCATTGTGTAGACAAAGAACTAAACAAAAACTTTTTTTTTTTTTTCCAGCTTGTACATGAGGACAAGACAGACTTATACATCCCCAGATTTTCCACAGAAGACAGACAATATAGGATTTGCTACATTTGGCTATAGTACTCCTGGGCAATATGGGAGACCACATTCACATCCCTAAATTGCTAATATTTTTCACCATAAATGAGATGCCCAATTATTGGACTACGGCGTTATTGTCTTTCCCCTATAAGTAATCTCTGCTTAGAAAGGAATATAGTTTTAACAGAAAAAAAAATTGAAAGGAATTTACCAGAAATCTAGTGCCTTTTGGACAGGGCAGATTAAAACTTATATCCTTGAACATGGGCCTCCCCCATCCCAGTTGCTTTCCTTGACTATTTATTACATCTCATTCTTTCTCTGTCCAGTTCCGAAGTTCCACAGTTCCAACCCTGGTGACAGAAATGTATATAGTCTCCAAAACTTCCTGTTTAAATGAATTACCATTTTTCAAGGAAATATTTTACTGAAAAACCATTCTAGTGAGCAGCTCCTTGAGATAAATGCCTTTATCGTTATAAAATAAAAGATAGGCATGTAAAAAAAAATAAAATCGTGCAACATAAAATCTGGTCCAAAAATACCTTCACATTTTATTTTCTAAAAATCTCTGAATTAGAAATCTGCTGAACACAGACAAGTGTCACTATGTATAAAATAACTAGGGGATTTCCATAGGTGCAAGATTAGAGACACCAATGTTGCTTTTGAAAGGACCACATTTTTACAATAATTTTTGATACAGACACAAAGCTCAATGTACTGACACTCTTAAGTTTAAAGGATTGGGGTTTTGAAGAAAGTAAGGCATAGTGCAATTTCCTTCTATCAGATTCAAGGTTAAGCTGAAGATTTTCTTCTACTACTGCTTATTTAGAAGTCAGAGTTAGATAGATGGAATGACAGCCATGAAAATTCATACATCTCAGGATTTTCAAAGACAAGTTGCACAAACACAGAAATGGAGATTTAGATTGTGAAATGAAATGAATGTCTTCTACACAGAAACTGCAATTCACACATTCTTGGTTTGGGGTTTTAAAGGGTTTGGTTGAACCGACTTGATTTTACTTTTCAAACAGTTTTAAATTCTTTCAAGTAAGGAAGAGATGAAATCATTATGTTTGTTATGTAAGCAATCACTACTGAGCAAATGGCTCAAATCAAAGATTAAAAGATAACAAAAATCATAATACAACATTTACAAAAGAATACATTTAATAAAATCCTGATTGGGTCACAAGTTTGCTTTGAGAAGGATGGGTTAAACTTATCAATTAACTTGCTCATTAAAAAGTGTTCCTTGAATTGTGCTAATAAATATTATCTGTAAGAAAAATTATTTTATTGGTACTTTAGTGTATCAAATCCACTATCATTGTCTTCACTGGGAAGAAAAAAAGGAATGAGCAGTTTACAATAGCATTGGGATTTATTTTAAAAAGGATTATATAATACTTCTGGAGGTTGCAAAACCTTTCAGAATAAAAAATGTGATTCAAAAATTGCCGAGACTTTTACTATAAATTGTTTATGAATCAATCAAATGATGGCATAAGATGCTTGTTTAGAAATAGATTTGATAAAAACTGTATCCAGAAATAAAATATGCCAGCAGACTTAGTATTATGTAAGCTTACAGCTTGTGCACTATTCCAATAATTAATTTTGTTTACTTACTGTGTTTTTAATATATGTTCTTCAATAAAAAGGTTAAGAAATCCATCTATACTCTGTTGTATAAAACCTAATGTCACGTTCCTGCTCTGTTTCAAAGCCTGCTTCTCTTGGACTGAGTATCATGAACGGTAGCAGAGATTAGAATCAGACCTTTTATAGGAGGTTTACATTCTAGAGGCTGAAATTGGTATAAAAATTAATAAATATGTTGATGTTTTTAGGTGAAACTGAGTTTTTTATATAGAGGATAATATTTGACATAACGTCTTGAGCTTGTTAAGGTACAAACATCTGTTATTCTACTGGTTTTGTGGATTTGATGGAATCTAAAGTGAAAGGCGGAATTTTACTGCTGACAAATCATTGAAGAAATGTAATTCATACTCAAAAGCCCAAGATAGGATATATCTGAGAATACATCGACAATGCAGAAGTGGATTTCTAGTTATGGACAACCATCAAGATACCCAGGAAAAAAAGAACCTGTTATTGAATGATGTCTAAGTCTGGAAAGAACACATTTATTGCTTTTTCTCAAAGATAAAGTTGGAGTTTTGCTTATTTCTTTCCATATACCTGTGTTCTGTATTAACATTCATGGATTTTTTTTTTCATTCTTTCCTTGTTCTCTTGAGCTATAGAAGAATAAACATAGAACTAACAATGCAAGGTAACTTGTCTTGTGCAAACCAAGAATACATACAAAATGCTGTTTCAATGTTTCTCTGCTGGTCTAATTAGCTATGTATGTAAATGAGGTACTCAATATAAAGTATAATTCTCTTTGGAAAGAGTTTTGCAATGACATCTGCTAAAAAGATGAGATCTGGCATTTATCTGTAGCAAAGACTTCAGAAAGATCTATTTTCTCTTAAATTAAGAAATTTCTATATGGCTCTTCTGTACAGAACACAGCATGCTGAAAAAAAAAAAATTAAAAGAAATTTCCTTGACATTTTGCAAACTCTAACACATTCCTCCAGGCACAAAGTTTATTTTTATGTCTCCCCAGCAAACTACTGTGCAAAAGATTCCAGCTTTTTTTGAAAGAAAACCAGTATTGTTTGTTTATTTCTTCTGTATGAGAAGAGCTGAAAAATATGCAGGTCCTTTGAATGAGGTACTGTAAAAATAGCAGAAAAGTAAAAATTTTCTATAGAAACCAGCTCTCTGTGTGCTTACAATATCAAAGTAGATTGTTTCCAGGACTCATTCTTCCATCTTTTATACGCCTTTCATTTCAGAGGCCATTGTGTCCTTATAAATGGCATTTCACATTCCCGTGGGGAAAAAAATACGTATACTTTTTAAAGCCACATTTTTGTGAACAAATACATGACCCTAATCTATTGTAATGTATTTTCTAATAAACATTTCTTCTTTCTTGAAATACCTCACCATGCATCTGTTCATAGGCGCGTAGGAAATACCATACTGGGTCTAACAAGGTTATATCTAATTTAGTGTCCTCTTAATAGAAGTGTCTTCACAAGGATTTAAAATACGTTAATGTGGCTCCAAACTAATAAAGCATGCATTCACAGTTTTTAAACTTTCTATATGCTAAGAAAGCGAGCCTTCTAGAGTTCAATGCAACTCAACTGATGTATGTCAGAATCTAAAGTTTTCTTTAGCATTGAGTTTTGGAACTTATAAGAATATACCTCCTAAACACACTTTTAAATTGAAGATAGTAAAAGAAATCCAAAGGCTCTTTCCAAACATCTAAAAAGTAATTATTTTGTGCTGTAAGAAAAGAATTAAGCTCCTCTCTTGTATAACTGGGGATGTTCTCTTTTATTCCTATAGCTGTCTAATCCTTTTTACCAGGATCTCGGTCTCAGGGAATTAATTCTTTGCTTTGGTGTGACATGCTTGGTGTATTTAGCCCTAAGACAACCTAGTGGTGACATAGGAAATCATCGCAGGCTTTCCCCAGAGTATATTCTTCTCTAGTCTTGAAGGAATCAATCCTGCGATGAGAAATTGAGAAGACAAACAACAAAAAGTGCTGGAGGCTGAAAGACTGCCTTTACCTTAATAGCAAAGAAGAAACCCCTGCAAAAGAAAACTGGATTTCTGTATATCCTGCGACCCCTTAAGAACCCCTCCAGGATGAAGTAAGTCTGCTTTTCAAATAAGAAAACAGTGATCCCTGGAAAGGCTAGGTTTGTTTTACAGGTCCAAAATGTTTTCTGGAGATATTTAGGATAGAATCCACCTCAAAACAGAGAGTCAGGAGAAATGCTATGCACTGATTAGGTTCCATTTCAGTCTTGATGTAAGCATTGAAATATGTAATTCTTGAGCTGTTTTTCTATTCTGAAATAAATGACAGTTTAATACTCAGAAAACTCAATGAACAGAAAGGCTCACCCTGGGGCAAAGCGATAGTTGGTCCAATTTGCTATCCCATGAGCTATTAAACCTTCCTACCCACACTTAGGTTCATGTCATTCATGCCCACTGGTCCTGCTGTCATTCAGAGATCATCCTTATCTGTTATTAAAAACACCAAATTAATTTAGGAGTTAAGTTAGCCTACTTTGCCTACCATGTCTTAATTATTTCATGTTCAGGAGGACAAAAGTTTCCTTTCTTTTATTAACGTATCTGTTTATGAGAATATAAAAATCCTTTACTATCTGATCATAGTGTTTTGAATGGAAAAAGCACAGAAAGTACATATAAATGTGTCTATATAATATACATAATATATATATTATAGTCTATAATATATATAATGCAATTCATTGTAATATATTTCCTGAGTAAAGAAGCTGTAGCAATAATGCCTCTGTATAATGGATTGGGAAAAAAAGAGAAGTGTTGCATGGAACTTTCCATACTTTGCATAATTCTGTTATTATACTTTAATACCCTTCTCTTTTGTTTATGTTTACTGCTGTCTCTTCCAGCTTGCATACTCAGGTAATAAACTTCAGAAAGTGTGGTCTTTGTCTTCTAACCCTCCCTTCCCAAGTGCTTCAGCGCCCCACAAACATACTAGGAATAATTCATTTTATTTGTAAGTAATTAATTTATATCTCATGATGATGCTCATTCTCGCAGCTTTGAAAATTATACAGAATCTAAACAGGTGTTGCAGTTAGTTCTGATATTCACCCTAGATTTTCCACTTTTTTCATTCAATTAATTACTTCAGTGTCTTGAAGTTTTCATAAATAACTCTTCTCCTTGACTTGAAATGGTATTTTAATACCCTTCAAATATTTGGGGATATACTGCTAACTGTGCCTAGGTATCTTTAGTTAGATATTTTTTATTGCTTTTAATCTTCTGTCTTAAACCATTCACTTCACTGTCTGCATTGTGGCTGCTCTTCTCTGAAGTCTATGATGCACCATGATCTTTTTGGTATAAAAATTAAAGACTTGTAACTGCATATCCAGTTCTGAAGAAAAATAAATATAGATTGGAAGATGCATTTTCAGTCTTTGTTTACGTAGGGACCTTCTGTTTTGAGTTCTAATTCACTATCAAACATCTCTTCTTTCTGCAATCACCTCCAAGTGTCATTCGCTATTACTGTTTTCAGGATTTCCCCTTCCCATTTTATTTCAATTTATTCCCAATACAGACCATGAGTTTACAGTATTCTGAATTCTATTATCTTATGTCCTGCCCACGTTTCTAATTGACACAAGCCTTTTTTGTTTTCTCTCAGTCCCCACTAGTATTTGCATTACCTCCTAATTTATTGTTGAACTGCAAGTTTCATCCAGTAGATTATTTCCTTTCTTAAATCACTACTGAGGATTTTAAGTCCAAATATTAATTCATGCAGATGTCAGTACCTCATTGCTATTAATTTATGGTGTTTTGTATAGCTCACAGTCCACTTTGACAAACTGTGAAAAACTAAACAAATCTGAATTAAGTTTTGAAGGGATATAATAGAAGTCTGAATAAAATCCATATATATGCACATACACTCTCATTTAAATACTTTCTTTCATTCACCCATTTTACAATACCAAAAAAGCTAAGTAACATTTATAGTATTAGACTAAATTTAATAATACAAAATCATAATTATTAACATTGTTATTTCCAGAGTGATATCCTTTCAGCTTCTTTTCATAGCTTTACTAGTCTAGAAATTAGATTCTCAGAATGTTAAAGTTAACTAATTCCTTGCTAAATTTAAAAATTATTACACAATCCTGTATGATTTACTTAGTTTAATAGTCTAAAATGCATATTCCCTGTGCCATTGGGTTTCTGCACACTCAGATTTCCCACAGATGACCTTATTTCTCGTTTGTCAAGTCCTTCTTACTTTTTAATTGTTCTAGAATCGCCCTTTATTTCTTATTCCTAAAAAGAAGCTTTTTAACTCTGATATTTTAAATAAGTTTAATATCATCCCCTTCGGTCTTTCCGTTATTTGGGGTTTTTTTCCCTATGATGTTGTAAGAAAATCCTTATTATCTTAACCCCTTTGGCTAGCATTAATCTATTTCTCTTTTTATACTGCCTTATCTTTCCCCTACAAGCTTTAACTTCGAATATTCTCGTCTGGCTGCCTCTTCTCTTTCCCCTTTCCAGAACACTATTCAATAGTGATTCCTTATCTTGTCTTTCAGTGCCAGAAGCTACCAACAGCATGGTACAGCTGTGACATATCACAAGGAAAAGGGAAGGCACGCAAACATGCTCTCACTTTGTGTAGGTGAGTGATGTAAAAAACTGTAAGAAACTATTAATTGTTTTTTAATACGTCTTGGTAACACTGAACCTGACTTGCTACATGTCAAACTGTTTTAAAATCTATAGATCAAGGCTGACATAACCATAATTATTTTTGGAAAACTTTCTCTAGAATTATTTATTAGCTATTCTTCAGATTAACTATTTTGGCCACTCTGTGCACTGTCAGTGTGTTTTAGATCATTTTACTCCTAATTAGAATACTACGACCTGAAGCATGTTAAAGAATAACTAAAAAAACACGGACCATTACAGTGACTGACAGGAATAACAAAACTCACTGACAAGATACACACTAGCTCCGATTATGGGTTTAGCTATTTGCTGAATACTGACACATGTACAAACTATTAGGGATGAAGAAACCGTCACTATGAACCAAAGAGAAGGTTGAAATAAAATACACAACTCAATTAGTTTTACCCTGAGCAAGGGGTTGGACTATATGACCTTCAGAAGTGCCTTCAAACCTAAATTTATCTATGAGTCTATTTCACATAATTTCAAAAGTATTTTGGCATCTATTCACAAAAATTGGTCTAAAAGTAAAAGTTAGCCTTAACGCACCACCTTTAAAATCTCTTAAATTTATTATTACATCTGTTTACGTGAACACAATGAACTATTCTCAAATATGAAAGAACACCAAAATATTAATACACATTTATACATTAAAATGCATATATTTCAATCATAAATTAAGTTGGAAAGCTTGAGCTGTGGTCTCCTGGGACCGCTCAACATCTGAATCCTGCACACCAGGGGAATGCTAAAATATGACCACAGCCTCCGAACTTAAATGATCTTCCAGGGACCACCAACAGTTCTAGAAGATAACTTGCAACAAAAAAGTCATCCAGCTAACTGGTCTCACCCAGCTGATGTTGTAAACGATTCAAGCTTCCAACCTCAGTTACCAATATGTTCCAGAGTTTTCCCAGTTCTACCTTTACAATTACTAACTCTTCACTTCACAAATACTAACTACCCATTCAGAGCAGAATCTAAAAAAAAAAAATATGTAAAGCTCATATGTTTATGAACATTTTTTTCTACATGCAGAAATAGATAAGGACTACTACAAAGAACACCAGCATTTTGTTAATTTATTTTGTTAGTGTTGAAATGGTTGAGGTTAGCCTCCGAAACCAGGATACTGTTGTCCTCATGAACTTCCCAGACATACTTCTGGAGGCATGAATGGCCTGTTGATAGCTGTATATCAACAATTTCTGCAAAAATATAGGAAATAATCTAATGCATGCATAAAAGAATGAGAAAGACATCATCTATGCAAATTTAGTAAAAAATAATAAATTCAGAAGATACTGTTTAACTTCATTAGGAAATTTGTTTAAACATTGTAACTGCATATGGCTCAGTGAGGTGGCATTGATTTGTTCCAGATTACCATGGATTTATATATGAATGGGACACAAAATTGTTAGTACTATAAAACTGAGTGCTGTGTGGTTGTGCTTGTCATGTGACTAATGAGTGGTGTACACAAAAAAGAAACTTCTTGAAAAATAGAAATGTGTGCTTAAAGGCTGCAGGGGACACCTGTGTGGACAAAGACATTTATGTATGATATCTGGCCAGAGTTCAAAATTCATGCTACTAAATGTTCACTTGGGAGAAGTAGGACAAATGTGGCAAATGTGTCAGAAACAAGGTGACTAAAAAAGGGAGGGGGTAATTTATAGCATTTTCTTGAATACAAAAGAAACAAAAAAGTAGAATAATGCTGTGATTGGTCTTTAAAGCTATTCTGTGATACAAATGAAGATTAACTGAATAAAGACAGCTCAGAGAGCAACAGTGCTCCCAGCATCATTGCCACTCAAAAGCACATAGATCTAACATTGTCCTGAAAAGGTCATCAGTCCATCTGTTTCTTTGGCAGAGGTGACAACCAGCCTACATGGATTACTCTCTCCTAACAGTATTTAACATTCGATAATCCTCAAACCAAACAGAGAGAATCGCATAAATATCCAGGGGACAATCTAAAGCATTTCTATGCTATTGCAGACACAATGGGCTAGAAGGAACACAGTTATTAGTCAGCCGTAAAAAGCACTGATTTCAACAGTTTCTGATAAGCTAGATCCTCCAAATGAAAGTGTAAATGATTTATGATATCATTAGATTCAATTGTCTCTATGTAGGCAATTATTTCAATTTCTCTGCGTTTATAGTGTGGTTTATTATAAATAATTTAAACAAGAAAATGTAGAACATACATTGAACTATTTATTTTAATAATTTAATTTGCTACACATTTGTACTCAAATGAAAGTATTTCAATGTTGTTTAAAATTCATGTGATTTCAAAGACTTCTTACGTAGTTTAGATTAAGGTATTGTCACATTTGAGTAGACTTCGGTGCGTTTACACACAACAGATCTATTAAAAATGTAGTAATCATTTGTGACAGTGAAAGCACTGCAATAAGAAAAATAAAATCTCGGTTAAATAACACCTGTACCTTTGTCTTTCTTACACTAATGAGTAACTAACTTGTAACTGTGCTTTTATATAAACAGAAAAAAGAATGTTTGCTATAAATAAAATCTAGAAATTTCACTGAAAATTTTATTTTTAAGAGCGCGTGTGGCTCTTTCTAGTAGTTCCTGTGCTTAAACTGACAAAAACCCAAAACCAGAGAATGTGAAAGACTGCCTGGCTCACCTTCTCCCCTTCAAACCTACTGACATCAGTGGAAATTAAATACTAACGTAAGCAAAGCTTGACAAGCAACATCATGAAAATCTTCAAGGTTACTGCAAATGGATTAAATCACAATATTTGTACATGGTCTACATACCTGCTTTGGTGTCTAAAAGGGGACTGAACAGAATTGGAATTTTCATTTCAAGCAAGTGGTGCAGAGAGACTGGAATTAGCTCCTGAAGTGACTATGTGGGGACATCCCTGTTCCCAATGGGCCTAAATAAAGGCCTCCAGGACTGCACACTGAACTTTTTTCCCTCTTTGAGCCTAGTTGGGGACCTAGGTGACCACATAAGTCTGCTGCCTGCCAGAAGTCATCTAACCTGCTGATGACCAAACTTCTACGCATTCTTGGACAATGCTATATATCCAAGAGAGTACTGAGCTGAACCCAAAGACGTTTTGCTCACTTTTATTCAAAAATACCAGCTATGGAAAAAGATGGAATATGCCTTTCACATATAAATATGCTACTTAAATTAAGTATCTTTTAAGGAGAAGGAGATAAAAGTTCATGGTCATCCTTAGCCTGAGGAAACTTAAGCCCATATTTTCTCTTTCCTGGGATACCGCCCTCACTAATAGGCGAAGGGCTCACATTAAGTGTCGGTACATTCTGATATTCCTGTGAAACTACAGCACTGCAAGAAATAAGAAAGCAAGATTTATGAGGTCAGCAGAAACAATGCAGAGGAAACCCCACTCAGCGCTGGTGGTTGAAGTGCCTCCTGACTGAGGGAAGACTAGGCTCTGGGCAATGTACGCGTTTGACTCACATTCTAGCTTAACCCACTGCCATTTGGTTGCCTGCCTACACTCTGCCATCACAGCAGTAATGGGAGTTGCAGAAATGAAGGGGGCATGGGCTGGAAGGCATATCCTGCCTTTTATGATTGAGACCTTTTATGTGCATAAAACCAATGGAGAAAACCAGTGGAAGCTGATGGCACAGAGCAATGGGAGAAAAGAAACAGATTTGAAGAGAATTCATAACACAGAGGAATCGTGTGCGAAGTAGAGCGTAAAGCTGGGAATACTGGACTTTTCACAGACCTTCAACTTCAAATGGTTGTGTGACTGGAGTGATGAGGAAACAAAACCAGAGAATTAAAAACAGGGATTCTATTTGTTTGTCCAAGCCTGTACATTTCTTGGGCTAGCTGAAATAAAGACTGTTTTTTCTTTTGGTTTGGTTTGTGGTTTGTTTTTTTTTTCATTTGTAATTCCTGCAAAGCTTCTGTGTTTGTTTACTTCACCTATTTTATGCCCCAGAAGGGATAAACTGTAAGCTTAGAGTACTAATAAGACTGGAGTTCTGTGAAAGTGCAAGCTTCTGGGAAATCTGAGGGTTTAGCTGAAAGAGTAATGTAAAGAGCTAACAACCTAGAGACAAGACAAAGCACAGTGAGAGCAAAGGGAAAAAACCAAACCACAAAACAAAACCAAAAAACATGCTTAGAGCCAGTATAATTTCAAGGGAAGCTTATGTATGTATAAACCTTGTGTTATGAGCTGCAGACCAAGAAGCTTGCTCAGTATTTAGCTGTGAGCTCCATCAGGGCAACGTGACAATTTCTAACAGAGAGCTACAAGTTACAAATACCAAATATGCTGAAATGGACTTTGTGGCCTGAGGGTCTGTCTTATGAGAGGAACAGTGTGTGATCATGCTTCAAGTTAGCATGCACATAATATATTCTCTGATCAACACAGCACTTTGTGCCTTTGCCAGCGCATCACTACTACCACGAGCAATGGGTGTTTGCCAGAGGAACAAAGAATACTGGGGGTCTTTCTGCCTGCATGCCAAAGGGATCCCTGTCTTGAAATGGCAGGATTCCTGACTATATCACAGTACCAGACACCATCTTGGTGTCTCATCGTAACAGCGTCTTTCAATAGAAGAGATTTAGCATCTCCAGTATCGTTTTCCTTAAGAAATCCCCAGTGTACCCTATGCCTAGACTCCATTAATACATTTACTTATGCATTTTGAATTAATCCACATAACGGACACAAATACTTTCTGAATGTTCGTCTTTGCAACTGATTTGGAATCTAATTTTCTCCCTGTGTAAAGGTCTGCATAGACTTCTCTTCAGAATACCACAGTGATTCTCCTTAATTTGCCAAAAAAGATCACCTTTAGTTAACAGTATTCACCCTTGAAATGTACAAAGAATGTAAGTAGTCAAGAAACAGAAGCTCAAAACTTGTAATGGTAACTGAGCTGTGAGGAAAGACTAAATGGACAAGACTTAAATCCTTGGTTGGTATCAGACAGGCAACAAAGATCCAAAGATTGCACTATGCAATGAACATCATTCTGCACTGCTAGCAAAATAACTTGTATTTTTTAATTGACTTCTCTCTTAGCCAGAAAAATAGCAACTAAATCATTGAAAAGATCCACATTGATTTTAATGCAAAATGATTCTCTCAGATCTTCTAGACCCAACCGCTGGAAGTGAAATATTGTGGTTGAAGTACACGCGCAATAGAAAACAGGCCTTAGAAATTTAAAAAATCCTTTGACACTGTGCCACAGTATTAGCATAAGATATTCAGTTAGGATTTTAAAAAATGGCAGTCACCAACCTCTTAAATCTAATAATTGCTGGACACTGTTTTGGTAAATCAGCAAACATCCTATGTGCTTGCTTCTGCAGTTCTCACCTCATTCCATGTAAGTAAATTATGAATTCTGTTGTTAAGATGATCTTTTTGTTATGTTTTTTGATAACCTTTACTATGAATACTCACATCCTTTAGGGCCACATATTCTTCCACAGCTCATAATACAATAAATATTGTCTTCCAATACTTCATAATTTAATGCCTTCTCCTTCTTAGGAAGAAACTCCCTGACAGTGGCTGTCAGCTTAAATGACTGTCAACTTTGTGTTCAAACACTTATCATACATTTAAAATGCCTGGTGAAAGGAAAATATTAGAGAGAAATACAAACCCAAATTTAAACAAAAACAAGAATTAAGAAGCATCTATTCCTACCGTGGTTGTGTCAGTCATAGCCAAACATCGGCCAACTGCTCCTAAAGTGATTCCTGTTTTTTATGCAGATGCATCTGCTGTGACATGATTTATCAAATATAAATCAATAAGGTGATACTNAGCCAAACATCGGCCAACTGCTCCTAAAGTGATTCCTGTTTTTTTATGCAGATGCGTCTGCTGTGATATGATTTATCAAATATAAATCAATAAGGTGATACTATTTTTTATTTCACCTAATGAAAAAAAGATGCAGGCTTTAGAATGCTAACATTTTGTAACAAATTCCATGGTAGCTCCTGGACACATTCAACAGAAAGGAAAAAAAAAAAGTACAATGGTGATAACCAGTGCCATTCTTGCTGATTAATTCTAAATGGTTTTTAGTGTAGCCCTGTATCCCAATAAATAAAGCACCGTCGTTGACATTAAAAAGCCTTGGGATATGTCAAGTATTGTCTGAATGTTTTCTGCTCTTCCTGGAGCTTTGTTTAGCTTGTTTAGTGACCAACCAGCTATTGCCTGATTTGCTTAACTTTTGCTTATCTTTGTAGAACCACATTACTTTTATAGATGGTAGCAACAAACAGCTATTCTGTACAGAATGATGTACTTATTACCCCAGCATAAGGATGCAATGCAGAAGAACACAGTCATGGGAATGAGAGAATGGTTTGAGAGCAGAGGTCTCCAAGCAGGAGACACTGGATGCAGTGCAGGGGAATACAAGTCTGGCAGGGCCAGTGAGGGGCAGAAGATGACACTGAGGATCCCAGAGCTAATGAAGAATACGCTGACGATCCAGTAAAGCAGTGCAGACCTGGGAACTGGACAAAATTAGGTTCTAGGACAAGAAGAACAAAGAATATTTATCCAACTTACGTAAGACAGTCCATATATAGCAAATTCATTATTAATTCATTATTAATATTGATTTATTTGATAGTAATTTAGTATTGTTTTATAATTAATTTAATGAATAATATTTAGATAAATTATTGTTAATAATAAAATAATGGTTTCCTGTGCCAATATTGATTAGATATATTTAAGGTACGCACATTTTCAGTTGAGGGTATTTACTGGCAAACCTGCTTTTAATTAATTTCCATTTACATTAATAATCCTGTTGATCCGATGAGATTAATTATATACAAGTGAACACAAAAGCAGGAATTTAGTCACGTCTGAAAAATATTTAGATGCTACACCCTGGCATGCTTGGGTTCCCCTTCATGTCTTATTTATGATAGAAATTCTTTTATTGTAAAGTTACTGTGGGCGTTATGTTATCAGACTAAAATCTATTTTTTTGCCACACTTCAGATTTGACGTGGACAAAAATCCTTTATGCAAAACCTTAAAAGCATGGAATAGGAGAAAAATGTAAGAGTCTTTCATTCCTTTCATATGTTTCATCTGAAAAACAGCCAATAAAATCACAGTTTCACTTCAAGCACCAGAAAATACCTGAAGACAACATGGATTTGATTTTCATCAGAACTTTGGGGGGAGGGGGAAATGTTTCAGGTTTAGCAGTGATGGCATAATCTATATATTTTAAGTACCTGTATGATAGTAATTACCAAGCAAACTACAAACTTCGACATATTTAACCTCATCACATCACCAGAAGGCAAGGCACTACTATTATAACAATACCATGGGGAAAGGAAGTGATGCATGGAAGCCGTATTTATGAAAGAAATCAAATAAATTTATATGCCTCATCACCACTTCCAAGGCCTACATCCAAAACCTTCATCCAACACCTCCAAAATATTCACCACAGGGCAGCCCACACCTGCTGGTGTCTAAGAGCCATAAGCAACACTCAGGAGATGCACACAAGGGTCTGGGCATTGCCTTAGCTGTGAGAAGTAGCAAACTCCTGAGAGTCACTTGCACCTATTTACCAGTAAAGCCTAATCCAAAAGGTGGTCTTGGCTCACACCTGCTTGACCAAGCTTTGCATGAACAA
>RSEF01000003.1:92542740-92556939 GCA_003993805.1 Himantopus leucocephalus | reverse complement strand
GAATGCAAAGGTTATATTCATAGGATAGAGAAGCAAGTAATGTATGAGAAATAGTGAACCATTTAGGATTCAAAGTAATATTCCACGTGAAATCTTCAGACTTAAGATTTTCCAAAACCCTTTCGGGAAAAAGTGTTATTGCATGAAGCATGTACAACATTATTCCTCACAACCAATGAAGAGCATGAATTCAGTTCCCTGATTTTCTAATCATCAATTTAAGCCCTTTCTAGCTGCACTACAGGAATGAGTTCCAAGGGCTTTGCAGACTCATCCCTGAGCGCTCTGTGTACACCTTCACAGCAACCTGCACCACTCTTTAATGGTCAGCAGGAAGCCCTGGATAAACATGTATCTTGGNGGACTCTATTTTGAAGGAACCGCCAGTAATACTATAACCAAACCTGGTATAGCTGTCTAGAAATACAATATGATGTAACTGGTTGATAGCATATGGAAAAGACCAGGCAAGGGTAACATGTATTGGCCACTTTTAGGTTTGGTTGGTTTTTTGCCTAAGCAAAGCTAAACTTGCCTGAACCAGCACCACTGTTCCTCTCCAGCTCTTTCTTGTGCCACTTTTTGGTACTGATGGAGGCTCAGCTGAGCCACCATAGCATGCTTACCCAACATCAGGATCACCCAACTTAAAAAAACCAAGGTGAACAGTTTTCTGTTTGTTTGGCGTGCTGACTTAGCTCAGTAAAGGGAAAGGAGTGAAACCAGAATCATATCAACAGCAATGTGATCTCAGATCCTCACGAGCAACTTGTGATAACATACCTCAGTTGATGACACCGGTTACCAATTTTCACTTAACATAAGGTATTTCCAATTCTAGTTAGAAGTGGTAAGGTTGGAAGTCCTGCTAATCATTTTCCCCAGCTAAAAGCTGGAGAATTGCTCTCTTGATCCTTCATCCTCCACATCATCCCTCAGCAAAGCTACCCAATAGCACACAACTATCAGCTATAGTTGAAAGTTATAAACCATGCTATAAACAAACATTGTCTCTGCAAAACTGATGAATGAGCAATCAGCACATAAAGACGAACACAGGAACCAAAGTCAGCTCCCCATGTGTTTTACATCTCCTGAAGAATAAAAGAGCAAATTGGTGAAAATTGCCCCAAAGGAGACGACACATTGTTCTCCCTGTTGTCACCAATCTTCTATCAAGCTACCAAAAAATGGATGGTATTCAAAGTTTATATTTTTGCTGTGGTTTTGCCATTTCAAGGAGATATAAATAAAATTTGAACTGAATAACTGAAAATAGTTTGCTTCCACATTTCAGTTGCACCTGAAAGAAATACTGCAAAGAAATACTAATTTGAGTATGTCATATGCCTTGTTTCCCCTTCAGATAATGAAGAACAAAAACCAGAAGCTGATATATGGCACATAAAGAGATACGCTAACCAGCTAAAATAGAAAGAAACGCAGCAAGCAGTTACAAAAGTGCTTTTTTTAAGTGCATCTGCTTCAACTCTACCAAATGTCAAGCATGGTTTCAAAAGTAAAACTACAGAGAAAAAAAAAAAAAGTTTGAAAGGATAGATTTAATACAAATTATGAAATAATTTGCTTTTGGTAGAAGGAACACATGCTATCACTGTTTCACATCTCTTCTGTGGGCTCTAATCTAATCTTCATTTAGACTAAATTATATTGATAGCATGGGGAATTTGCCTTGGGTAAGGACAACAATTTGGCCTTTGCAAAGTAAAGTTACAACATCGGTCTCATACACTGCTGTTATAGATTGGTTTTATTAATACTGTTGTTGGCTAGTCCATCAGAAAAATGTGGCAGTAATTTGACAAAACCTTTATTTATAACTTGTCTAAGAGATTAACAAAACTGAGAATGACTTTGAAAAATTTGACTGTCTGCCTCTTGAGATTTAACTAGCACCAGAAAAGGCTCAAACTCTGAAATATTCATAAATCAGTGATGCATAATTTGTAAATTTGTACTTTATATCATGTACAACTTTCTCTATTCTAAAGAGCATTTTATATTTCTTGTTAACAGTGAATGCAAATAATGCTCAATGGAATTCTGCAGTGACCTTTGTTTTATTACAATTACTGCATATTTATAAATGAACAGCTAAACTTCAATTTGAGAACTACAACAACTTTGAGTTGGAATCCTTTGATAAAACACAACTGAATAAACTTCATAAAATTAATTCCCTAAGAAGAGAAAAAGAAAGTCTCCTCTGAAAATTCCTCTGCGTATACCAACACACAAAGCAGATTTTTCCATGCTTTTGCAAATAGAAAACTAAACAAAACAGCAATATGGATAGATTTGAGCAGAAGAGGATAAATTGCTTTTAAAAGAGCACAGGAGAACCTATTAAATGTAATAGATCATATAATCACTGTATTATATAAATGTATAAAATATAAATACGTAGGTATAAAACACTGCATAATAATAAGAAATGCAGTACCTGCATTATGTCATAATATAATTCCATGTAATGTCACTGAGACCTAATAACTGAAATCCCGCTATGTAAACAGAATCACCATTAACTTCTCTTAATGGCTGTTCTACACGTGAATACTTCCACATTTGTCAAGAGCACAAGCAAATCAGAGGACAAGGTCTTAAATACAGTAAACATATTGTATACCCTGTCCACCCAGACAAAGCATAATAGGAGTATTTGAAGACAAACAACACAGCTTACTAATATGAGAAAGGAAAACAAAGAAGGCATGACTGGTCTGACACATTTGGTGGTACAGGACTCAGTACTATCGAGTACTTGTTCACTGGAACCAGCCGCAAGAGAGTCAGAGTTTCGTTCCTAATTTGGATATTCTTTGACTTCAGTCTGTACACTTAATTTCTTTATATTACTTCCCCATTCTTTATCACTGTTTTCTATGTACGTTCTGTGCTCTTTAGAGTGGAGGTCTCTAGCAGCATTTGTCCCCATCTGAGAGCAGGTCGCCACAATGCCTGATGTGCAATAGTGCACAAAAATAGAGGTGTAATTCAAGCAAAAATGGCTGTCTGAGGTACCAAAATCCTGGTTTTGGTTATAACACAGCTTTCAACATAATCCTTCACTGAATCCATGAATGTTTTCAGCAAGCAATGAGCTCATGCAAAACTGGTATTCAGATCCTATACAGAACATTTGTGATCTCACTGAAGGCAGGGCAAATGCTTGACGGCAGCAGGCTGACCTTTCCCACAAAAATCAGTAATATGCCATCCTGATAGCGTGCGAAGCAGTGAAAAAATACTGATAGAATCTGTGATACCACAGAAATTACCACTCAGATATATATATATATATATAGCCAAGTGTATTTACCAATAAAGCATTTAAATAACTGGAAGCAAAGCAGTTTATATAGGCTTTTCGTACCACAAAGGAAATTGTCTTGGTATTTTCCTTCCTGAAGGCATCAGAAAATTCACTTACAGATTGATCTAAATCCCACCAAATGCAGTACACATATGTGAAGTGCTGATTACTCTTGCACACAAACTTCTAAACTTTACATCAAACCAAGAAGTTTCGTAGTGAAACTGAAGTTTACTGAAGTAAATCAGGGGGAAATGATCAATACAACACAAACTGAAGTACAATCATTAGTGATAATAGCATATAACCCTTGAAAACAAAGGTAGTGCTTATTGATTAAAAGACTTTCTGATCATTAATGCTTTCTCTACAGTGCATCGCTTCAAAAAAAAAAAAAAAAGAATCTGAAATTAAACTTGCATGGCTCTGATAAAGCATCCTATTATGAGTGGTCCAGAGTGACCCAAATATGTACGTAAGAATATAAATGTTTAGGGTAATCATTCTCTTTTAGGAAAGTAAGTCAAAGAGGGCATTATATGAAGTGCACTGGAAACCACAGGAGATTTTGAAACATTCCCTTCAACTGGGAACCAGACATTTAAAGAAGAACCACAATGTCTCCAATTGACTTTATGAAAGTTTACATGATCATTTTGGAAAGGAACATTTTAGGAGAAACAGTATTCATGTAAAAAAATATTTAAAGTGAAATCATTTTTCCTTATATTCTAGATTTTCACTGAGATCAAACTGCGCGTAAGAGCGTGATAACAAACTGCTCATAACTGCTTATAACCTGCATGGTAACAGGTTATTTTAGTATACCAGTTTTAAGTTTTTAAACAGTATTTTATGTCATAATGAAAAATACCTTTCACGCAAAAATGAAAATCGTTTTCTTCCATTAGTGTTCACCTTCCTTTCTCCCCTTGAACTCATGGATAAAAGAACCACTGCAAGCAGCAGGATATTAAGTGTCTTCCAAGTGTGTTATTGTACTAATTCCATACTCTGAACAACAGATATATTTATTTTGGATTTTCTATATTTTGCTTTAGTCTCAAATAGTTGTTGCCTACTAAATATTAAATATCCCTGAAGAAGTGTAAGGCTGTTAGACTCCATTTTGTAATTTTTTGTCTTCCTAGACAAATCCTGCACTGATTTAACAGTTTAAATCCTCTGATGGAGCCATGCTATGACATGTTATTATTGTCCATGACTTTCTGACCAGGGATGTCCACCCTACTCAGCCAGCTAGTGAACTCTGGGTATGTAATGAATATTACGAATTCATCTTAAATGTGTACGACAGGAGGTAGGCGTTCATGGAACGACATATAAGTAAATGCATACATGTCATGAAAGCTTTACAAAACCATCCGCATGCTATATCCTATTATTCAACAATGTGTCATAAATTATTGTTTTAAAGAGACATCTATTAAAGCAAATCCTCGGTTAAGATGACCCTGTTGTTTTCAGATCTGAAATCAGGGAAAAAAAAAAATAATCAGTTGCTGAATACTGAGATGCTGGTACACAGTGAGCTGTTAGAATTTGTGACAAAGTAGACCAATGCTACATTTCTAGCATATCAAAAATCCCTACTAAAATTATTTTAGACTGGTTGAACAAGATACACAAGCCTGGAACTCCGAATGCCAGGACTTCATTAATGTGAATATATTTTTTTTCTTCTGTTGGATGAAAGTAAGAAGACGAAAGAATTATTTTCCTTGTTCTATGAGGGCCCCTGTCAGATGTGGCAGTAAAACACAGGGGAAACCTCTCTCTTAGTTTCTAAGTAACCCCACATAAAACCCCACAATAATATTTTGGCTTTGTAGTGGTCACAATAAGAAAATATATTTTTGCATTCTTATTATCATCATTCATAAAATTGTATGGATTGACTACATGCAAAGGCTTTACAGGTCCACAAAAGTTGGAACTGAGCCCCGTTTTATTGACAGAAACTTCATGAGATACTTCAGTCACAGCACTGAAGATCAGGAGGGCAAATTCCCCCGAGCCCTTAAATTCCGGCCCCTGCCAGAGCGTTCATTGAGATCTATTTGCTAGTGCTTTGATCCAGGCTAAGCACTTCTGATGGAAGGCTGTGGAAAAGGATCAAGATACAATGAAACTGGGTCTTAGTGCAAATGTGGCGATCTTCAATATTGCTTTAATCAGTGACACCAAAGATGATCTGCCTATGGAAGAAATGCTGATTAAACTACATATTTCCAAACCATTTTCTTCAAAAAATAATAGCTACAGCTTCCTTCTTTGACCTAGTTCCTTTTATTGTTCAACACTCTTCAGCACTTTTAGAAACACAATCATCCATTGTACACTTGTCACATCTTTTGTAAAATGCAACACTTTTTAAAAATGGAAAAATACTGACTTTCATCCATTTTCCTAAGCCATTTATCATATTCAAAATTGTAAAAATCTTCAGAGGTTCAAAAAAAGAAACAGCAGGCTTTAATCTAAATGCTCTCTACTTACATTATGGTTCTAAAATGTGATTGGAAATAGTTTTTGGAAAAGATTTTGCACTTCGTACAGTCAAGCTTGATGAAAGCAAATCTGAAGGATGGGAGGGTATGCATAATCCCGTAGAAAGCTGTCAGGTCTTTGCAATTCCTTCCTGAAAGTCATTGCTAGGCAATGTCAGTACCAAACCTCAAAGTAATACACAAATTCATAAAACACAATCTTAGCAAGTCCGGAGCACTCTCACAGTGATAGGCAACCACCATTCCTCTTAAAACTCAAATCCCACTAACAAAACTGTACTTTCAGTTGCTACTATGAACTCTAACAACAAGAAAACATTCTCTTAGTTATTGGTCAACCTTACTTTTGCTAGCTGTGCCAATCTAAATAGAATCAGACTGGCTGTGAAAACAAAATTTGCATTTCTTGCCTAAATGTTTGCTGACACAAGTGATGAATTGTGTTATGTTTGTGGAAGGAATATTCTACATTTTGATCCCTCAATAAAGCCTCCAACTGAACCACAAATTAGCTTTATACATACAAATACACTGATGGATGTGCTTGATATATTCGACTATATCTACAGAAAACAAAGACTCAACACACCTCTCGCAGATTTTTAGTCTTCTGAGGAAAGGGGGAAAATGCTTTAAACACTGAGTGGAAGACAAAGAGCGTACTACTACTGAGCAGTACCGTGAGGCTTAATTTGCTAACTGATTATAACTTTTAGAAACAATCTGATAAACAATTTCCAAGTGCATTGAAGTAATTAAATAAAACATTGAAATAATTGTATTACTGTTAAAATTCTCAGCAACACATAAAAAACCTCCGAGTACAGTGAAAAACAAGTGAAGGAAACCTTCCACCTACCAAACAAAATTCTCCCGCCCCCACAATGCCGTTTCTTAAGCTAATATCCAGGAAAACCGGGAAGTAGGGGCAGGAATTAAAATAACGTCTGAAACTGGAAGCTAAGCAAGTTGGAAACGTGTTTCAAAATTTAAAGGGGGGGTGGGGGGGGCACGCACTGTTTGCCCTAAGCTTCCTCTGTCCTTTCCACTACGCACATTTCAGAAATAGGTGGTTTATATGGGAGACACGGATCCCCCTGGAATTCACCGGATTTTTGCGATCGGTGTGAAGGGCCCCCGGCAGATCCCTCCGTGCCCGCACTCCTCCCCCAGCCCCACCGAGGAGGTGGTACCCTAGGATGGACATCGGCGGGGAGGGGGGGATGCGCCTCTCTCCCACCCGTGGGAGTGACTCCGGCAGCGCTGGGGCCCCGCTAGACTTGGGATGGCGGGGGGCGGCGTTTGTAATTCCTAATAGGCGCCGCGGTTCCCCCTTGCCCTGGCCCGTGACACGCACGACGGAGGCGGAGGGGGCGCAGGCAGCGCCTCCCCCCCGAACTTTTACGGCCGTCTTAGGGGCGGTGCGAGCCCCTTGCGCACCCGCGCAGCGCCCTGCGGCGGCTCCCGCCCGGCCCCGGCTCTGCCTGCTGCCCCAACCTCCCAGGGTACTAATTAGCTCTAAACGATGTTAAATACCATCCCTGCCGCTGCACAGGCTTCTCTAGGACGGTTGTGATTTTTTGGGTTTTTTTTTTTCTTTTACAGGAGAGGAGCTTCACCGTCATTTAAGATCGCTCTGTTCCCCGGGCNGATTTAAGATCGCTCTGTTCCCCGGGCTCCGAGCTGCTGGGGGAGGCGCCGACCTGCAGGACACCAAAAGTGTCCCTCATCCCTTCCCTCCCCCCCCATCCCCCGGCCCTGCCCGCGGCCGCTGGCACCGCGGCAGCTGGAGCAAGTTCAGCTTTTCTTCTCCCACAGCACTGGGGCTTGGCTGCCCTTAAAGAAAGTCCTCTCCTAACAACGTGTCAATGTTACATTCCTCCACAAAGCAACTTCTATTAGGGGGGCTGGGAGCTTGGCGCTGCCTCGCCACAGACTGGGAGCTTTGTGGCTATGCAGAAAACAAGGAGAGAGGGAACATTTCCTGCATTAAAATGCAATACCCTGGGCTTCATGATTTATCCCTTGCCGCAGGGGCACATCGCCTCGTCCCCCCGTTCTCGCAGGGTTGCTCTGAAGGACCCCCTCGCCCACAGACTGCAGCCAGAAGCCCCCATCTAGGTTCAGACTACGCTTTCTTTGCCTCTCATCCCCCTGCAATGTGCTTCCCAAAATCACCCCCCGACCTCCCCAAAATGTCAGGAGGCCAAAACAAGGAGGTATGAAGCAGAGGGGCTAGGCAGAGGCTGCCACTCTAATTGCTGGACCACTGTCTCCCCACCCTTCCACACCCCCCCCCACCCCCACCCCCTTTTCCAGCAGGGACACAAAGCAGCTGCCAGGACTATCACATCAACCACCCCCTCACTAATATTGCCATGAGATTCTGAGCCTTCATCTCTGGGAGCCAGAGCTCCCAGCAGGTTAAAACAGCACGTCCTGACTCCGCATGGTGCCTCACATCTTTAGGTATCACAGGCAGAGGGTTCACCCTGAAGAACTGCAGTTGCTCGTGGTTTGTTTTTAGGTTGTTGAGGTCTGGCCCAGTTGAGATTGGGTGTCCTGACCATGGGAAATCTGGTCTCTTAGTCAGGTTGCCCGCATGCCTTTGGAAACGTTTTCCTTGCAAAGTCAAGGGATTGTATGAGGAGGGCCAAGATTTTGTCGTCAGGTGGTTGCAGTAAAGAGGTGACGAGGGGGAGAGCGATTCCTGGCTTGCCACCTGTGGGCACTACTGTAAGTGGGGGCTGAAAACAGATGGATCCTACTTATGAGGAGTTTCAACAGTGCTCAGCAGAACTATATGCTGAAGGTTAGGCCAGTTTAGAAATGAAAACGCAGCCCTCCCTGCCTTGAGGGAGCGTGCATCTTCTCCAGCCTTTTTGCCTCCTCTAGAGGAGAGCTGGAGTGGAGAGCAAGTCAAATGAACAGTGAGTATCAAGGAGAGCCGGCAGCAGGACCTACGTACCGGTGTGGGATTCAGCCCCCCCTCCAAGAAGCACCTACCTTCTTTTGGCGGCCGTTTGGCTTCTCTGGTGAGGTTGCAGACCTGGGTGGTTTGCAGCTCCTGGGTCAGGCAGCCCTCCGTCTGCTCGTTGAGGGGCAGCACCACGTTATTGAGCAACACCAGGGACTGGTCGTCTATTCCCCATTCTCCCAAATGCTGAGGGCAGGTGCATTTTGTATACATGATCCCACAGGACTCGGTTCTCCCGTTCTCGGATTTCAAGCAGCTCTCCAACCAAGTGCATAACACATGGCACCCAAACTGGCTTGGGCTCACCTTGTTCAACACCAAAAACTCAAAGAAGGATTTTTGGTCATCTTCTTTTTTGTGTAATCCTGGGAAATCGATAGGATAGACGCGGCGTATCTGAATAAAATTCTTATCGTACTGCAGAAATACAAAAGCATTCTTGGAATCGCAGAGCTGCATTATGGAATGGTTATTTTTTAAAAGATCCTTTATTTTTTCATGGGAAAAATGATCAAACTGATAAGCCAAGAGGGAAAAGTTGGAGCAGCTGAAGTCCTTTTTGGAAAATTTCAGGTAAATACTATATTTGGTCGGATCTGGATTTTCCAGCGTCCAAGTGCAGTTTGTGAAGTTTTTAGGAAACATTTCACTTACAGAATACGATCCATAAATGACCCCCTTCACCAACGTGGAACACCAGAAGTCTTGGGCAGCATTAAATCCAAACATAACCAGTAGATAGGTGGAAAATATATAAATCAGCAAATTACGAACAGCCTTCATCCTATGTCATTTGGCCTGCAGGAGATGAAACGAAATAAAAATGCAAGTAGAATTCTTCACGCATTGAAAACCAAACTCCTTCCAATATTCGAGCCAGCTGTTTTCAAGCTTGCCGTTAGAGCCCCTTTCAGAAAGAAGGGCAGGTAATTTTTATTTTATAACGCAAGGGACGGGTTTGCCGCTGTGTGCACAGCGCCATCACGTGGCCATCGCGACAGCCAAGTCTTCTACAGCCAAATTAAAAAACAACATCTATTAGATTATTAATAGGAATGTCCTCTCCTGTCTAGGATGTAGTCATCATGGCGTGGACTAGAACTGCTCAACTTAGGTAAAAACCTAGACGCCTTACCCGACAGACCAAGAAAAAGGCAACTTATTTATTTATTTATTCAAAAAGTAAATAAGTAGTCTGCTATAGTCATATAGGTCCATATACAATATGCACATGCAGAATTTCACCGGAATAGAACGAGAAAGCTAGCAGCGTCTGTTGTTATATATTATCTTTCTATTAAGTCTGAGAAGTAACTGCGAAGAATTACAGCCATAATTTAAAAATGCACAAATTATTATTTGCTGCAGATGGAACATTATCTCCCACATGCCTACATGCCTTCGCCCTGGCCACCTGGTATAGAGAGGTCTCTATAAAAAGAAAATACAGGCAAGAAATACTGAGATTAATGTGTTAATAAAATTTTGAGGCTATCGGAGAAAGAAACAAAGACAGACGGATGAAACTAGTGCTGGTCTGATGCTACCACAAAGTGCCAGCTTTTTAAGATAGTAATTTCAATGTGCTCCAGCCTCTCAGGATATATAAAACAAATCACTGTATTAGTATCTACAACCAGTAGCTCTATATAGCTGGCGGTGCTACAGCAGGATCTCTGCACCTATTGGACTGCACTTGCCCTCTTATTACGAATATCTTGTACTGTCTGATTAGCTCCTGTGTTTTGCAGATGTGCACTTGAATGATGAAAGACATATTACATTTTCTCGGCTAGTATCTCCAAATAAAGCTGTTTTACTGCACCTGTCAACCGTTACAGCCTCCACATGCTCTGTTCTCTTAACAGTGGCCTAGGTTAATAAAGCAAACCTTAGTTATATTTACCTCCGTAACGTTATCCAAAAAATTCAAACGGAACGTTTTCAGCATTAACCTTTGAGAAGTTGCTTATCTCTTACAAGTGAGTAGCTTTTCGCCTTCTGCTCTTAAATGCAAACAGACAGAAGTGGTGCCAAGCTAATTTCAAAACTCTCTAGATTGCAGTCTCTTCCACTGTTGCTCTGTAAGCAGAAGCAGACATACACACACGCACCGTTACTGAGTTTTGATGTGTGTCTTTGCCTAGCTTTTCATCTCCTCACCAAACAGCAAGGCATCTTCTGTCTCCCATTGCGTAACACGCAGCAAATCACCGGATTAAGCTCCCTTGAAGAGATTTTCGTATCTCCTAGATTATAATTCAAACTCTGAATCTTGAAATGGGCAAAGCAGCACCAACTCTAACCCTCTTTATAGCGGAGGTTTAGGGGAAAAAAAAAAAAAAAAGAAAAAGCAGAGCTGCTGCTGGGTCTATCCACACGGTTGGATTTTCTCCTTTCTGAGTGTCCATCTCAATGAATACCACGGTCCTCCTTCTCCAAATAGGGTCGGTACAGCATTTAAGGTTTTAAAAAAGAGAAACTTATCGGGAATTCTGGAAACAATTTCCCCTTTGCTGAAGCACTTTGCAGGCAATGCAGTTCTGCGCAGTGTTATTCAGGATGGTGTAGGCGTTGAAAGCCAATGTGACAATAAGTGTCTAAATTAGGAATTCCACCCATGAAAAGGGATTAATTTTATAATCTGGAGAGCAAAAAGGGGGCTTATTTGCCTTTCTGTCTGAAAAGGAAAAAAGCCTCTGACTTTTCCCATCCTGTGTAATATTTGCACTAGAAAAATAAAGACGTCTGCAGTGCTAGGCTGTTTTCTATGAAGAAACGTAATCATTTAGCTCTCATTTTAGTTGTGCGTTTGTTCATGCAAGGCTACTGAAACACAACATTGCCTTAATCTCTCTCTCCCTGTGTGCATTACACACACACACATGCACACACACACCCAAATTGAGTGTGCCGGCAGCATTTCCTTTAGTTTGCAATATTGCTAAATACAAGAGTGAATGTGCTCACTGAAAAGATTAGGCACTCAGATTAAAAAGATCTTTCTTTCCCATGGAGGAGGGAGTTAAAGAACGGCCACAGAGGCTTAAGGTTGCCCATTTGGGAAGGGGGAGAACCCTCTTCTGCTGAAAACCAAACGGGCGTTTAGTTTGGATATCCCCCAAACTGATTTTCTAGGTGACACTGTAGTTTAGCCGAACATAGACGGCGCCATCACTCCACTTATTTTTCCCCCCAACAGAAGACCCACTGACTTCTCTTATTTTAACTTCCTATTAACCTAACATTCCCCCCCCCCTCCAAAATTACCCCAATCGTGCACAAACCTCAGGTCTTCTCGGTCTCGCTGGAAATTACTCTCAGGGAAGCAGACCTGTCGCAAAACGGACTTCTCTAACTTTTAAACTGCAGCACTGAAGTAAATGCGGAGATCATTTTGTATGTGCTGTCTCTCTCTCTATCCTTCAGCAACAGCCTGTCCCCCTCCTCCGCCGCCTCCTCCCCGGAATCCCAAGCTAAAAGCTCTCCAGTCGTAATCCCTGGAAATGGGAAATGGAAATGCCCCGGGCACCCTTACCTTCCACTCCGAAAGCTGTCAGGCTATTTCTCTAAAACACTAGCACCACAGGCACACGTCCCAACAACAGTGATGGAGAGATTCCCCTTCTGTCGGAAGCACAGTTTCCCATTTTCCCCGGCTCAGGTTCAAAACCAAGATTAAAAAAAGCAGCAGAAGATAAAAAACGCAGCGAGAAAACCCCCGCACGCCACACACACACCCCACCGAAGAAAAAAAGCAGCTTTGGCTCCGGATCCACCAAATCCAACCACATGAAGGGAAAGAAAAGAGAGAAAAAAAAAACCAAAACCCAACACCTCAAACCAGCGAGACTGCAGGGAAAAAAAAATGGAAGTGGCTGAGCAAGCGAAGGGTTTTTTTGGTTTTTTTGGTTGGTTTTGTAGTTGTTTTTTTTTTTTACTTGAAACAAAGTCTCAGCACAGCAGCCCGATGAGCGGCGATGCCAGGCAGGCGACGGTCTGAGAGGAGGACTAAGGCGCTAGTGCAGATTTGTTGGTGGGTTTTGTTGTTGTTGTTATTACTAACAGACTTATTCCTCTTTCCTCCCTCCTCCTCCTCCTCCTCCTCCTCCTCCCCCCTCTCCTGCGGGCGGCTGGGACTTGTAGTGCTGCNGAAGCGGTGCGAACGCCGGGCGCGGAGGGAGTACGGAGGGAGCGAGAGCGCGTCTCTGCCGCTGCGTGTGTGCGTGTGTGTGTGCGTGCGTGTGTGTGTGCGTGTGCGAGATCCAGCCAGCCAGCCTCCGTGGGTGCCGGTGTGTGCGTGTGCGCGCCCCGTGCGCGCCCCTCCGCCGCCCGCTGGGCGCAGGGGGTGGCTGCGCGCCCCGCTCTCCCGGGGGCCGGCGTGCGCGCCGCTGCGCCGCCCCCCGCGTCCCCGTCGTCCCCCCCACCCCGTCCCCCGCGCGGGGGCTCTCGTGCGCGCCCCTGCGCCCTGCTCCGCGCGTGTGCGCGCCCGTGTGCGCGCCTGTGCGTGTGTGCGAGGCGCTCCGCCCGGCCCGCGGTGCGTTTCCCACGTCACGGCTGCTCGGCACCGAGCACGTCCCAGAAACGTTGTTTTCTGCGTCCGGGAGGTGTTTTTCTGCGTCCGGGAGGGTTTTTTTCCTGTCCTCGGTTCCCAGCGCCGGGGCCGGCTGCGCCCCGGCGTGAGAAAAACTGGCGGGTGGGGAGCGAGGGAAACGGGGACAGGGACCGGGGGGGGTGGGATGGGGTGGGGGGGTGGGGGTGAGGGGAGGCGGGAAGCCCGCACTTGATCTCCTTCCTCTTGTTCTTTCTTCTAAAGCATAACACACACACGCACACCCCGCCGTGGCAGCCCCGAGAGCTGTCAGTTCGGCACCGCGATGCAGATTAACTGATCCAGGGCTCCGAGGATAAACCCTTTCAAACTGCCGCCTGCCTTTGACGGGAAACAATAGCAATTTTCTCAGCGAGGCTGGCAATTAGCGCCGCGTTTGTTCCCTGCCAGAGATAAGGCTGTGCCCGGATCGCGGCTGCTCTACCACGGGCAGGGATGGGGAGCCGGTGGGTGCGGGGAGGGGGGGTGATGGGGTGCCCGGTGCCGGGTACCCGGCGCGGGAGAGGCGCTGCCCCCGCCCCGGTGTGTGTGTGTGTGTGTGTGTGGGGGGGGTGTCTCTCGCCGCCGGGTCGCCAGCGGAGTTGGCGAGGCGACAGCCGCTGAAGTAGCCCCGTTAGCGGCGGGTGGGGCCCGAAAGACGGGGGACTTCGGCGGGAGAAGCCTTGCCACAAGGAGAAGGCAGCTTCCCCCCATCCCACCCCTCCACCCCCTCACACCCCGTCTTTTTGTGGTTTGGGGTTTT
>RSEF01000003.1:92530356-92542640 GCA_003993805.1 Himantopus leucocephalus | reverse complement strand
GACGGGTTGATGTGAGCAGAACAAATCAAAGGTGTACATACAACGCGGCATTTAAATACCCTTTTCACACCCTTTATGTTAAATGAAGAACTTGAGGGTCAGTCACAGAAAAAAAACATCCTGAATGAACTCTTCCGCCTGTTTCCTATGGCATTGGCAAGCTGTAGCTCCTTTAATTGTAAGTGGAAATAAAAATTAATAAATGAACAATGTATGGTAAACCATTGTCTTTAGCAATCTCCTACGTATCCCAACCCAGTGATCAAGTTCCACTTTTTGATTTTGTGAAGACGTGGCGGTGCTGCAGAGGAATCTGGGAGGGAAGATTCCTTGGCCTCTTGCCTACAAACTGAAGGAAATGATGGAAGTTGCACAAGTCATACTTAGGTTAACTATGGGAGCTGAAGAACAGATGGGATGGGATGGGATGGGATGGGATGGGATGGGATGGGATGGGATGGGATGGGATGGCAGCACGGAGCACTCTGTCGATTTCTTCTCAAGATTTGCTGCAATCAGAGTTGAACAATGCAGGTTTTAATTACTGGAACTAACTCTGAAGTAAGCTATACCATTTGTAAGTACACAAATATCCATGATCCACTTGTAGGTGCCTTTCTACTTGAACTGAGGCCAACTTCAGAAATAATTTGTTTGCCAGGTATCATGCAGCTGCAACTGAGGTAACAAAAACCTGGTCTTTTGACAGTCTAGAAGTGAGAGTCAGGATATGTTTAAGTCTACAAAATATAAATAAATAGAAATGTACTGATACATTTGTTTAAATTGGGCATCCAGATCACTTGCGTTTGGAATGGTGCTATTTTTATTATACATTTAGTGCTAAACTGCAGTTTGAAGGGCACACGTAAAGTGAAGCTGTACACATCATTCAGAAATACTGAGTCTTGTTTGAGTACCTCTGTTAAAACCTAGGAATAAGGTATTAATACAATCCCACACTGTTTCATGGGAGGGCTGTCAGAACTGCATGGCACATGTGGTGCCATCTGTACTACAAAGAAAGTATCAAGGCGCTGAAAGAAGTGTTATGTCGCTCAGTAGTAGTGTGGTAGGGATAGGCACAACATAGTGAATGCTAAATTTATAGTGCTGCTTTCTAGACTCGATGCGATTGTTTCAGCAAGGTTGGGCTTGATCCAAACTAGGAAAGAGGGAGGAGAGTAATATTTTTAAGTAATTTCTGTATTACTGAGAAAAATGAGGCTCACCCAATTTAATATGTTGGATGGAAATAAATTAAAGGGTTTGTATAGTTGCTACTTTTTTTTTTTTTCCTTCCAATCTACAGTAGCACTTTGAGATCTTTGGTATTTTGGTGACAACAGCTAGATGATTTCAGTCCAGGTTTTAGTGAGCACAGCACAAAATTCAACACAGTTGTAACTAGAATTGTAATTCACTGTCATTTTGGTGCAAATTTTAAAAGGAAGGCCACAGTTTAAAGCAAGTGACTTTGGAGAATGGGCTGTTCTCTCACTCAATCACCTGTCACCCTTAGGGGGGGACTCTTTTCAAGTCAAGGTCACTGTTGCAGCCCTCAGCATCACTCCTTTGAGCAAATAAAAGACAGTATGTCTCCAACACTGAAGGCACACATTAAAAAAAATCATAAAAAGGGTTTTCAACAGACTCTCATACTATATTCTTAATTCTTTATTATTATCATCATCATGTTTAACTGACTACAGAGTTACAGACACTTAGATATGTCACCTTATGCACAATAATGGAAATCGTGGTTATAGAGCCAACTTACAGGTTGGAGACAAGTGCTATTTTTACTGAGCCTCTTAGCTTACATAGAAGTGGCACTGGTCTGTTCCTCACATCCAACATTACTCAGAAATGTAAGACCCTTCAAAATCCCCTTTGGCAAACACAGATTTTCTAGTCTACATCACAAATTCTGCTGCATAATACCAGATTTCTGTAAAAAAAGTATTTCTTTGCTATAAGTGAGGGAAAATTTTAAATCCAAAGCTGGTGTTACCATCTCAAGAGAAATGTTATTTAATTTAGTCTAAAATGAAGAAATAAAATGGAAGATTCTGGCCACATTACAGATATTATAAAATTAAATAAATACCTAAATATGAAAAAAAGAAAAACCTTTTGTTGCTCTAACAAGTTGAGAGCAAGTGTAAATTGGGAATAATTTCAGAGGCTTGCATATGTTTTCTGGTCCAGTATGTTACAAACCAATAAGGAATATTGCATTTCTCAAGTGAATTCAGATTCTAAATGAATTTAAGAAAAGATGGGGACAAACTTTTTAGCAGGGCCTGTTGCGATAGGACAAGGGCTAATGGTTTTAAACTAAAAGAGGATAGATTTAGACCAGATATAAGGAAGAAAGTTTTTACAACGAGGGTGGTGAAACACTGGAACAAGTTGCCCGGTAGGTGCCCCCATCCCTGGAAACATTCAAGGTCAGGTTGGACGGGGCTCTGAGCAAACTGATCTAGTTGAAGATGTCCCTGCTCATTGCAGGGGAGGATGGATAGATGACCTTTACAGGTCCCTTCCAACCCAAACTGTTCTATGATTCTATGAATATTCATTTTCTTTCTGTCATCAAGAGGAAATATTAATTTAATAAATAGTAGGTTATATTCCGCCTTCTCAATTTTAGATATATTTTGAAAGATTATAGGATTCTATTTGAATTTTATTAGAGAACTGATTTGTATTTTCATAAATAGTTAATTAATAATGCAGCACCAGTAGATGGTGCTCAAGAATATATAGCATAACTGAGGGATAGGGGTGATTAAAAATATCTATTTTAAAATTGAAAAATTTCAGGGAAAGTGTTGGCTTTCTTTTGAGAAGTTAATTTTTCATCAGAAAACAGTATGTCCTTACAAATTTCAAGCATACCTTTGGTTGGTTGACAATTTTCAAGTTGGAAAGGTCAGTGATCTGCTTGCTTGTTTGTTTGTTTTCATTCTTTGTATGGCTTCTTCAGTGAAGATTTTTACAAAAACTTTTAAATCCTGCTATTCAGTTTAAGTATTTTGATGTTGTTATTCATTCACAATTATTGGGCTAGAATCAGTGAAATTCATGCAATAAGTGACGCTAGGAGCATGGGCAAAAGGCGTCTTAAGCACATCTGAGGCCTGTGCAGCATCCTGCCTCAGACAGTGGCCCTTGAACCTCCTGAAGAAGGCGCAGAAAACCCAGAGTAGGAATGATTTTGACAATTTGGCTTCATAAAGTCTGACCTAGTCAGCAGTATTTAGAGATCTCTTTAAGTCTCCAAAGAAGTTTCAGTTCCCCTGCAATACTCATTTAGCTAGTTTAACTCCATACATTTTTGTTATCAAGATAAGCATCTAGTTCTTTTCAATCTTATATTTTTTTCTGGCTCAGCATTATCTAATAACGAGTCCCACAGCATAAATGTATACTATGTGAAAACTGATGTGTATCACTTCTGTTAAATTTGCTGCCTTTTGATTTAATTGTGTGTCACCGTAGTCTTGCATTAAAGCAGGCAGAAATGAGATTCTGGCACACTACTTGCAATTATTTCACATATTTTTATCATGCCTCTTTTTAATTTCCTTTTTAAGATAATTGCAGTTATTCCAATCTATTTCCACAAAATCATGCTTTTTAAGGAACTTCTATCACTCTCGTCACTTTTCTCTTAAACACCCTCTAGTTTTCTGATATCTTTCTGAGATGTAGAAACCAGTACCGCACGCAGTAGTTCAGATCAGGCTGCAGCGCTGATTTATATAACATTGTTTATCATCTCAGTCCTATTCTTGATTAATTTTAATATCTTGCTTCTTGCCTCTGATAGCTGCTACACTGAACAGAAGTCTTCAGTTAGCTGTCTGTCTCTTCTTTTTGGCAGTGTCCTGTGAGAAACTTTGTCAAGGCCTTTAGGAAGTTTAAATAAATGGTGTCAATTGGTTCTCTTTTGACCACTACGGTAGTTTACTGATGCGTTGAAAACATTCTAACAGATGAGTGAGGCATCATCTTCCTTTGCACAGATCTATCATCTCATGGTCTTCTGAGTGTTTTATTTTCTTATTTTTAATTTGCCAGGTACAGATATAAGATTTATGAAACTTTGATTCCCTGAATCATCCTAAGCCTTTTTATAATATATGTGAAACATTTGCTACTCTCTAACCTTCCAGTACAGGGGTTGTTTTCCAATTAGAGATTGCATAGCTCAACTGCTTCTTGTTCAGGATTTTCCGTCCTGGTGGCTTCCTGCTTTTTAAATGATTGATTTGTTCCAGCACCTCTTCATCTGATAGTACCTCATTTTTATTACCCAAGAGTAGGTATCTCCCTAACATCCTCTATTGTGACGACTGATGCAAATAAATCTTCTATCTTCCTAGCAACGTCCTTCTCTTCCTTAATTGCTGTCTTTATTCTCTGAAGTTCCCTGCAGACATAGTGACTCTTATAAGCTTCTTGCTTTTGATATATTTAAGGAGTTCCTTTTAATTTGTTATTATATTTTTAACTGTTTGCTTTTCAGCAGTTACCTTTGCTATACAGTTTTCCTTCTTAGCTCTTTGCTATTATAGCTTGCGATCATTTTCCTCATTTCATGAACGCTGCCTTTGCAGATTTTGACAGTTCCCTGCTTAGCTCAAGTAGCATCTCAAATCCTTTCATTTCACTCCACTGGTTTGCAACATACCTTCCTTGTTTATCTCCTCCCCTTCCCCATATGTGCAGTTATCAATAGAAATATTCTCGATTTTGGGAGCAACATGGATGCCACATCTAAGGACCCCGCTGCCTTTAATTTTGATACTAGAGTTGGCTTTTTTGGCTAACATCCATTTTATTGAATATCTCTGTCCAAAGGTTAGTGTCATGACATTTTTTTTTTTAGTATGTTATGTCATGCTAGGTGCATTTAACCTCATTATTTTAGGATCACTTTACATTATAGTTTGGATATTCTTAATCCTTGACTTCTTTCTGCTCGTTGTGATTGAAGTCTAAAGGTATGTTTAAACTGTGCTTGAATATGGGTCTACAGCTTACAAGCTGAGCTGGTTGATTTAAGGCTATCTTATGTCTTCCAAGGTGACAGTAATTTCTCAGAATAGTCTTCTCTCAATTATGTGCTGTTTCAAGCAGTAACTTCCTATTGTTCTGAGAAATTATATCTTTAAGCTTTGCCATTTACAGATTTGATTTTTTTTTCTAATTGGTGTCTAAGATCTATGATTATCCTGTTTCGTTACATTGTCTTGCTTTTTCCTTTTTCAACACTCTACACTTAATATCCTAGTTGTGACCTCATTCTTTGGCACATGCCTTCCTGGGTTTCCATTCCCAAGTACTACCCTCTTCACTTAGAGGTTTTTTTCACACTGGAATTTATTGAATCTTTTATGTACAGAGCAAAATTCCTTGCAGGACTGGTATATTCTGTTATTGTGGGATAGTTTACAACAAAGCACTGTAGGGTTCTTTTTTAATTTATTTTTTAATGTATTTATCCAGTAATTTTCCTATGCTACCATACTTCCATTGTGTAACAATGTGTAACAATTGTGTAACATTCAATAACATAAAGCCTTCTATGTTGGAAAGCCTTCTGTTTCACTTACTTTGCTTTCAAGTTGTAATTTCACATAAATATTTGCAGTTCTTTATTTTGACCAGATGTCATTCTATGGCATCTTTCCTGAATTTGTGCTTCTTCAGTTGCATTTTTCATGGTTACTCAGAAGTATTTGTATTACCAATAACATTTGTAGATGACTTGGTGTTCTTTGGCTCTTGTTTATGAGGTGATCAGAATATATACTTTATGTCTTGCTTGTATAATGGTTGTCATTTGAAAACAAACTTGTCACTAGTTCATGGTTGCATGTACTTTGGTGGTGAGGCTCTAACTAGTACTGTTGTATGACTGTAGAGCTAGGAAGAACTCATTGCAGTCCCTACATGCAGACGATATCATAAGCTTTACCAAATTAATTGGAGAATATTTATGCAAAGATCGAAATAAAAACAAGGCCACTGTTTTCATGTTAATTATCTAAATGCACTGAAATCCTCTTTATACCGGGAGGAGGACAAATATTTTAAAAATGCCCTTTCATCTCTGATGTTATTAATCTACTCTAGAATATTGCCTAGTCATTAATCAAATTGAACTGCGATAAATACAAAAACCTTGTGTTGTTTTGGCTCGCTCTACTGAAAAGAAAGAAATTTGGAGTTAATGCTGAATCCATCTTTAATGTCCTTCATTTTGCTTATGTAGTCTGGAGAAGAGTGATTTTATGTACTTTATGTGTCGTCGAGATCACTAATCACAGAGGGCAGTCTTTAAACATGGTATCTTGTGTTGAGTTTTCCTTGCATTAGTGAAAACGAAGGACTGATAATCCTGTCTAGAGCTTTACTTTCTGCTTTTAATAAGAGTTTAGTGTTTAAAAATGCACAAAATAAGCTCTTTGTTCCCTACTGAGTTCAGCTGTGACTTCTGTTTTAAGATGTTGGTCAAGTTAGCAGTATAGAATCTTGTTTAAATAAAATCTTAGTGGAAGACTTGGGTTCAAATTCCCTTTCTGAGAGTTTGAAACATGCATTTTTTCCTTCTCATAACTTGTTAAACCAGCAAAAAGGATAGCAGCATTTGGTTAGGGCTAACAAGGGTATCCTCAATTTTTGTTGTTCATCTTAGGCCTCATTCAAGGAAACACAGTCCACAATGTCTATTCAGCACAAAATACAGAAGGAATTTTCTAAACTAGGGCCAGAATCCAAATGACTCTTTATTCCTTATGTTTTTGGTTCTAATGAGTGGAGGCACAAAGAGTATGGTGGCACCGTTACTGCCATTACTGCTGTTGACAAACTATGGCCTGCCTGTTTCCTTAAAAGAAAGTTTCCATAATCCTGATTTGATAGGAGGATTCTGAACTGTGTGTCCTTAGCATCAGGAAGTGGTAGTTTGACATTAATTTTTGGGAGGTTTCAGGCAGATACTTTGTATCAATATCCCACGTTATCTGGGTCTTTAAGTTGCCCCTTGCTAAGCATGCTGACTTTCTGAGGCACGTAACTCTTCCCAAGAACCTTACTCTAAGGAAAAACTTCATCCTAGCTCACACTTCCAAATTCTGTGCTAAGGAATGGGAATTGAAGTCTCACCACAGTCCTCCTCTGAGTGCTTCTTTGATCCGAATGCGTACATTTTTATAAAAATAAATTAGTATGCTGTGAGTTTAAGGACAGCATATTCTCAAATATCCAATATTTCCATGGAAAGGCCATTCAAGAATTAGTTGAGTCAGCCAGGAAAATTCAGTCTGGGAGGAAAAAGAAGAGAGGCTGTAAGACTATGGTACTACAGACTCATGAGTGGCAAGGAAAGACTGAATAGGGATTGATTATTCACTGTCTTTTCTAGCAAAAGAAACAGCAGGCATCAAATAAAGCTGGAAGGAGTCATGCTCAAAACAGAAGAGCCAATTCTTCATGCAGCAGGTCATTGACCTTTGAAACTCTTTGCCAAAGGATGTTGTAGATAATTAAAAATTTTCATAGACCCAAGGGGAGACTGGGCAAGCATATGAAAGAGAAGTCCAATGGTAGTGGTGGTGAGGGGGTGTCAATAACTGTGCAAAATCGTATCCACTTCAGGAATTTCCCTGAGCTGAAAATAATTGGAGGCTGGGAATGCATTAGGGGAGAATCTTGCCGTGTTCTCACTCCTCCTTCAGTATTTACTTACAGTCACTTCTGAAGCAGAATGCAGGGCTGGATAAACACTTAGTTCAGTCTAGTATGACCATTTTCATCTTCACTCTTTTTGGGTGTTTTAATACAGAAAAACAGAGGTAGATTTTCAAAGGTGCAGATTGTGTTATCAGTTGGAATTTGGAGTTGAGCACTGGACATCAATGTTCAGAATGTCATGACATCAGTATTTCAGTTTGAAAACATTGGCTGAGTGCCTATAGCTGCCTAAAGTGAGTGCACACATTTAAAAATTTAAGGATATACTCAAGATTCAGATCAAGTTGATAACCAGGAAGGAAATTCTCAAGGTCTTTTTTTCTCTATCTCCATTGGTTTTGTAAATGTTATAATGAAACGTGAATACAACCTATACTTATCATTAGCTGCATTTCCCCCGAAGTTTTAAAAAAGGAAGGAGCTATGTCCTTTTCTAAAATTGTCTAGTATCTAAATTGATTGAACATGACAAGGATTATCTTCAGCTGAAGGAATGTTTTAGAATTGGGAATAAATTCAAATGGGTCAGAGTGACATGCTTTGGAAAAAGATACAGGAAGAAGAAAAAAATATACTCTTTTGACCAAGTCACTTCCTTGGCTGCATGGTGGACGTCCAGAGTAAACTGTTTCATTGAAACAGTTTGTTCATAAGTTTATGTATGTCAGATAGGCGTTTGACATCATATTATAAAAATTATAAAAATATCTGAAAAAGAGAGAACGTCACACACTAGTAGCCTCAGGCATGAATGTCAAACGCTGCTTACTTAAATGGACAGGACTTCTCAGATGACCATCAGTAAGTGGTTCATAGTCTACAGTTCTACAAGGAGGTGCTGTGAAGCTGAACTACTTGGTGTTGTAGTGTGAATGTATCATTAGAAGTTTAAGAAATGCATCTTTTTGCATGTGTTGAAATATGCATTTCAAGTCCTTGTATTAGTCTTCTGAAATACTCTTGGCATGGAATTTTTAAGAAATAGCTGAGTTTACTTAATATTCTTAAGACATGTAAAACCTGAGTCAGAGAGGTGTATCCTGGCAGTAACTCAGCTCATATCAATAGCTTTGTACCAGTGTAAAATGTATGTGAGAATAGAATCACGCTCTTGATATGTACTGTGCGCTCAAACTGAAGAGTGAGAGGAGAGGAATACATTTATATTACTAACGGGCAGAATACTCTGTGAAAATGTGGGGTGTTACTGTAAAGAGCTGCGGGTGGCTGTCATCATTCTGAGAGACACATTCTGACTACACTATCCAAAAGATGAGATAGTGCAAGAAAGTGAGTTCCCAAATTGTCAGGCACAAGAGAAGAGTATTAGCAGGGTGGTTGTTTTGTTGTTGTTTTGGGTTTTTGTAAAGATGAAAAACTATGTTTGGGTGGGTGAGAGGAATGAAATGTCAGAGATGCACTAGTTTATATAGCTATCTACCACTGGATCAAAAATGGGTAATAAATAAAGGGAATTAACCCCAACACAGTATACAGAAGCTACACTAAATGTATTGTATCTACTGCTAAGAGCCATAGGGTTTTCTCTTTCCTAAATTCTGGCAATGTTCCTGATCTGTTCCTGCCAATAATGTCTAGTTGCACTGAAATCCCACCCCACCCCCATTTCTTCCTTTCTCCCTCTCTCCCTCTCTCCCTCTCTTTTCCTTCCTTCCTTCCTTCCTTCCTTCCTTCCTATGTGTACACTTGAATCTGTTATTTCACTGTTGTTAATCAGTGAATCCTAGACCTTTTATTGAAGTGATATGACTAAAAATTACTGGAGAATGATTTATTGGTATTGCAAAAACTACTGTTCTCTATGAACATTGCCGAGCGTTATCACAGTAAATTGAAGTAGCATCACTGAAGTCAGCAGATCTACGCTGAATGAATCAGCATAGAATCTGGCCCTAAGAGACATAAATGATAAAGTCGTTTGTGTGCTTGCAACAGATCCTGAGTGGATGGTTCAGTGTATGTTCCTTCAGACTGGCCTAACTGCACATTTCATTCATTTTAGAGAGCATCACCTTTACACAGAGTGACTCAGCTTCAAAATTTACTTGGTCTCGGTCTCTGTGATGTGACAGCTAATCAAGGTAACATTTAATATTGGATTACACATGAAATTTTGAGTTTCCAATGTATAGATATTAGAATGATTATATGTTCTCCCATCAGTCTAGCATAATCTCAGATATTCCAGTTGTACCTGTACCGGAACTTGGCTTCTTTCACTGGCGACTGCACCTTATGTATTAACTGCCTGCACGCACACATAGGATTTCCTGATGTAGGTGTGTCTACAAGGAGAGTATAAGATGTTTGAATCTGCATGAAAATTTTTTAGCTCTTAGAAGTTCATATTTTAGCCACTCAAGAATACATGGGTGTTTGTACTTATTGAAGTAAACATCCATTCATATATATATGAATGCATATAGTACCTGTACATGATGTATAAATACATGTAAGCAAGGAATAGCATTAACCGAATGCTTACTTTCTGTGTCAGGAAGAAATTGGTTAATGAATATCTTTATCTCATGAGAACATGAGATTAGAGGTTTTACAGTGATAACAAAAGTAGGAGGCCTATACCTGTATTAAACTCATCCATAAACAAAAAAAAAGGTGTTTATAGTGTTATTCTTCATAAACTATTGTTTATTAGTATTAGATTTTTTGTTTGTGCTTTATTTTTGTTTATCATACAAGGCTTTCAAAAGTAAGTAGGTCACCACACAAAAAAAGAAGCCATCAAATGTAAATAGTTTCAAACACTTACATTGTGCTGTATGTTCCAAAGTGACACAGGGTTGAAAAAAAAATCAGTAGCTTGTTTTCAGTAAAATGCTTAGATATGATCATATTTCTATTTTATACCCATTTTAAATGTGAGAGAAAGAGACTGAGAAATATTTCATGACAATACTAAAATATGATATTCAAATATACTGACAAAAAGCTGTTCTAATCTCATCTCTTCCTTTCTTTTATATGCCTCTGCTGGCTTCTTCCCTCTTAGTATATTTATTACAATCCTTTCATCCCATTTAAAGAGTCTTGCCTAATCTTTTTTCTTATATAGTTCTTGCACTCATTTTTCTCTCTCAACCATGTATTTCCATTGCTCAGTATTTCTTCTCATCTGGTTTGCTTCTCTTGCTCCTGTGTTACTGGCTTCTCATAAGCATCTATACTATCAGAATATTTTCCATATTTTAATTTTACACTCTATTAATTTCTCTTTGAATTCTATCCCCACAGTATTGTTTCAGCTACGTGGAAATACAGGTAAGAATTGAAGGATATTGTTTATTTAAACAGCAACTTTCTTAACTTACCTGAAAACATCAGACAGTGAAGAACAAGGTTACTTCCTTGACTGTTTCTACAAGATGGAGGTGTTTCTCAGTCCCCTTCTCCCCACCATTCCTCAGAAAACTGGCCCATCAATGGGATATGGGTTGGAATTAATCTATCCAATTTTGGACAGATTGCTAAAATGTAGAAAGATGGAAGATGTCTCAAGTGTCGATGTCTAGGTCTGGGCTGTTTAGTCTCCTGGTATAGTCAACAAATAGAAAGAGGTGCTTCTTTAGTATTTTTCATTTAATCTTGCTGTAGATCTCTGAAGTTAGCTGATTCATATGCCCTTTTTCCTGTTCAGACATAAATGTCTGAAGTTGTATGAGATGAACCTTATTTCTGCTCTCTCCTGTAGTGGACAGTTGGCTGTTAGAGGTAATTGCCTGTTTCACTCCCCAGTTTCTTTGGGTATCCCCTTCCCTAAATCAGTTTCTGTCTCTAATTTGAATGGCAGTCAGACCTTTTATAAAATTTCTCTGCTGGACATCTGTCACTTGTAACAAGACATACTTAAACTGTGCCTTTGAACCGATCCAGGAGGGTCTCTGACCTGATGAGGGATCTAGTCCAGTTGGTCTGGGAGAGAGGAAAAATCTTCCCAAGTCCTAGTAAGCAATCAGAAAAATACTCACGTCTGTCTCCATATCTTGTCCTTTTAGCAGCATAGTTTCCCTCACCCTATTTCCATCTTCTCTTTCTGCTCTGTATGTCCTGGTGTTTCCAGCGGCCACACACCAAGTTGGGGCAGGGCGTCACTGCAGCAGTTGGGACACTGTCCCATGCCTTCCTGCAAGCTGCTGTCTGAGTGTCCAAGGGCAGGCTGAGTGCTCTGACTCCTCCTGTCCCCAGGGAGCAGACAGATGCAGGCAGGGGGATGCACACTGGCTTCGTGCCTGGCAGAAACCCAGGGGGGTGCTGAGGCTCGTGTAGGATCTCCATGTTGCTGCAGTGCTTGTAGCCCCATTCCTCCAGCAAGGCAATGGTTTGTGGCTGAAAACCACCACCCAGTTCCTGCAAGTAGCTGGTGTCAGCCACAGTCTTGGCATGGTGTAGGTAAGCCCAGCCTGTGTTCTGGGAGCCTCCATGCCTGGATAAAATGCCTGACAAACCTGATCTCCTTCTATGATAAGGTGACCCAC
>RSEF01000003.1:92515157-92530256 GCA_003993805.1 Himantopus leucocephalus | reverse complement strand
AGGAGCCCATGCTGGAGCAGGTTTGCTGGCAGGACTTGTGACCATGTCGGGGACCCGTGCTGGAGCAGTCTGTTCCTGAAGGACTGCACCCAGTGGAAAGGACTCATGCTGGAGCAGTTTGTAAAGAACAGCAGTCCATGGGAAGGACTCATGTTGGAGTTCATGGAGGACTGTCTCCCATGGGAGGGACCCCATGCTGGAGCAGGGGAAGAGCGTGAGGAGTCTTTTCCCTAAGGAGAAAGGAGTGGCAGAAACAATGCGTGATGAACTGACCACAACCCCCATTCCCCATTCCTCTGTGCCACTCAAGGGGAGGAGGTAGAGAAATCGGGAGTGAAGTTAAGCCCAGAAAGATGGGAGGGGTAGGGGGAAGGTGTTTTAAGATTTGGTTTTATTTCTCATTATCCTACTCTGATTTGATTGATAATAAATTATTTTTCCCTAAGTTGAGTCTGTTTTCCTGGTGATGGTAATTGCTGAGTGATCTCCCTGTCCTTATCTCCACCCACGAGCCTCTTGTCATATTTTTCTCCGCTGTCCAGTTGAGGAGGGGGAGTGAGAGAGCAGCTTGGTGGGCACCTGGCATCCAGCCAATGTCAATCCACCACAGACACTTATTTATGGGATCTTGTGGTATGGCCTTGCACTCAGCAGGTTAGTAGCAGTTTAATTAAGCATTGCTGCATTGCTGTGCCACAGGATTACAACTTCTTAGCTCTTGGCATCTTGAGACCTTGTAGAATATTGAATTCTGGTAACAACAATTTAACAAAATTTATCGTGAGGCCTTGTAGGAGGGGAACATGTTCTTATTTTAAAACTAGAAATCCTACATGCGCACATTCTCAGAACAAACAGAGCATGAGTTTTTACAATTAGTCTGCCCAGCATTCAAGGATTAATGGGCATGTACCCAGGTGGGCTGGCCAGGACTCCTTGTGATGACAGAGAGGACAAGAAGCACTGTCTATTGAGTGATTATCAAGTCTGTTGGCTTGTTCCTAGATGAGCAGCCATGATAGTTGTGGATGTCTTTTTTATATCCTTTAGGAGCTGACCTCAGTTAGTGGGGTTTTGTTGTTTGGGGTTTTTTTCTCTCAGTCCTGTCCAACCTCTACATATAATTTGGAGTGATTCACTTTCCTTTGTCTCTGTACCTTTGTGTCTTAAGGTGCTCATCCTGTTCAGGGTGTAGGCTGTCCTCAATTTTCTTGTCCTGTGTACTACCCGTGCAGGGATCTTCTTGACCTGCTCATCTAGGTGCCATAAACACTGTTTTACTTACTCTCTTCTGCTATTCCCACATCCAGATGCTCTCATAGATTCTAGAGTCTCATTTCTGTTGCGGTTCTCTGCAACCTGGGAGGACATTTTGGGAGCAATTTGAAGTTGCACTGTATGTTTCAGCTGAGATTTTAAAGCTTTACTGGGGGCAATAGAGTCAGCCACTCTTTAACAATAAAGGTCAAAGTCTTGATCCTTTCGTTAGAGGGCCCAGCAGAAGAAGGAGGTGACCATTTAAGCAGTTTTAGTGCATTATTGCACAAAGCAGGAAAACTATTGGTAGACAAATATCCAGGATTTCAGCTGATTTTTTAAAAGAAACAGGATTTGCAGGATCAGTGGTTCCCTGAGAAGGATTTTGCTGATTGCCAGTTCAGGATAAATGGGCACAAAAAGGACCGTTTTCTGTGACCCACTGATGTTTTTATGTTTTTACATGTCATGGAAATCAGGGGATTTTTGAAAAGGACCTCACATTTGGTAACCTTGCTTTAAAGATATCCATATATCTTGGCATCCAGAAAGTTCTCCTAAGTAGATCAAATATATATGATGTGTTCTAAAAAGAGCTGAAATTGAAAAATTATTTCTAAAATGAGGCAAATTAGTCAGATCTACCTGTAATATGATCTCTTGCAACATACGCCTTTGACCAAATACTATTAATAATGGTCTGCAGGATAATATGGCATTAGTAGTAATAATTTAAAAATTATCCCTTCATTAGCTGGTTAAAACAAACAAAAGGCCAAGATAATAATAATCTTCACAGTGGTGTTTAATTTTTCTTTTATTCAAGACCAAATTGTCTTTGATGAACTTAAGATGTGAGTATGGTCACAGCAGTTCCATTCCCCACAGTTACAGTGACAGAAACCAAATATGAGGAATACTGTTAAACAGTCCTTTAATACTACTTTCAACAAGCTGCAAATACAATTGTAGAAATGCATTTTTTTCAAATGACTTGGTAGTTTTTAAGAATTTACTTGAACTCAAGCATCCTCGAGCTGCATTTTGTATAACCCATTTTGTGAGAGTATTATGTTAGTGTTGTCCTCTTTCACCGTTAATCTGCATAACTGTAATTAAAATTACATGTTTGGTTTGATTTAAGAAAAAACACAATGTTAAACTTCTATTCAAATAAGAACCAAACCTTCGAGGTTTTCTTTTCTTAAAATTCTTGTAATTATAAAGGGTAGACAAAATGGCATACAAAAAAGCATTTTATTTAGAAAGCATTTTATGGAACCAACAGAGATATACATGCATAGGTGTTTATATGCATTCTATTTTGATATAATTTTCCATAATTCTGTCAATTTATCTGAATGTGTATAGTGACACATCACAGAGAGATGAATTAGCGATTGCTAATTGACTGGGAAACACTTAGCATATTTTTGGTACTCCAGAAATATTAAAAACTACCTAACAACATTAATATGAGTTGTAAATGATACCGTGTTAACTGTGGTAATTTTCAGAACTTTATGTCAAAGTAGCACATTTTTCATATTTTTTTTTGTTTAATAGAGAACTGAGTGAAACTTCTGTTACTGCGTAATCTACTGGAGTTTTTGTTGGGTTACTATGTGCTAACCTGAGATGGGCAAAGTGTGACAGGGTAATTCACAGTGGAGAAGGGTCAGAAAGCATTAATAGTGAAATTCTACAAATATGTATTTTTCAAATGCAATGTAAATTTAATTTAATGAAAATTTTTTAGATCAAATTAATTGCTTTCAAAAGTGAGTACAATTTTATGGAAATTTTGGGGGGTTCCCCCATTGTTTTTTTAAAATTAACTGAAACCAGAAATGTTAATGTCCATTTTCAAGTATTTAAGCACTGAAAGATTAGTACTTATTGTTTAGTTCTTGTAACAAAAAAAGTCTAATGGAAAATTTGCTTATTTCCTACCTGCAAGCCAAATCTAAAATGGCAGCATGCATCAAATTGGAAGACAAACTGTTGCAGTGCTTACTAGTTTTTTCTGCATTTTCTGTTTTCTGATTCATTTTACCTTTGATGATGATTAAATGAACTTAAGTCTTTGTCTGAATTTTTACAAAACTAAGGCTGAGAAAAGTACCATGCCTCTTTCAAGAAGTGATTTGAGCACCTTTGATCTTCTCTGTGATTTGTAGGTGAAGACTTTTCATGAAGCAATCCAAATTGTCTTTCCATCTTCTCACAATCTTGTTGCAGATAAAGAGCACAATTCTTTTTTTTTTCTCTACCTCAGGCTCTCCAACTCCTTATAGCATGTTTTTCAAAAATATTTCTTCCTCTTTTAAGATGATTTGTCCTAAACATTTTTTCCTGGAATTGATACCTTGAATGCCAGACACTCAAAGGAAAATTTCTCATTGACTCCTGTGCTGAAAGATCAGTCTCTATATTTTCTATGTGTTCTTTCTTTCAATATTTTTTAAAACAAGCTGTTAAAGCTTCTCAGCATTATTATTCTGACCTCTAATTCTTTCCACTCAGATGCAATTGGAATAATTGCAACAGGACTGAAAATGCTATGGCGTTATTGTCATGAATAAGTTCATTGCAATGACTAATTACATCAGTGAAAAAGAAGCAAATGTAAGACATGCTTAGATTATGTACATACACAAAACTAAAATATGGAGAAAGTAGGGGAGAGTAAGTGTTAAATTATAATGGTATTGATGAACAGCATCAGACTTGCCCTGGAGATGTTGGAAAGTATGCTGAAAAAGAAGTCTTGCAATTTCTCATTTACCAAATTGGCTTATAAAATGTGCATAAATTAAAATATTTCTCAGAACTATCTTTTTATTGCTCTCCTTTATTCTATGAAGATTGAAAGGGAATTATAGTTAACAATTTAAAAACATTTTGTCTTCAGAATGAAAGCTTGCAACTATGTGTAATAAGAAAGATGCTTGTATATTATGTTTCCTTTTTGGCAATCTTTTCATATATAGAATATATGTAGGCAAAATATTTACAGCCTCTCAGCCCACTGCTAACTAACTCCTTTTCACAATTATCTATATCCCTTATGTTAAATGGATAAGCCAGATAAACAACCACAAACATTAAAGAATTTATGCACATATTGCAACTCCCATTTTACTGACTAAATGGCATCCATGGAATCTTAAAATTCTGCTTTAAATTGACAGTTAATAATGCAAACCAAAAATTCTACACTGGACAAGAACTAGAGGTTTTCATTTTTAGAAAAGAGCTTTATCGTGTGACATGGAAAACCTAGGTATTGTGATTAATGGGAGAGCACAGTTATGCAGTGTCTGTCTTTCAAGAAAGGCACATTCTCACACCTGTATTGGCTGAGAACTGAACCAGAATTCCACGTGAGAAATAAAGAGTCTGCAGGAAAGTGGACTGGGTTTGGAACTTTTGAACTCCTAAACATTTTTGAATGGGCACATCTTGTAGTCATTTAGCTGTATTGCAGGAACAAAATATTACATAGTTTTGTACTACATGGTTGTGTATTTATATAGGTATGTATATCCACACATGTATAATAGTATGCAATAGAGATAATCTTGTAGGATGGCAATAGGTCAAAGGTATCTTAATATGTCAAATTTTAAGACCTTTTACTTTCCATACATTTCTTTGTATTTACCGATTTTGGCAGGGAAGTCCAATTGCTTTCACGCTAAGTCTGAAAAAAATGCAGTGAGGTGATAATTCCTATGGAAATTCTTGATTTTAATAGCATTTGTATGCCTTTTCAGTGTTGGTTGCAGAGAACATGAAAAATCCTTTTCTGTTTACATAAAGATAAAACCCAATAAATCAACCTGCCTCTCCTCTTGTGCTCTCTTCCTTGCTTTCATTATCTAGCCTTTGACATACTGAAGTAACTTTCCATATTATTTTATTACTTCAGGGGCAAATCTTACCCTTGTTTCCACCTTATAGAAACACTTGCCAAACTAGAGTTGTTCAGTCTAGTAGTTTAAGGGTTATTAAGGTTGTACGGCTCATCTCCTTGCCCCTTCCAGATCAGCTTCACAACTTCACAGAAATTCCCCGCACAACAGGCCTTTGAAGGAGTATTAGAGGCAGAATCCACTTGTTAATGCTTCCCCTCAAGCAGTTGCTGACACTGTTGCAGTCTGTTTCAGTAAAATGTGCAATGCAGGTTAGAATGAGGATTGTTTTGACCTAAGAAGAATTATTTTGTGTTAAGCTTGGATATGCATGGAGCTGACCCCATCTGATACTGCTTTTTTATTGCTTTGATCTTAATATAAACATCAATCTATCATGCTCTGCTAATAAAATTCTTTTATGTGTTCTTTTATATGAAGAATCTTGTTACTCCTTAACTATCATGTTTACAAGAAACTAAATACAGAATTTACCGGTCACCATATGATATTGTCACATAGGAACAAAAAGAAGTCCAAAACTCTATGTGAGGAACCTCTGACAGGACATGTTCACATTAGGATTTTAGTTAAGATCAGAGAAGTGTTTTTGAGGTGATTCTCCCAATTAGCTCCTTTACCGCACTTGTTGGTGTCACAGAGGCACTTGTTGGTGTCACGGAGCAGTCAATCCTCACACAAGTGAAACTCCTTTCAGATGAAACTAACCTAACCATGTGCTCCCAGGCATTCCAGCTGCTTAAAAGCCTCCAGTTCATGGGACCAAACTAGTTTTAGCATAGCAATCTCTGAAATTTATATAGCATCAACAGCAGGTCCTCAGCACCGACTATTTAGCTCTACCAACCTACTCCTACAATGCAGCACTACTTGCTAATTGTAAAGACAGTGAACTGTCCTCCAGCAGTGGCTATTGTACCACCAGAAAGATACACAAATCTGATGAAACTGCCAGCAGTGTCGCTGTGCAAAAGGAGGAAGTGAATGCCTTGTAACTGTAGCCTTAGCCTGGTTATCTGTAGGGCCTGGACCTTGGGTTTATGTTTCCCAGTCTTTACTATCAGAATTTAGGGATCGTGATCACTAGTTAAAGAGTAACAGTTCCATAAACATTTGAATGCTTCTAAAAGAGGAATTTGTTTCTCACTGGAAAATTAGATTAGATAGATTAGTAGATTAAATAGATTAGATAGATTAGTAGATTAGATCTAGATAATTCATTTGTAAATACAGCCCTTGAAATCTTGTGAAAAACATTTTAGAAGCACAGAAGAATAAGGAAATTAATATTTTCAGGTTCCTGAAAGGCTGTTACTAAATATGGTAAGTAAAATGCATGTATTGCTACAGCCCTCTAGTTATATACACTATGAGACATCTCTGTCATACAAATTAGAAAATCAAAACATCTATTGGGTTGTTAAGGTAATGCTCTTCTCAGGGTTTGATTCTCTCTACAAAGTGCTGTCTAGGTATTTACATAGTCCAGTTTTAAATGGTTTAAGAAAAAGTCTTCCAGATTTCACACCAGGACACTGTTTTGTAATTGAATGCATATCATTCTGAGATTGCTTTACAAGTGATTGGCACTCTTCAGAATATATTTATAACATAGCTCTGGTAAAACAAACAAGCATACTCAAATTAGATCCTGAGGAAGCTAATTTTCTTTCCCAGCAACTGCAGTACATCTGTCATTCTCCTCACTATTGCTATAGTGTTGTCATGCTCAGGCATATATCCCATAAAAGCTTATCCTCAGCTCTAACCTGTGTTTTATTCTTTGCTTCATCTTAACTGCCTCCATGTAAAACCCTTATGTCCAGTGTGATGTGCTTCGACTCTGGACTCAACTGCATGAGATATTGGCAGAAGCATTACAATTGCTGGAGGTATGGAAGGAAACATGATTTTGCTTTAAAGAAGGCTTTGTTTCTGTCCACCTTGTAATGAAAATGCAGCCATTGTTTGGGTTGCTGAGATGAACCAAGCAACTATTAGAAGATGCTGTCTTGCCGCACAGAAGGGTACAGCAGGATTTTGCTTGCCTTTGCAAGTTCTGCAAGCAGCACGGNAATGTCTCAAGGAAGTTGGTGGAGGTGGGTGTCAAATGAATGCCTGTCTAGCGTGAGTGACCACACGCAGTCGTTATGGCAATGCACTCTCACCCGTCTGTGCAGGGCTCATGCTTCAAGCATTCAGGTTTGCTTATGGGAAGTCATGACATGTTCTTACCCTAAGCATGAATGAATGCTTCTTAAAGGTCTGGAAGTAGAAAATACTGCTGAGATATTCTACATCTTCCTCAGCATTTTCCTACATCCTGCTAAAATAGCTTCTGAACCACAAACAGGAAGAGTACATCAGTTGTGCCAGTTCTGCAGCTTGATACAGGCTGGATTCAAAGAAGTATGCTGAGCTGGAAGTGTCTCGGGTGGACTGGCTAAATATATTGCTGTAGGCAGCCTTAGGAAAGACAAATATATTTTGTCAAAACATCTCACAAAGTGGCTGGATTAGTTCAAATAACAAAATTCCAAAGCAGCTTCCCAGGCTGTACTGGTGCATCTGTGTCTTGCACCACAGAAGCAACTGGAAAGGAGTGTGTGACCACTGCCTAAATGTAAATGCTGTGATGAATCAAAGCCTGTTGCTGCCAGACGGGGGGGTGCTGGGAGCCCCCGGTCTCCACCACGCCCCCAGAAATCCTGGAGCACAAACTAGAAATTGGTTCTGTCTTACCTCAAACCAGGACATTATGTTTCAGTTGTGCTTCATTCTGCATCTGTTTTGGGAGTGAGGGGTAAGGCGCTGGCGGCGGGGGCTGCATGGTGGCCTCTGTGAAGAGAGGCCGGGGCTGCCCCGTGCTGGACACAGCAATTTCCAGCTNCATGCTGGACACAGCAATTTCCAGCCGGCTCCGACCGACCCACCGCAGGGCACGGCTGGGCCCCGCAGCCACCGTGGGGGTGTCTCCAGGGAAAATGTATTTAGGAAAGGGCAAAATTCTGCACAAGAGAGATCAGTGAGTGAAAAAAAAATAAATTTAGGAAACAGCCCTGTGAACACCAAGATCAGAGAAGGAGGAGGTGGGGGTGAGGGGAGGGTGGTTTAGTTTTTTGTCTTTGTTTCTCACTATCCTACTCTAATTGGCAAGAAATTAAATTATTTTGCCTCAAGTCAGGTGTGTTTTGCCTATGATGGCAATCGGTAAGTGGCCTCCCCTGCCCTTACCTCGACTCATGAGCTTTTCATCTTATTTTCTCCTCCCCGTCCTGCTGAGGAGTGGGGGTGGTTGACAGAGAGTCTGGCGGGGGTCTGCAGCTGCCCAAGGTCAACCCTTCACCCACCATAAGCATTCGCCCGTGATCTTGGCAACTTCAGGTGCACATACCTGGGAATCAGGTCCAGGAATACTACCTATGCGTGAGTGAACAGTAACTGTTTTAGGAAAAAGGAGTTAGATGCTTCCTTGGGAACTGTACAGGCTGAGTGCCATATGCAGTCAGAGTCACGCAGGCGGTGGAGGCTAGACAGGGGAAGGACAAGGTGCACTATGGCATTATGTATGTACCTGTTATGATGCTTCAGGATTTTTTTAAAAAAATTCATTTAAATATGAAAAGCTAAATCCCTTGAAGGCGCAAAAGAGAAATTCTTCAGTGAAATGAAATCTCATGCTACCTGCTGTTACAGACTAATTGCTCACAATCAGTGGACTCTTATCTTTTTCATTTCGAAATTATTAGTATTACTTTGGTTATTAGTGTAATTTGGTGTTATCCTTTTTCCTTTCCAAATTAAAATGCACCATGATATGCTCTAAAATGAATAAGAAGTTTAATTATTTTTCCAAGGGAAAACATTTAATTTAAGTTTATACTCAATACTCCTGTAGAATACATCAATGTTATCATAAAGAGGCAATTTTGGTGTGTGAGCAAAATAATTGAAACTGTGCTGGATGTATATGGTTAAAATGCTCGGCTGGCTGTAAGTTTAACAGCAAGAATTCATCAGTATCTCACAGTCCATATGTTTTCTCCCCTCACTCCTGGTATTTCACCTTAGTTCATTGATTTGATTTCCGAGCATCTCATTTAATGATCATTCTCCTCTTTAACTCAACTTTTCTTTCGCTAAAACATTCTTNTTCCTTTCACTAAAACATTCTGTGATTCTGTCTGATCCCTCAGACAATTCCTTAGGCATCTGGCCTCTGAATCTTTTTCAGCAAATCACTGATTCCCTTTGGAATAACAGGTAATGGTCCCACACAATAGTTCTGTTTCTATCCACTTTTCCTTTGGCTTGTCACAATAATACATCTAACTATCTATTAGCTTCATTCAAATGCCTTCTGAACAAACACATTTTAATCTTCATAGTCTTTCTGCTGAGATTATCCCATTGCTAAACTATCCTTTTCAAGCAAGTTTATAAAATCACGAGAGGTAATACCATTCCTTGTCTTCATATGCGCTTTGGGATGGCCTTCTGAGCTGTTTTGAGTATGACTGCTGAGCTTTCATAAAACATAGATCTTCAGATTTTGTTGGACAGATATTTGGAATAAATGATTTGTTTAAAACTTTCGAATTTCAAGCTACTCCTCTCTCTTCGCATATTTTTGAGATGACAATTTCCTACTTTGAATTTTGATTTTATGCTGATCTTTTTTTATTATTATTTTTAAATTTAAGGGTGACTTTACAACATTTTCTCATCTACACTATGCCACAATGATTCCTACTATAAAACATCTTCATTTGTTCATTTCAGTCTTGGTTGTTTTATGATGGAGAACAGGCCATCAGTATGGAAGTCAAACACCTTTACACTCAATTCTAATTAGTCTCTTCTTCCATTCTCACAAGAATGTACCTCATCCATTTTCATTGCTTGACTGCATCTAATATTCCTATTTGATTCTTCAGGATAAAGTCTTCCTGGGTATGAAATTAATTCCATTAGGAATTTTCCTGATCTTGACCTCCATATTGCTTCCTGATCAGCTTTCTGATATTTAATTCTGAACCTTTTTGGTTTTGCTTGTAAGTACATCTAATTTGCCACTTCTGGATCACTGTCAAAAGATAGAATTTCCTGTCCCAGTAATTGTAACTCCCTCTTTTTACCTTTTTTTTTTTTGGTCTATATTTGCATCCTATAGCATCTAAACCAATGAAGCACTTAAGATCCAAGTGGTAAAATATCTCACCATTATTGGGACCCTGTGGTTATGCAATTTCAATTATGCATTTGGGCAGTTCACTGAATTTTCCCTTCAGTATACCCTGCAGCTATAAATTGCCTCAAAGAAGCTGGAAGGGAATCAGAAAAACTTTGTTCCATAGAATCAAATGGTTATGTTTGTTCAGAAATCTGTAAGTAAGAAACATCATGAACCAGAAACTTTCTCTGCCTATGTCTGGGCCAGCATCTCTATTTCAATATGCATCTCATGATTCTCTTCCATACCATTTGAATCCTTGCTCTCTGACAATGATATCAAGGTGACACTAATGATGTGAAGAAAACAGGTTATTTAAATTAAGCCTTGTACATATAAGCTTCAATTTACTTGTTTTGAAATATCCTAATTTCTTTAACCTAAATAATTTTTATCGTAATAGAACTAGACAGGACTGTTTTTGAGAAGTGATCTTCCCATGACCAGATAAGCATTTATTTGCAAGTAAAAGAGATAAAAAAATATTTTAGGAAATGCTGGGAAAATGAAGACATGGCTAGATATATGCAAAGTATAGCTGAAGTTAAGAATTGTACTGACTAGGTCATTAACCATAATGACACTGTATAGGAAACAAAAGGAGTGTACGTTATTTGCATTCCAGCTGTTTCTCAGTGAGGATGAAGGAAAATGAAACTTCGCCTGTGAAACTTTGTTTCTTTTCTCTCATGATATGTTTAAAGCACTTCTGTTATAGAGTTAAAAAGGATATTACATCAGAATTGCCAGAAGAAAGATCTGATTGTTCTTTTCATTTTACAGTGACTGCAGATAAAGTTTGATCCTTCAGCCTAGATTTAAACATGGTTTGAGAGAGAATTACATGTTCTGTTCCATTTGTTCAGAAGTTCTTCAGAGAGTTAACATTAAAAAAACAACCTAGAATCACAAATAAAGTGATAGATAAGACATTGTACTTCTCACGACTACTATAAAGAAGATCCATAATGTGAGATGTTCTTGTCCTAAGGCTAGTCTGAAAGAAGGTGATCATCACCCACAAGATATACTTGCCTATGCGTACAGGAAGTGGAAGTATGTATGGAGAATGGAACTGTAGATTGGATACCAGGGATGGATATAAAATCATGCTCTGACATGGTGAAATGGAATTAGAAAGATGAAAATTCAGATGGCGTTAAAAATGGAGAGAGATAGGAAGGAGAACAAGATAGGAAGGCGAATAAGAAGGGCTGCTAAAGATACATCAGAAACAAAAGGAAGGCCAAAGAAAAATTATGGCCTGCTGGATGGAGTGGTCTGTCACTGATGGAGGACGCTGAAAAGTCTGAAATACATGCTACCTTCTTTGCCTCATTTTTTCTGTTAAGGACCAGTCTTGGGCCTCCTCGATCTCTGTGCCTAGTAGTTGAGCTTGAGGGGGAGAGGTACTATCCACAGTAGAGAATGATGTGAGTTAGGTACTACTTAATCCGTCTGGATATGCACAAGTCCATGCAACCAGATGGGGTGCATCTGACAGTGCCGAGGGAGCTGGCCAATGTAATTCTGAGGCCTTCTTCTGTGGTCTTTGAAAGGTCATGGTGACTAGTAGATTTCTCCTGCTGGCTAGAAAAAGACATCTTCAAAAAGAACAAAAAGAAGGACCTAGGGAACAACAGGGTAGTCAGCCTCACCTCAGTCCCTGGGAGGTTAGAGAGCAAATCCTCCTAGAAGCCAATTGAAGACGCATAAAGGCCAAGAAGGTGGTTTGGAACAACTAGCATAGGTCTAATAAAGGCAAACTGTGCCGTACCAATGGTTATGCCTTCTTTGAGAAGATCGCTGGCACTGGGGAGAGCAGTGAATGACATTTGCTTTAGCAGTGTCTAGGCTTTTGACAATGCCTCCCATAGCATTGTTGTATCCAAGCTGGGGGGATATGGACTGGTTGGGTAACCTACAAACAAGAAAAATATTGGATGGAGCATTAGGTTTAATGGTTCAAAACCTAACTGGCAACCAGTTATGAGTGGTGTTACTTGGGTGACAGTGAAGATGATGCTGTTTAACATCTTAATCAACAGCCTGGTTAGGGGACAGAATATTCTTCATTAAGACAATGTGAGACCTCAGTCTGGGAGAACTGCTTGATACATGGGATGGCAGGGTTGTGATTCAGAAAGACCTTGACAAGATGGAGATAGAGGTCAACAGAAACTCAAGAATTCATCAAAGACAAATAAAGTCCTGCCATCTGAGATGGAATAAACTCACAGAACATTACAGCCTGCCAGCTAAGAAGATGCACTGCAGAAAAGGATTGTGCAGCCCTGGTGGACAAAACACCCTTGCAGCAATGAAAGCTAACTGCATACCATCTTAGGAAGAGAGTAGTCAGGAAGTCAATTATTCTTTTCTCTTTGATAGTTTAAGGCCATATATATGATACTACGTCCAGTATTTCCCCCTCCTATACAAAAGAGAGATTGACAAGCTTCAGAAAGTCCAACAATTGACTACCAAGATAATTGGGGGCTGAAGCATATAATGCAGGAGGTGAAGATGACTGACTAGGAGTTATTCACGTTGGAGAAGAGAAGATCAAGGAAATCTAACTACAGTCTACCAAAAGTTGAAGGGTTTTATACAAAAGAACCAGACTTCTGTCAGCCATGCACAGTGAAAGACAGGAGGCAATAGACACAAATTGCAGCAAGAGACCTTCCAGTTGGATACATAAAGAAAAAAATTTAAAAATCTCAGTGAGGTTGATTAAGCAGTAGAGCAGGCTGCCCAGAGAGGCTGTGAGAACTCCATCCTTGGAGATATTCAAAACCTGATTGGACATAGTCCTAAACAACCTGACCTAACTTTGTTGTTGATCTTGCTTTAAGAAACATGTAGACTAAATGACTTAGAGATAGCTCTTGCAACCTAAAGCATTTTATGCTTCAAAAACATTTCAGGATCATTGTCTATTGTTATTTGTGGTGTAGTCAAGCTGCTTGTGTTTTCCTGGGGTTGAATTCATTCAGCTTCCCATCTGGACCACACTCTGAGTTACTACAAAGCCCATTACGTCCCGTTTGGTTTGCTGTTGTTGCTTGATTAACTGTTTCCACAAAAGTTGCTCCTGTGATAGCTGGTAAGCCTGGGGTTTGGACCATTTTATATTCATTAAACTGCTGTACTCCCTAGAAATAAGTGGCCTGAGTGTTACCTTTTGAGTAATTCATGTCTCCCCCTAAATTGTCATACTACTGTGCAAATGGCTGGGCTCCTGTATCTACAGATGAAACCAGGGTCTGGACTGAGGCCACTGCCCTATATAACCCCTTATTGCACAATCGGATGCGCATATAAATGTGGAATTTTGCTTTTTGCTCTTTGCTTTTCTTGCTCTCTGAAAGGCTCCTTTTGCTGACCCCCTCTAGGCCAAGCACCCTAAGGGGATGCCTGCCTCTGTCTGTGGTTTGATTCTGTATGCCTTTAGAGAATTTCCTAGATCTGAATAGGAAGTGGTAACTTGACCCCTAGCACACTGCAAAATAAGTGCTCATTTTTTAATAACACTTTTAAAACTATGAATGACTATACTTTTATGTAATGGCATATGCAAATGTAACCTCAGATCACCCTGAATTGTAAAAGGGCATGTGCAACACCAGCTCAGAACTAGGTAAAACTAATAAGTATAATCATTCTGCCTCTAAATTAAAGCAGGAAGACAAAGGTTTAGATATCAGTCAGCCAATAAATTGCAGATTTGCAGGGTTTAATTCCTGTATCAGAGAACAACTCCTTAGCTTAGTACAATCAGTACTTTATAGAATCAGTCATGTGTTATATGATTTGCATGTTTTCTTGTTTTGGTTATTAACTTTCAAACTGATTGATGAATTCTATGTACAACCCTAGCTACAACCCTGTTCCATTTTCACAAGATCAGACTCATAGAACCATAGAATAGTTTAGGTTGGAAATAGACCTTTAAAGGTCATCTAGTCCAACCCCCATGCAATAAGCAGGGACATCTTCAAGCAGATCAGATTGCTCAGAGTCCTGTCCAACTTGACCTTGAGTGTTTTCAAGGATGGAGCATCTACAACCTCTCTGGGCAACCTGTTTCAGTGTTTCACCACCCTCATTGTAAAAAATTTCTTCCTTATATCTAGTGTAAATCTACCTTCTTTTCGTTTAAAGATNCTACCTTCTTTTCATTTAAAGATATTACCCCTTGTCCTATCACTACAGACCCTGCTAAAAAGTCTGTCTCCAATGGGTTGGGCAGCATCTCTGGAGATCATCTAGTCCAAACGCTCTGCACACAGCCAGGGTCAGCTACAGCAGGATGTCCAGTTGTTTTCTGACTGTCTCCAAGGATGGAGACTCCACAACCTCTCTGGGAAACCTATTCTAGAATTCAATCACCTTCTCAAAAAAGAAAAAAGCAAAACCAAACCAAAAAAAAAATTAAATGGAATTTCTTGTATCTCCGTTTGTGCCCAGTGCCCCTTGTCCTGTCACTGGGTACCACAGAGAAGAGTCCAGTTCCCTCATCTTCAATCCCTCTGACCATGTATTTATAAACATTAATGAGATCCCCCCTGAGACTTCTCCAGGCTGAACAGTCCTAGCTCTTTTGCCCTTCCTTCATACATCAGATCATAGAATCATAGAATGGTTTACGTTGGAAGGGACCTTGAA
>RSEF01000003.1:92504311-92515057 GCA_003993805.1 Himantopus leucocephalus | reverse complement strand
CTTCTCTAGGCTGAACAACCCAAGTCTCTCAGCCTGTCTTCATAGGAGAGGTACTCCAGCGCTGTGATCATCTTCGTTGTTCCAGTCCTTAGTCATCTCCAAGGCCCTTCACTAGATTTGCTGTATTATTTCCATATCTCTTTTGTACTGGGAAGTCTGGAAGCAGCCCCAGTACTCCAGATGTGAGTGAAGTGCTGAGCAGAAGTAAATTATCACCGCCCTCAACCTTCTGGCAGTGTTCCTCCTAATGAAGCCCAGGATGCTGTTGACATTCCTTCCTTCAGAACACATTGCTGATTCATTTTACTCATTTCTTATTACATTGGGATGCTTAGTTAAGAATTTAATTTATTTAACTGTGGTGTCTTAGTAATTGGTGATAAAATTCATAAACAACATTCTTGTATTTTTCTTCAAAATTGCAGTGAGGGCTCTGAGAGGTATCCATTACTATGTTTACAATTGACTGTATTTTTTTTCCAGGGTTGCCTGTTTTAAAGTTTCTAAAAGATACGTCAGTTTTAGGGGAATTATATAGCATGTGTGATCTTAGTGAACTATGCATGGCATACAGGGTTTAGCTTTAATGTTTAATATGATGATCTGACAAAGTTTTTATTTCTCCATCTGGCTTTTTATTCACATGTTGCTGGACAGGTGCATTTACCTGCAATAACTGTGGTGGTGGTCACATTGGTTGTAATGATATGTCTTCCTTGCTGGAGGAAGGCACGTTACAGAAACATTTCAGAGGAAATGTTTTGGACTGGACAGAGTGATATAAATTTCAAATTGATAGCTTCATTCCTGCCACATAACACATCTTTCTTACATGAAAACATTTCTTTATCCTTCACATATGACTCTTATTCCATCACTTGGGAATTCCTTACTGACCCATTCAAGATTGAAAACTGAAGTTACTCAGCTACTTATACTAGTAAAACATTGTAAAACCAAACTAAAATGTCATTATCCTTCTTCCCTGCATATAGCCAATATGGAATGTCCTCTATGTTTCATGAAATCTATATTTATGGATCAGAGATTTATTTTATTTTGCTTTTATTTTTTTGAAAGAAGGTAGAAAAAAGGAAACTCTGAGCCAAATCTTGTCACTATTTTACTGACAGCATGAAATTGTCTTGCTGTCCCAGAGGTTAATAACAAAAAAAATCTCTTATCAGACATCAAAGGAAATGCAGAATTATCACAACAGCAAGCAATATTCTTTCATTCTCTAATAATGAACAGTGCACGTTGCTACAGGAAACAAATGTACCCAACTGAATAGATAAATCCATAAATAAGAGTGGACTTTCTGCTTTAGCTAAGAAGCAAACTGAAAAATATTCTGTATGTGGCTGTAGCCAAACTATATTAGAAATAGTGAGCTTTACTAGAAATCACACTGCTTTTAGTGGTCCTTCAGCACTATCCACTAACACATTATGGAAACTTGTAATAGAAAGCAAACCCCTGATTGAAGAACTCTCAATTTTAAAAGAAGAATACAAAACACTGACAGACATTATTTTCAGTTTGACTTCATAGATATAAAGGAAGCAGAAATTATTAGGATCCAATAATAGGGTTCATGCCCTTTCAGCAGGTCTTAGAGACAATGTATTGCCTAAATCCAAAATGGTGTTGCTGAGGAACCACTCGGTTGCTGCCTAGCTCTGGATTTCATAATCTTTGCATGCATTTTTTTTCCTTTAAGCTTTCCCATACTTCAGAGTTGCACCTTTGCACCTTCTTGAATGAGCACCGTAACCCCTATCCTGATAGTGGAAAATGAAAGGTTTCTTCTGGATGGGTTTTGAAAGAAATGAGCGAGGCCTAACAGTGTTCAAGGATCAAGGATATAGTTCGTATTTTCAGGGAAGGGTTCAATGCTATGAATGCTGAGCACTTCATGTGTCTTCATAAATTTGTGTGGGTAGAGGAACGAGGTGCTGGATGCACTCTGTTCTGGGTGTTTTCTTAAAGACCTATCTGTTTCATACTGCAGCAAACTGGGAGCAGCAAACTGCCTTCCCAGGGCCTGTTCAAAGGTGCCAAACTCTTGCCTAGGACATTCAGTGCTTACCTTGGGGCAAGTGGCTAAATGCCAGGGCTGGGGAATACCAAGCAGCTTGAGCAAAAGGTAACTCAAAAAGAATCTGTTGAATATCTCTCTTCTGAACCTTAAGTCTTTGCTTTTGCCGTGAATCATCTTAATTCTCAATGCATACAGGCCTTAAAAAGATCTGACTTCTTTTCCTGTCATAAAAAGCCTAATAAACCCTCTTTTTGATTCAAGGATTTTATTTCATTTCAGATTTCTCACTTTAAAAATGCTCTATTAATTTCACTTGATTTTGGTTTGCTGGTATTTTGCCTCTCAGTTCCATTTAGCATCAAAGAAAACACTAAACAAGCTATCAGGAGTTATTCTGAACTTTCAACAATAATTTTTAAAAGAGCCTAGCCCTTGTAACGCTGAAAATAAGCTAGGACTTCACTTTGCTAGTGCTAGTACTTTTTTACCTTGAATGCAAATGAAGTCTCTCATTTTTTCCTCTAGAATTGTGATATTTAACATTGTTATCACACCAAGAAATAAACAATTGTTTAAGGAAGTGGGTGAGAGTTGTTCTCAGTGCTACAGTGCTGAGTCAGTCATGCAGAACTAATTTCCTGGCTGTCTCTGAATGCACATAAAGCTGCTCTGTAGCTGCTGCTGACAATGAACTAGTGACTGGAAAAAGGAATCTTAAACACAGTCACATCTCTTGACTGTTAAAATCTTTTACACAAAGCATGCTGATCTAATGTACTGTAGTAAGCAGTATCCTTTTTTTTTTTTGAGTGTTAGTAAAAGAAGTTTTAATACCTGAAACTGTTGCTAAGTAACCAAATGCTTCCAAAATATATCTTTCTTGCTAATAAAACTGGCGCTTTTTTTTTTTTCTGCTAATGAATGCACTTAAATTGGAAAAGCAACATTGGATATTGCACAATGGGAAAAATATCTTAACAATAGAAGATTATCATGCATAACTGAGGATGTCTCATTCATGTGGGGAGCATATTACAAGTCACTTAATCAGAAAATCTGTATTTGAATAAAACTGCCCAACATTTTAGAAGCAAGATGCAAATGGAAGTAAGCTGCCCTTGTAAAAAGGGACTCCCTTGTTTCTTTAGCTACATCATACGGTGCAGAAAAAGAGAACTGATGCCATCCTTAATATAAGATATTTAAAGCAGACTCGTGGATATTTTTGCTTTCAGAAATGAAGTGAATTTCATAAAATGGCGTTCCAGCATAAAGATCCTCAGAACAAAAAAATCCCCAAACAATCCACCAACAGTAAGAGAAAAAATAAATGCATTCACGTACACAGATAAACTAAGACTACAAGAAAACAGAAGATGCCCACAAGTAGCAATATTGCTTTTAGCTTAACGTTATCTAGTGCTATTCTTCGGATAAACTTTAATGGCTGGGAGAAGATGAAGGTGGGAGGAAAGTGCACTCAAATCCAAGTTTCCAGTGTTACAGCCCACACAGGGATGTAAATGAAGATTTGGACAGAGGATCTGCTCAGTGAAGCAGAAGGTTTTACTGCCCTCTAGTAAAATGCAGTTACGAAACTGTCTTTTAAAATGTATGCATGCTGAGTAAACCTATTCAGTTATTGTTGCTGAAAATGTGATTAGTCGTGGATTGTCATGTCATTGTTTCCATAGTCAGACAATATAACATTTACATTCAATGTAAAATGACTTATTTTTGAATTAAGGAAAATAGCAATAATGAAGCACCAAAGCAAGGTCTCTGTGGCTGCATCTGCATGAACAAATCTGGTGCCAAATTTTCAGCACTGTTATTAGCAAAAGCCTAAGTGGTGGCACTCCCTGGAAAAGAACAGAGTTTTCATAGCACAGTGCAAAAATTCCTGAGTCCTAACTACAGGGGAACTTACCCTGTCGTTAGCATTGTACCAGCACTAAATTAGCAGCTCAAGAGTGAGCACGATTTGTGTCCTTTAAATTCTGGCAGCAGCAACTCTGAGAATGAAATGGCAGCTGAACTCTTTACGTGGTGCTTAGACACTGGAAGATAGTTGCAGGGAAGTTGTAGATATTTAAAGGTGCAACACAAAGGAAAAAAGAAGTAAAAACATAGTTTTGTTGCCACACACATAGCTGTACCATGCAGTGCTGTACCGCTGGATTATTGCTAACAAGGATGACATGAAAGGATGTGTGAGGCTGTCATCTTAAAAAGCCTGACACTGATGGTGATTGTTGTAACTGTGTACACTGTGACTCGTTAGGCAGTGCAGCCTCTGCTTCTCAAATGGCAGCAGGGAAGGCACTTGGGAAGGGCTAGTACTAACTGCAGCCTCACAAAGTACCTAGTGCTTTCCTCCCTGCATCTTGGGTTTCTTTATTTATTTATTTATTACCTTTTTCCTCAAATATGAAGGATAAAACTAGCAGGTTTTTCAGGAGCCACATGGCCCCTCTGGGAAAATTACATTTGCAATTCTCAACATCAGTCACTGAAAGGTACAAATATTCTGTCAATCCTACCAGTGCTTTTGTATAAAGGAATGCTCAATCTCCATATATTCTTATTTATATAGCTTCATAAATATTCAAATGCCTGGGGAAAATGGGGTTGGAAATGGGGGAGTACTTCTAAAGTAAATATAAATTAAAATAAACATCAGGAAATAGAAAGAGATTATATTCATTCATAAAAAAGATCCAAGTAGAGGGTAGTGTAGCTCATTTCTTCTTCTACCTCTTGCCCTCCTCTGTTGGGAACAAAGAGTGCAGGGGCACTGCCTTGTCCAATGCCCACCACAGAGGAGGGACTTTGCGGCCTGTCACTCTACCCTTGTATACTCTCTCAAGGTCAACACATAACTTGAATCTAGAAACTCAGTCCAGTCCTATCTTGTTCATTGGTGGTGGTCTGGGATCACAGAACCACAATTGGTTTCCTGACATAGTTCTTTTCTCTTGAAACCTGCTTGGATGTGGGTGAGAAATCGGGCTCTCAAGTGCTCCAGTACCTTGTTCAATGTAGTAATAGACGCAAAAAGAACAACATTGTAGAAATATTTTTCAGCATTCGTTGTGGCATGAAGGCTCTTCGGTCATTTTCCAGTCCAAATTCATAGATTCCTAGAGAAAGAGGTCTGGAAAGGGCTGTGGGAGACAACCTAATACAAACTCCATATAGAAAGCAGAATCATGTATACCTCAGTCACTGTTGACAAATGCTGACACTTACTAGCCTGTCCTTGAAAGCCTCAAATAACAGCTACTCCCGGTACTCCAAGGTCTTTTCTGTCTTCATTAGGTAAGATCCCTGATGAATCTTTCCATTTTACTGCTCTCCTGTTTGCTAACTACTTGGCACTTTTTTATTAACTCTTTGGCTGAGTCCTACTCCCTTAAAGGTGGTTTTACATTTAACTCTTTTAATCATTTATGCGCTAAAAGAATATGGGGAAAAAAAGATATTGTTTGAGCATCCTGGGAATAACAAGCTTACTTTTTTAAACACCATAGTTTTATTTAAGATATATTTCTCTTCTTTCACTTAAACTTTCTTAAATAAGAGAACACCATCTATTGGTTTTAATTTGACAATTGTTAATTTATTGTGTATATTTGCACTGCCTTGTGCATAATGCAGGTTTTGCATTATGATCATTTGACATTCTATGGTACATTTGGTAGCATTATTTATTAATCTTTTGTTGATTTATTCTTACTGGTCTGGTACTGTGAGCATGTTTGTGTTTTTTGAGAGATGTGAATGCTCGATCAGATTTATTTCTATTGAGTTTTGTGCAATTAGGTAGGAGATGTGTTAGTGGTGTTTGTGTGTATGAAAGAAACTTATTAACTAATTTCACCTCAATTCTGAAAGAACCTATATGTGCAATGGTGAAAAGGAAAGACTTCACAAGGAGCCCTCAAAATAGGTAATACAGCCACAGCTGTCACTAGAGTCTCCTCTAGGATCCCTGTTAATGGAGTCAAAACATTTTCCTTATAGCTCCATTCCAACATATGGCCTATATGTCTACATTTATTGTGTAGTAACGTAAAGAAAAAAGATAGACCATAACGGGTGTTTTCAGCTGATAGAATGACAAATATAAGCACCTTAAGTGGAAAAATTTGTTTGAGTTTAAAGTCAGAACCTGAACACTGCATTGATAAAGGGTGCTGGTGAGGCTTGGATGTCTTTATTTAGTTGCATTGGTTTTGGAAGTCACCATCCCTTTTGAATGCAGTTCCAAATCTGCATTTCTGTTCCTTTCCCACCTCAAGAAAAATCTGTAAGTAGAATAACTAAATAATTAAAAAAATGGAAGGGACTCCAAAGAAATCCTGGGAATACTTATAATTACATTATGAACACAACGTGGTCCATGCATTTCTTGTCCTTGGAGATATCTGAGTTTCTAATTCCTCACCAGATCAAATTATGTGACAAGATCATAACTAGATCTGAACGACAAACAGGTTTCTATCCATGTGTTATAAAGATATAAACATTTTCCCATCGTGGATTATATGAAATTACAACCTGTGGAATTTTTTTAGGAAAATAAAACTGCAAGGACATTCTCCTCCCCTCATGGTTGCTGCATAAGCCACAGTTTCCTTCCTACTCATTGAGTATTTGATTCACAATTTTGTCCTCATGCACTGTCCTCCGTGAACATTTGATGAGGAAGGTGCTGCTGTGTAAATGGGGAAACGCATATTTGCATCTCTGCTATGCCCGATTTAGACAAGAAAAATGATTTTCAGCCTTTGCTCTGTGGACCCCTGTGGTTTGCAAAACAGCAAATAAAAAGGCAAGTCCACATATGCAGTAGAACTCCACAGACGTGAAATTTCTGAAGAGGTCCATATCTCCTTTGGGAAATTTATGCAGGTAAGCAAACTGAAAAAGAGTGAAAAACTCTGGACTAGAAATTTGAGCAAGTCACTCTCAATGGTGTCTTAGTTCTCATGCTATTTTGAAACTCGGGTGTTTTCTGGGTGAAATTGTTTCACGTAATAGGAAGGATTATGTATTCACTGAAGGGGCAGGGGCAAAGTCCCTGTGCCCTTGTCTTTGAAGTGACTGCAAAAATAGGTATGGAACTACTTAGACAAAGTTGAACAGCTTGAACAGATGCTTATCTAGAGCTTTGAGGCTGTTGTATTCTTTTTATTCCTTTTTTTTTTAAACTCAATGTTCTATAATAATAAAAGGAAATCTGATAAAAAACAAGGGAAGGATGAAAATTAAATCACTTTCAGGAAAACGGTGAGATTAAGCTTTCTGTATGTTTATGAATCCTGAAAGAATGCTTGCATGAAATCAACATCACCGATTCACTCCCCTCCTTCTCCCCCATACTGTGAAGTCTTTCCGAATCAGTAGCAAAAATAGGAATGATCGAATCAGTGCAGCTGTGAACATTACAAGATGCACACTCCAACAAACATAAAATGCATGAGTGCCTGGTGAGCATTAGGAAATCTGTCACTATGAACAATTGAAGGTGACAAGTTTAAATAGACCAAGGAATTCCAGTGTTAACTTACTTCCAAACAAGATACTTTAAAAATTTTCATTTTTACTGAAGATTAGCTGCATGAAAAATAAGCTAATTTAAATTCTCTTTAGGTAAATGCAAAAAAAATGATTCTGGGAAAGTTATTAAAAATGGAAACAAGAACATTTCTGCACTAATCACTTCTTTTTTTTCCTAGAACTTCCAAGAACACCTTTCCATACTGTGAGTGCTGGATAACTAACCCAACATTACAGCCTCTCATGGGTTAAAGAAGGTGCCTCATCTAAAAAAAGTCCTCAATTTTCTGTTGTCTTCTTGAAAGGAAGTGAAAACTTTCTGTTTGAGAAGTCTACGTTTTTCATCAATAACTTGTGAGAATCATATGTGTGACCTATTCCATTCTGAAAGAGTTCAAGCCCTGCAAAGTGAGCCCATCAGGCAGCTCCAGAAGCACTTAGCATCTTGGCTGGCACAGGAAAGCAACAAGCGTCGGGGAGCAACCATTAAAAGCATTAGAAGCAGTTTAACTCCACAGCATTTTGTTCTTTCATGAGTTATTTTAGCTTGTTTAATTCATGGAGAAGAAGACGGGAAATGATAATGAGGGCTAAGGACAATGGGACTGTCTTGAGATACCTAATACCACTCTCAGTGGGTAGATAGATGATGTGAAAGGAGGAATAAAAATTATGTTTTTTCAAAGCAACTCTAAGCTTCAGGGAACTGGGGAAATTGTTTTCTGTTACATTTGTGGGCATAGTCTCATCTGCAAGGCATTTGAATACCTAGTACCCCTTTAGCACATAACTTCTGCTCATTTAGCTATCAAAATGGTTTTGTTGATTTTAGTCTTTAACCTTTAGCCTAAATGATAAAAATAGAATACCAAGGAAATCTTTATAATGTCTGTGAACATAATAAGGGTAAAGTGTCAGAAAGTAAGTTTCTCTCTTTCCTACCGCTTCCAGTATAAACCCTTTCTAAATGATTTCTGCACTTTCATATTTCAACTTTCTTACTTATGCTGCATGTTAGATGGAAGTGCTAACTTTAAAATTAGTCATCCTAATGTGCAAAGCACTGGAAAAAGATGGATGTTTTGAACATAACAGGCTTTACATTAAACCCCAGCACAGATTAGATGAATTGTGGAATTATGCCTAATACTCTTAAAGGGTTTTAGTGATCAAACACGCAGTAGACCCATGCTGACATTAGGTCTAACACATCTAAGGTATACATAATAGAGATCCAGGGCCTTACAGACCTGAAGTTCTACTGGTTTATATTCAAACTTTTACAATGCCAAAATGTTGACCAAAAATACCCATGTTTTTCTATAGTCAGCAGTATCTCCATCGGTATTTCTGGACAGTTCTGAGGCTGTGTTCTGTGCCTGCGTAGTCCACGTACCGTACGGTATGCATATCTGGTGTAATACTGTGTAGCCCTCTTACACTGTAAGTAGACTAGACTTCCACGTGGGAGTTATAGCTTATTGTTGATATACTAAAAATATTTCTGCCTTCACCATAGGACTTTGACATGAAATTTTCTATCATTACATATGAACTTAAATACATATGCAATATTATATTTCTTAGGAGATTTTACAGAATTCGTCTTCTGGACCACTGATTTGCTAGTGTTCACTTACGACTGAGGAATGCTTTTTCCCATCCATAGTATGGATTTAATCTTAGAGCTTTAGAAGTTAGTCATCATATCTAAGCTATTCTCACAGACTGTTTCATAAGATAAGGAAAGGTATCTAAAGCCCACGGCATCTAAGACAGGTAAACTCCTGCCTGAAAGCTCCTGTCTCTGTCCAGGACTAGACTAGTCAGCTGAAGTTACATGAGACTAATCTCATCCATAGTATGGAGGGCAGCTACAGCAGACGGGAAGTGTTCCTCATACTTGCAGAGGAATCTGAGCGCTTTGGCTGTTGTCAGAAGTCACTGGGAATAGTTCAACACAGTTAAGTACAGTGAATCATGAAAAAGCTGGTAAGTTTGAGTTGCAAACAGATTAAGTCAGGAACTGGGTGTGAGTTTTCACAGCAAAGGATGAAATTATATGACCATTTTTACTAGCAGTCAGACTGCATGAAACAATAGTACTATTTGGTGTTAAAGACTATGAATTTGTGTATTTTAGATGTTTCTAAACAGTTTTATTACATTCTACAGCCTTATTATGTAAGGAGAAACAAATTGGAGAAACAAATAGGTATTGGGTTTATGTGGCAAGCTTTTGGTAGTGGCGGGGGGGCATCTGTGAGAAGACACCAGGAGCTGCCCCCATGTCAGACACAGCTAGATCCAGCTGGCTTCAAGACGGACCCACCACTGGCCAAGGCCAAGCCAATCAGCAACAGCGGGAGCAACTCTGTGATAACATATTTAAGAAAGGGAAAAAACTGCTGCGCAACGGCAGCTGGGAGAGAGGAGTGAGAATATGTTAGAGAAACAATTCTGCAGACACTAAGGTTGGTGAAGAAGAAGGGGAAGGAGGTGCTCCAGACACCGGAACAGAGATTCCCTTGCAGCCTGTGGAGAGGACTATGGTGATGCAGGTTGTTCCTTGCAGCCCATGGACATCCACTGCAGAGCAGATATCCACCTGCAACATGTAGAGGACCCCACACCAGAGCAGGTGAATGTCCCTTAAATGAAGCTGTGACCACTGAAGAGCACATGCTGGAACTCCTGGCAGGAACTGTGGCCCATGGAGAGAAGCTCAAACAGAAGCAGGTTTGCTGGCAGGCCTGTGACCCCATGGGGGACCCACTCTGGAGCAGTCTGTTTCTGAAGGACAGCACACTGTGGAAAGGACCCATGCTGGAGCTGTTCTTGAAGAACTGCAGTCCTGTGGGAAGGACACATGTTGAAGAAGTTTGTGAAGGACTGTCTTCCATGGGTGAGACCCCACAACGGAGCAGGAGAAGCACGTGAGGAGGAAGGAGCAACAGAGACAAAACCTTATGAACTGACTGCAACTGACCCCATTCTCCATCTGACTGCACTGCTTGAGGGAATAGAAGAGTTGGGAGTGAAGCTAAGCCTGGGAAGAAAGGAGGGGTAGGGGGAAGGTGGTTTTTCTTAGACTTGTTCTTATTTCTTATTAACCTAATCTGCTTAATTGACAATAA
>RSEF01000003.1:92487427-92504211 GCA_003993805.1 Himantopus leucocephalus | reverse complement strand
AAGAAGTGAAGTCTGTACATTTTTAATATTTCATTTTGAAATGCTGAAAGTAGTATTTTGAAATTAATACTACAGTCAGCACTCTTTTACACTGACATTAATACACATAAATAATATGTAGAGCCAAATGATATAGAACTGCTTTTTGACTGTGCTAACTTTTAATGGGCAGTTCTAAACATGAAGAAATTTCCTTAGGCTTGCTAAGTGTCTGATGAAAGTTAGAACTTGTTTCCTCTTCTTGTCCTGATATAATGAACTACTTGATGTAACTTTGAGCTCAAGGTGAACTTTCTAAGTGCTGGGCTATAGGATAATATTTGCCTTCTATCTTAAGAATGTTTAGGTATTTTTTTAAATACCAATTTTCACTTCAATGTCTGAGGAAACTACATAATGGTAAATAGTTTTCTTGTAAGCACTTTCAATGCAGAGGTAGGAACTTCTCACTCATCTTCCGGCACTGATCAATGATTGAGCAATCAGTTGGTGTTTAGGGAATTCATATAACTAGTGTGACATGTGGTTTCAGATTCCCTCAACTGGAAAAAGGAACTGAAATTTTTTGTTGCTCCTGAAGGTGTGCTCTGCTCACAGAACAAGCAAAGATCATAATGTCCTCTAAAATTTTATAACTCTAATTCATTTTTCTTCTCATGTCTTCCACCTACAATTATGTGGAAAATTTGGATTAAATTGAGAAGTAATTTGAGGAGAAAAGAGTAGGGTTTTTTAAATGATTGTGCTGTTGAATAAGAAATTCTCCCCCAATACAAGACCATACTCATTTGTATGTCTCTAGTTACATCTATACTGAATGCTAGGGCTAATCGTAAATTTACTTTTACACCTATAGGTGCTGATCTTGTGAAACAAAAACACCTTAGATCAACCTGCAACAGCTGGACATANACAAAAACACCTTAGATCAACCTGCAACAGCTGGACATACCTCAAATTCAGCACTATGTGGAATGTCCAAGTGCAAGGTAATAACGTCTACTGGCTCTTCTTGCTGTGTATGGAATGTAACCATATACTAAAAGTTGTAAATACGGTAAATCCAGGAACAGTGATTCTGCAATTTCTTGGTCCAACATTTCTAGCCTTCTACAAGCTTTTAATTCTTTTTTTTTTTTCTTTTGTTATTAGAAAGGGGAAAGAAGAACCATTCTAAAAGGACTCTGAGGAGCAGAGTGTAGGGTGGCCCCAAAATAATGGATGTGAAAATGGGGATTTTGTGTCTTAAATCAGGTGAAGATGACCTTCAGATTAGACCCTGGGGATAGCTGCGTGCTATGTCACTCGATGGATGTTGTTCCTGAAAGGTGTTACCAACTGCTTTGCTCTGCTTAGGTGAGCAACGCAGTCAGATTGGGCCTGATGTTTATGCATTATGTGTTCATTTTTGGCATAAATTCAGCTTAATATTTCTATTGTACATATCTTTTCTGCTCTTTTTGCATTCTGTATAAAGAGTGCACAGAGATAATATTGTGAAATTGAAGAAGAATAGTAAATCACTTCGTTGATTTCAATATAGTTTCTACCCAGAATATTTTTGGACTCTTGAGTTAAGCATCTGAATATAAGTTATATTTTCCCTATGTAGTTCTATGTTTGAAATGTTGTAAGCAAGCTACAATTTTCTGGATTCATGGTGTACCACTACAGATCAATATTACCCTGTCTGAACATATGTCATATCCTGTCTAACTACACAACACAGGTTGGAAGCTCTCCTACAACTAGATTCAAGAACAAATACCCATTTATCACCTAAGCAAATATATAATTTGGGTTTAAATCATCATGTCTTTTTTTTTTTCTTTTCTGCCCAGGAAAGAGGAATTTGATGACTGGCTGAAGGTTTCAGGGAGCCCCAGAGAAATGACTGCTGCGCTTCATGATCAGGTAGTTTGGACACACAGGATTTATGTACTGTAATAAACGCGATCTGGCTACCTAGATACACAGCTGTTTGCAGTTTTAATGGCTAAAGGGCAGGAGCAACTACAGGGCTCACAAAGTATATGATGACATATTCTCAAGCATATGGTATCCTTTCTGGACATTCCTCTTGATTTTTGCTGTGAAGAGGATTTCCTTTGCTAAAATTCTGCTCGCTTGTAGGGTAAAAAGTCCAGAATAATATCCTTTCCCTACTGACAGACCATTGTAACCCTACAGTGAGAAACTTATGCCAAACATTGTTTCTGTTGCAAGGGTTTATGAATAGTAGATCACAAGTTGATACCAGATGCCCGAAACACAATAGTTGGCGGCGACTTTTGATAGCAAGTGTTAAAAAACTGGAGAAATTGTGAAGGAAGCTAGTGGTGACGCTTGTTCCTTCGGAACTCCATAGCGGGGGAGAAAAACAGAAAGTGGAATCAGAAGGATCAGGGAAGTAATCAGGAACGAGGCTTGAGTGGAATAAAATGGTGTCCAAGAAAGACGGGTGATGTCATGGCACACTGTAACCCTCTCTCTGTAACCCCTGCTGTCAGTTCACCCCTTGCTGCTGGGGTTTTAGCTGCTTGTGTAAGGGGTCCAGCTTTGATATGCCCCAGCTGTGTAACCTTGACTCAGACTGCTGAGACAGAGCCGTCAGAGTGACCGTCTGTAGACAGATAAGAAAGGTAAAACTTGCAGAGAGTGGTAGGACTGCCAATCTGCAACTAAATACTAGTGATGTTATGTGCGTTGGCCAATAAATAATTGCTTTGTACTTATGAGTTACCCATATTCCGCTTGCAGAGTCTTTTTGTGCCAGGCTAATGATGCCCAAACAAACTGACTATAAAAATATTTTGTAGAGGTTAAGAGGTGATTTTATTATTATGCTGGAAAGCCAATGTGCATATTTAAGAAAGCAGCAGCATAATAGGAAAGGAACATGATCTTGGAAGAAGTGATTTATATTTGTAGAATTAAAAAAAAAAGGAATTTCATCTAGCAGGAGGTACATCCTGGGAAGGATGAAGAATCCTTTGCTGCAGCCGTACATCTAGAAGAGCTCTGATGCTCAGAGCTATCTGACATTAAATCATGTCAAGCAGAAGCAAACACCAATTGAAAAAAAATCGTTAATGTTTTTAATTAGGTTGTCTTGAATTCTCATCTGCATTCTGAAAGCAAAGGACTTATTTCAGTAAAAATCATGGCCAGCTTCTGTAGCAAGGAAACTGGCTGTACTCTAACTGAATTGGGCCCTAAATTTGTTGCTTGGCAAGAACAGGGAAGTGTTTTGCTCTGGTGTCTGACTCCATTGGCAGTGGTGCTTGTTAATCACACAACCCATTACAATGCACTCTACAAGGAGGAATCTCAAAAACATCTTATTGCTGAGCTAAAGGCTATAAAGTGCAGTCTTTTCTACTAACTAGATTTGTGCTCTGTTGTGTTTAATGGTAGTTGTGCCAGTCCGTGATTACTCACAAATGGTGACAAGAGACTGTGGCTGAGAACCCTCAGTGTGAGTGCAAGAAGGGGAGGACCTCAGAGCTCATGTTTTGAAGCAATATTTAGGCTAGCTTAACACTGAGCAATAAAATGAAGACAATAACATGGAAAACGAAGGCTAAAAATGTTTAATTACTTTACCCTGATCACCCTGCTCCCTTCCAAGTTGGCAAGTAGGAACTGGAACTTGCCAAACATGTTTTATTTTTAAATCTTTTATCCATTGGCAAAACCGCATATTGCATCAGAGCTCATAAATGCGTTTTACAATTTTGTAAGGTTTTCCAGCCTACACATACCTATGTGCCCATGCACACACACTTAGAGAACTGATGCATGCAGGGGCAACTCTGACTTTGGGTTTTGTGGGGGTCCATTCCCCACTGAATTTTGTAACTCTAGGTAAAATCTCTTTGAGTCATGCTTCCCCCTTCACCCAGTGCCACAGCAGCAGCAGCAATGCTAGCACCAAGCCCAGTGCTGCAGCTCACTGGAGGAAGTGCTCTGCACCCATGCAGTAACCCTTGGAAGGAGGGAATCCCCCACCACTAGCACCTTGCCCCCCTCCAGCTAGAAAGTTCAGGAACCACCCACATGGACAGTGTTTTTATGAGTATGTTGGATGCTCCCTCTAAACACTGCTCTAGGATCTCATTCAATGTGTAGCGGAGCGTGCGCGTATCAGCAACGTTGAAATACTGACAATAACAAGTAAATGGAGGAGTAGCTTAGTCTCATAAACCCCTCAAAATCTGGTAGTGGAATCAGAGCCCTGGCACAGCACTGCCTGACTCCTTTTCGTCTGGGAGATGAGCATCACTGCAGCTGTGTATGCTTTCATTTACATTGCCCATTCCTTGTGATCCTTTCTAGCGCACAAACAACACAACTAGCAAATAACTTGTATTTTGGGATATTAGCATTCTAATGATTTAAATTCAGGTATTGGTTAGTAAGCAAAGTCTGGCAGTACCTGATGGCTAGTAGCTCAATGGAGTGTAATCTTACTCGCATAATTCAAGTGCTTTCAGTTACTTTTCCATTTTTATATTCAACAGGAAGTAAATAGGGACAGTAGCTGTTTTTCCAGGAATAAGGTATTTGAATCGCTTTTTTGGAGTGGCACAGATGAATGTCACTTCATCACTGAAGAGGTCGAGCTAACTTTCTAGAAGGATTTGTGTGCACAAACTGTCAGTTGCATGCATCCCTGGGTGTGCACCTCCACACAGTGTAGCATGGTCCAAAGGTGACAGTAATTAAGTATCACAGTCTGTAAGAAAGACCGTAACTTAAAAATAAAACCAACATACTTAGGAAGGTGGGTTAATGTAGTTAAGCATATTTTTATTTTTTACAAAAGCTAATTATTTATTACTAATATTTGGCTCAAAATATAATCCAACAAAATTAATCATTCCCAATTTTAAACATTTGGAAACTGCAAATCAAGATTAACAAAGGGACTTTAGTGATAAAAAGCACAGACTTGGTTTGGAGGCACGTGCTTTTCCTCTTGGATGAGAAAGGAAATCAGACATGTAGCTATTAATTTGATTTTAATTTATTTTTTTTAAAAATACTTATGTATGTGTAGATATGTATATACATATGAACGTATGCGGATGCGTGCATATAGAATCTATCTCTAATTTTGACATTATTTTGATTTTTGTCTTAGATTTTAATATAGTTCCTTTGCATATTCCAACAAATCACCGATGTATATTGCAATCACATCAGTTCTGTGTCCAATTTGTTTTTCAAATATTCAATGTGCTGAATCATAGTTATCTTAAAGACCACATTTCTTTTCATTACCTGTTAAACTGACTGTGCTCAAGGAGCAGTGTGGTCAACAAAGTCCAGGAAGAGTACATTCCTGTGCATTCCATATCATATTAAGTGCTAAGACTATATTTTCTCAGCTACTAATGATCCGCATGTTTCAGCCAGATTTTATGACTCTTCCTTTTCTGGTAATCTTTCTATAGTGAACAGAAATATTGGACAGTAACATTTATCATTAAGAAATTAAATTAAATATGGGAATGAGTGACCAAGAACACAATAAAATGCTCACATATCCGTAAATCATTATTTTTTTAACCTTGCACAAGATAGGATTTCCTAGACGTAGAGGAAAGTGTTTTGATATATATAGATGAACAGTATGCTTTGCCTTTTATGGATTTTGAAAAACATGAATTTGGATGTAAGGAAACACAAAACCTTGTGTTATCCTGAATTCCAGTGTATAACATAGGCAACACTTGGAATCTATCAAAACTGAAATATCAATTAATCCTAATTCTAAAGAGGTCAAAAAGCATGAAAATTTGAAACTGCACATGGTGTCCAAGAAGAAACATTTTTTTACAGAATCTTGAGTTCTTCCAGGCTTACAGCTTAGTGAAACAAAGTGAAGCAAATTTAATATGGGCACAAAATTGAGACATAATAAACACAAAGATTTAGTTGCTTTTTTTACCAGTATTTATACTTTCTGTGATGTGGTAGTTTAGACATAGTGTCATCTGAGGTGGCTTAGGGTGGTTCAAGATTATGTTTAAGACTTCTTTGTGGCAGGTTTCTTTGAGATTTTCAGCTACTGGCCCAAAACTTGAGTTGGTCTATAGGGTCTGTGCATATCTGACAGTTCCATGCAGATCTCTTGGAGATCCTAGGATATCGCAAGCAGTGTTAGAGATCTGTGTTTAGTCAGTTATATTGTCTTTTTTTGATAGATTTTATGACATTTAACTTGAGCCATCAGAAAGACAGGGGAAGTGTTCAATTCAATGTTGATACCTACATTGGGTATCTACCTCTGTCATGTGGCATATGTATTGTTCCTGTGCAGATATCTCAGACAATTTAGGGCATTCAAATGGCAATAGGTGTCATTTTGGCAATTGGGTTTGCCAATTCAGTGCGATTAAGTACGTGCCAGTGTTCATTTACCTATAGGGTTCATTCTGCCCAATTTGGATATCTGCCTTAGGCTGTCGTTAACTCTTTCTGGAGTCACCAGAATATGGAGAAAGCCTATATAATTAAGACTTCTCCAAACCTTAAAAATTTATGTTAAATTTAAGAGTTTAAAGCAAAATACTTAGTTTTTAGATAATTTAAGTGAGATAAGATAAATTCACATTTTCTGACTATTCCTTGTGTGGTTAGAAAAGACAGCACCATTACCTGTAGTGATTCATCATCAGTAAATTTACAAATTAAACGCAAATGTTACAATTTTCTAAGATGCAAAGAGTTTTCTTTCAAAGTATTTTTTCGGCAAAATTTTCATCTCAATAAATCCTTTTTTTCCCTTTTCTGTTCTGGCAAAAAGAAAATGCTTCCCTAAAAGACAAACCACTTCCCCCTCCTAGTTATAATGAAAGACCTCTATAAGCTATGTGTCTCAAGCTAAAAATTGTAATTTTATAATAGACACTTTAATGCCAAGCCTGTTGGATGAAAAAGTTCTACTGTTGTAGCGGCTAAATCATTGACACTGTCAAAAAAGCAGACCTACCTTCTGGATGCTGTTGCTGCTGTGATACTTCTGAAACATATCAGAGATAGTAAAGTGTTCAGTCTCTTATCACAGATTAAAAAAAAGAGAATTAAAAATCAAGAGTAAGCAGTATTTTGATTCTGAGCAATTCATTCTTCACTATGCTAAAGTAAACTGTTGACCTTAGATACACATAGAAAATTATAAATTCTGAGAGCTCTGACATGTTTTGCCATTTCCTGCTGGTGCAGTGTATGAGGTTACTGCTCTAGCTCTCTGCCTAGGCAGGCAGTATATCTGTTTCTCACTACTGCAGTTCATAACCTAGTATATGAACTCAAACGACCGTTGATTGCAATTATCATCCTGGTCTGAGAACTTCAATGCCACGTAATAGACACGTTGCCTATTCTGTGTCCCTGCAGTAGGGTAACAAACAGTAGAGTATTATAACCTCTTAGTAAATTGCAGCATAAATATAAAGATAAAAGGTCAAACCCCTGGTAGACATCTCACTTGGGGTATAAAAAACAACCGAAAAACTGCAAGCCATGCCAAAGCAACAAAGTGGCATACATTTTTTTTTTTAACAGAACGATCACATAAATTAACTTCATACTGTAGAATAACAAAGCAGATGGTAATAAATTCCAGATTGTCTTTAGAAAGCTGGTGAGAAAGGTCATTCTCTAGTTTAAAAAATTTAAATCTGTAAGTCATGCAATTTTCTCATCTATCTTGATAGCTCCCTGAAATAAGGAGTTTAGATTTGATAAATAACTTGGTAAGTTCACAGGGTCTGGGTTTGCTCTTTCCAAAAGAGAATAATTTGAAAATTTTGATTCACAGAATGTTTGGAAACTTGTACTCTTCAATCTCATTCAGACTAAAGGAAGTTTCAAAAAGATTTGAATTTTCTGTTAAACAAAATTAGTTTTGGACTAACTTGTTAAAAGCTACAATTAAAATATGATTTACCATGTTCTCACTATTGTGCTAAAAAATGAGATCTGTTTTTAGTTATTACAGTTGTGGGAATCACATAAGCTCTCAAAAGCAAAAGTCTGTGCCCTTGGGTCTTCCACTCTATTCATACCCCAACTTACAATCTATCTGCAGCAGCACCTTTTTCAGGTATAATACCAGTGAAATTGGACTGTCTTGCCATCTTCTTGGAGTTTTCTGCAATAACATTTTATTCATTAAAGCCAAAAGGAATAATGAGTTGACTTGATGAAAAATAGATATCAGAAGACAGACATGTGAAACACAGAAAGATGATGATGACTTATTTAGAATAAAACCTCTATCTTCTATTTAATTATAGTTATTGTCTATTTTAAAATAACTTCAGTTGAGCAAAAGGACAAGACTACATTAGTCACCCTTCTGTTTTAGAAGGGTCTGTTGTGCTGGTTATTAATTATGGCTAGTATAATAAACATGCCTGCAAGAAGCACCTCAAATAAATGATCAGACACATAGAAAAAAAATTGACCTGTTTAAATGTCAAGAAATCACACATTTAATTAGCGAGCTTGTTATTTCTCACAAGGAAGATTATCAGATGACAGCATTCATATTTTAATTAGGAGAGAATACCTTTGCACTCTTCCTCAGGCAGAGTAGAAAATTTGTCATGCAAGCTGATTTTCTTTGTGAACTGTTCTGCTCTGACTGTAGGCCTGGACTTTCCAAGGCAAAACTGCACTGAAATCGATAGTGTAGATACCTGAATAAACTGGAGAGTCTTGGACACTCTTTTTGACAGGAAAATGCATAGAAGACTATCAAAGGGTCTTTTCTAATAGAGGGGAGTTTTATTGATGACTTAACAGAGTCATAATTTTGCCCATAAACCTAATTTGACTTCAGGTCTGTACAGTTTCCATATTCAGTTGATCTGCTATTTTTGTTATTCCAGCTAGCTAGCTGTTTACAATCAGAAGTTTAATTCAGTACCCATTTGTGGTCACTTTTTTCCTTATGGTTTTAGTTGTGTTTGAATCCAGCAGAACGAAATGGCTACACACTTCCCTCACCTCTGCAGCAGCATCCATTAACTCTTTCTCTTTAGCCTCTCTGGCTTATGTTCTCAGCTCACTTCTGAGCTACGTGTCTGTGTTCTTCTACTCAAGCAGCTAACAAGCATTGTGGTCATTCATTTCTTGTGACACTCTTTGATGGGTTTCTCTTTGAAGACTTTAACTTCACTTTGGCTTTTCAACATGAAATTGAATGTTCCACTCAGTCTTTAATATACCAGGTAGCTTTGACACCAGTGTTCATAATCTGCTGTGTTCATCAATCAACAGTTCTTGTTTAAAATATTAAAAAAAAAAAAAGCCCACCACATTATCCTGATGACAGTGGCTATAGTATCCTAGCAACAGCTTCCTTTTACGATGAGTTGTTTTTCAAAGGGTTAGTGTCCAGAATACTTCAAATAGACTTAATTCCCCATACAGTTTCTCTAACTTCATCATTCCTTTTTTTATTCAAAATGTCCTTGATAAGGCTATTGTAACAAATAAAATGTCATATAACCTAGGTTGTGGGTTTTTTTTTTTTAAAAGTCTGCATTTTTATAGTAATGTAATAAGAAGGGAAAATGGAAGCTCTTCTCTTAGAAAATTCCCCATAGTAAGTTGTTTATAGGGAGCTATTTAAATTGATGAAGAGTTTTCTGTGGAAATGATTTTCACAGGATGTGTATTTTCTCTGGATTTTTTCCATAAAATACCTTGAGTTTGGTTTTGAAAAGACAAAGACATGGTGCGAAAATTTCAAAACTTTTTGGCACTCCTCAAGTAGAGCAGGATGCCTCCTTGTGCACTCTGTCCTTCCACTGGACAGGGTCCTTCCACTCTGTCCAGGGGCACAGCTTGCAACAGGTCATGCACCAGGTAAGAGTCTGGGTGCCTAATTCTCGGGTTTGGAAACCATTCCACCACCCGTGGTATGCTGGCACCTACCTGCCAGATGACTGAATTGATAATTAGATCTAACCCTCCTCTGAACAGGTAAGGAGAGAGCCAGGGCAGCAGGGTGGAGGAATGCCGCTGTCAATAAAGAAACAGTGAAGGGGAATACACAGGTGGAAAGTAAACAGGTAAAAAATCTCTTCTTGTTTTCCAGATACAGGGAGAACATTGATAAAAACTATGTTAATGTTATATTAAGATCCTTATTGTAATTGTACATTCTCTGTATCACATGGATTCTCTTCCTTCTGGTTCTGTAAAATGTGGGAAATATTCACCTCTACCAAGACTTTAAATAACTTGTGTTATGATTATCATGAGATGGAACTTTAAATTTTAGTTAGCTAGGAGTTTTAAATCTTTATTCAGTCCACTTTAATCTCACAAAACGGCAGAAATCTCATCAGACTAGACTTTGAGCCTTGTTTGAATATTTCATACGTAAAAGAAGAATTGATACAAGACATAATAGCAATTCTACAATTATGTCTTTGCTGTTTTTTATGTGTTGTTAATTTTTTGAAGTCTCTTCTCATGAAAATAATCTGGGTTGATTTTTTTTTTTTTTTGGTGTGTCTATGTTTTGATCATCATTGTTGCTCCTGTAATGCTGATTTTTCCAGCATCAGTTAGAATTTGGTTATTTACCTGTGGAATATGTGAGCAAATTTGTATAGATAAATTCAGAGAAGAGCAATGATAGAAACCCATTACATTTATCATTGAGGAGGTATGAAGGCAGAAATTTTCTGGTGATACCCCAATGACTCCCTGTGGCAGATCACAGAAATGGAGCTTTCCAACAAAGTAAAAGATAGAAATGATGGGAAGGTTAGTGAAGTGGAATCTTTTAAATACTTTATACATCTTAACTCATTTTCACACTCTTCATATAGTTTCTAACATTCCCTTTGGATTTTGCCCTCCTCTGATCATTAGACTATGATGTTCCTCAGGTAGATCATAATATTATAGCACTCCCTATGCTGTGGAGGATACACTGGGAAAATGAAAAAGAGAGCTGCTGGGAGATATTCAGCAACACTTCAAAGCCTCATAGACTTTATGGTCAAAAGAGACTAGGGTGATTGTTTACTCTGACCTCTCCCATGAAACAGCCCTGGAAACTTTAAGTCTAGTTTTCACCTGACTAGAAAGCCCTATGGGAGGACACTCTGCGAGTACCAGACATCTGCTGCAACTAAACCTGAGTCAGGAGAATTGCTCATATCTTAGTGAGGTTTAGTGAGAAGATGTAGGGATGACTGAGAATCAGCAGTTGTGGCTGTACTACAGAAAAATACACCATTTATGGTCCAGCAACCTCCATTTGCTTCAGACTTTATTCCCTGGCTTTCAGAGGTTTATGTTTCAACATTCTCCACACCTTGGAAAGAAATAAGAAAATACCAGGCAACTTAATCCATATGCACATACTAGTTTCTTCTGCAGTGGACTATAATAGAAGGATAGACTAGAATAGCTTGTTCAAAACATTTCATATTTTATTTCTGGCTGGATGTGATAGCATTTTTATAGAAACGAAGAACAAAATAACAACCGTAAACAAAACCACAGATCCGCTCTTAACTGTGTTAGAAAGTAAGGCGAGAGAGTCTAAAGAAAAATGAAGGTTTATGGATCTTGCAAAGGATCCGTGAATCTCTTTCTATAGCGCTTAAGGGATAATGGTTCTTGTTTCTAACACTGGTCCATATCTCACAGTCCTTTATCCAAAGACCTCAAATGCTGAGCTTACACACATAATGAATAATCAGTGGCAGGGTTAAATTATGCACCACTCAGTGCAAATTCCCCAGGTTCCCTTTGGTGGAATTTTACTGTAGTTGGCAACGTTAGTGAAACAGAGAATGCATCTGCTGGCATACATGATTGCAACACCTGCTTTCTCAGGATTTGTCCCTAAATGCGTCAATGGCCATAGTATTTGTCTGAGAGGCAGAAAGATAACAACATTTTACCAACATAGCTGTGGGACCAATGAAAACGTGACAGTTTTTTCCTGCCAAATCAAAGTTAATCCTATGTTAAATAAAAAAAAAAAAATTTTTTTTCTTCTTGAGTTGTACTGATGGGGAATGCTAAAGCTTTGTGGGTCTTGAAAGTTAGTTGAGCTGTGAAATGTGTGTTAAATTAAGAGTTTAAAAAACACAGTTTCGTAAATACAGGAACCATGCTCACCTCCATGTTTGCTGCGATAACAATACTCTTCGAATTAAGAAAGAACAATACTCTCCTGAGGTCATGAGTGATAAGAGACAAACGCCTGGAAATGAAGTAGATAATAGAAACAGGGAAATAATTAAAACTACTATGGAGGTATAAAATGTATGCTTCTGCTTTATGGTAAAAATAAGCAAAGAACAAACTAGTTAGCATTTACATAAAATTCCCAGTAAAAAGGAAGGTAAAGAAAATATTATCTCTGCCTAAAAATATCTTTCGTTTTGCAGATGGTTACCTTCCTATTCCCTGCCTTTCAGCCATGTGGGAATAGAGTAAATGAGAAAGTAAATGAAAAGCAATATAATGAAAAGCCAAAAAAAAATTTGCCACAAAGCATTACTCTAGTTCACATAGTGTATTGTTTTTATAGTCAGCAAACTCTTAAGATTTTTAATGTGAAAAGAAAGTGACACATTTAATTTATTATTATGACAGCAGTTGTTATGAGAAATGAAAAACTACACAGGACTGAGCCATTCATGTTTTGATTTGAAAATCACCAAAACCGGTGTGATTTTGTTACTTCTATAATCTCTACTGCTTTTCAGAGCAGCCAATTCCTCCTGCTGTAGCTGATGTCAAATCTAGGTGTTCCACTCCTAGGGGTGAAATACTGTGGAAAGTAGAACACTGCTAACTCAGACATGCACAATGGGAACCAGTCATTTTTTGTTATAGCTGCTCAGTAAGAAAAAAAAAAAAGGAAAAAAAAAAGGTAAAGTCTCAGAAAACCACATTCAAACTATTCCTAGGCTTCACCTCAGTGGAAAAAGGGTCAGACTATGAGTTTCGCTGTCTATTTAGGTACGCCAATAAACTTGGGTTTTGCTACAGTCCTCCAAAATGTTCTGACGCTGATGAGTTTGATCCTAAAAACTCTTGGCTCAAGCATCAGTAATGACTGGCAAAAATAAAGCCTGCTATACTAAAGATAAGGTTGGAAGACAATGACCATAAGCTTCCAATGTGTAGGAAGAAAATAAATGCCTTCAAAATAATAACTGCCTGAATGTTCACACTGATACACTGTTACTACTAGGAGAAGTATGGAATGCTTCTCCACACAGCACACAATGGAAGTGTTTTGTTTTGGGTTTTTTTTTGTGACAGACAAATGGCTCTCACAAGCTAAGCTATAGCTTTGGCAAATTTATTTGCTTCAAAAAATTGAACATACTGTTGCTTTCATGCTTAAGGTAACATGTGTTTCACAGCGGAACTCTCCTGGCAACCACTTTTATGTAACATTAATGTTCTGAAAAAGTAGCGTATTAGGACATAAATACATTTCTAATAAACAGCAATCTTGTAGATGTTTTGTACGCATACAGAAGGATCAAATTTACACATAAAGAAGAAAATAAATCTAATGTGAGAATTTTCAAATTTAATCAGGTCAACAGTCTTACTGTGTTTGAGTTTGGGTGCATCAAAATGAATAAGTGAGTTTAGTGGCTAGAATACAGAATTGAGAATCAATATTCCTCGGTTTTATTCTCTGACACTTACTTGCCATGTGACTGTGGGCAAATAATTTGAGAGCTTTGCACCTAAGGTTGTTCATCTTTCAAATGAGATATTTACATGATTTATGAGGATGTTGTAAGGCTCAATTCACAGAATATTTGCAAAGGTACAGACTAAGAGGTACTAGAAATGTTAGATGTAATGACAGTGATATGTTGTCACGGCCAGCTGTGTTTGTTTTACAAACATGTGTTTGTTTTAATGATGGGGCAAGACTGTGACTGTCAAGAACGTCTTTATGCTTCCAAATATGGAAAGCTATGTCACGGGTTTTTCCCACTATAAAACTGTCTTCCTGTGTTGTAGTATAAAGCAGGAATTCTTTGTAATCTCAGGTGCTCTGTGGGACTGCACATGCTAACTTTTTGCTGTATCGTTTTCAGGAGAAGTCCTGCAGGAGGGAACAGCACCCAGAAGGAGTGTCAAGGAACTGAAAAGAAAGAAAAAATAAAAAAGACAAATCTATGTTTCAAGTCATTATAGTAAAAACCTCTCTGCTTTAAATAACAAAAAGAAGAGAATAGGTCCCTTAATTGGGGTGATTTATGGTAAAGCTATAATGTGAGTAAAGGAGAGGAATACCCTCAATGGCAGAAGATTTTGCTAAGAAGAAATGACTGTGCCCCCATTAAGAGCAATCTCACGTTTTTGGTTGATAGGTTAAGGAAGAACTGACTGGATAAGCTCAGGTGAGCTGTGTACTTAGCAGGGAGATACAGATTTGTGCTTTCCTGCTGAGACCATCTTTATGGACAAAAGTGTTATCCATTGTCAGGACCTGGCAAAGTAGCTCAGAAAGTAGAGTGTGTGCTGCTTTGACTTACCAGAAGACAGATGTCCAGTGAATTAGAATTTGTCTGTGGAAAAGCATCTCCAAAGAGTCCCCTCCCTTGACCTACTAGCAATACATTGTCTAATGAAGCCCAGGATAGCCTTCTTTGCTGCAAGGGCACATTGCTGGCTCATGATAATCTTGGTGTACACCAGGATCCCCGGGTCCTTTTCTGGAAAGCATCTTTCCAGCTTGGTGACGTGGGTTTGTTCCTCCTCAGGTACAGGGCTTCTCACTTCTCCTTGTTAAAATTCCTGAGGTTCCTGTCAGCACATTTCTCCAGCCTGTCGAGGTCTCTCTGGGTGGCAGCACAACCCTCTGGCATACCAGCCAGTCGTCCCATTTTTGTCATCAGCAGACTTTCTGAGGACACACTCTGCTCCCTCGTTCAGATCATTAATAAAGATTTTGAACAAAATTGGGCTAGGTATTGACCCCTGGGGTACAATTCTATTAACTGGACTCCAATAAGACTTCATGCCACTGATGACCACTTTCTGGGCCTGGCCATTCAACCAGTTTTTAACTCACCTCACTGTCTGCATATCCAGCCCATATGTCAACAGCTAGTCTATGAGGATCTTGTGGGAGATGGTGTCAAAGGCCTTAATGAAGTCCAGGTAGACCATATCCCCTGCTGTCCCTTTCACTACCAGGCCAGTCATTTCATCATAGAAGTTTATCAGGTTGGTCAAGCAAGACTTCCCCTTACTGAACTCCTGACTACTCCTGATGATTTTCTTGTCCTTAATGTGCCTGGAAATGGTTTCCAGAATTAGTTGCTCCATTACGTTCCCAGAGATCAAAGTGAAGCTGACTGACCTGTAGTTCCTTGGCCTCCTTGCCCTTCTTAAAGATGGGAGTGACATTTGCTTTCCTCCAGTCTCCAGACACTACTCCTAGTTGCCACAATTGATAAAAGATTGTCAAGAGTGGCCTTGCAATGACATCTGCCAGCTTCCTCAGCACTTGTGGGTGCATTCCATCAGGGCCCATGGACTTACGTACATTCAGTTTGCTTAAGTATTCTCTGACCTGATCCTCTTATGCCAAGGGTGCATCTTCCTTTCTCCAGCCTTTCCCTGTCGTCTCTGGAACCTGGGATTCCTGAAGGCCAGTCTTGCTAGTAAAGACAGAAGCAAAGAAGGCATTGAGTACTTCAGCTTTTTGCATGTCCTGTGTCACCAGGTTCCCCGTCTTGTTCAGCAACAGGCCCACATTTTCCCCTGTCATCCTTTTGTCACCTATGTACTTACAGAAGCCCTTCTTGTTGTCTTTGACATGCCTGGCTAGATTCAGTTTCATGTGGGCTTTAGCTTTCCTAACTTCATCCCTGGATGCTTGGACAGTGTTTCTGTATTCCCCTCATTGAATGTTTTCTTTTTGTGTTTGAGTTTGGGTAGGAGCTCTTTGTTCATCCACACAGGCCTCCTGGCATTTTTGCCTGACATTGTGTCTGTTGGAATAGAATTCTCTTGAGCTTGGAGGAGGTGATCCTTGAGTATTAACAAGCTTTTCTGAGCCCCCCTTCTCTCCAGAGCTTTATCGCACTGGACTCTTCCAAGCAGATCTTTGAAGATCTGCCAAATTCTGCTCTCCTGAAATCCCAGGTTGTGAGCTTGTTTTTCACCCTCCTCTCTGCCCTGAGGATCCTGAACTCCGCAATCTCATAGTCATTGAAGCCAAGTTTGTCTTTTGTCTTCACATCCCCAACAAGCCCCTCCTTGTTGGAGAGTATGAGGTCCAGCAAAGCACCTCTCCTCATTGGCTCTTCTCACTTGGAGGAGGAAGTTATCATCGATGCGCTCCAGGAACCTCCTGGATTGATTATGTCCAGCTGCATTGTCCCTCCAGCAGGCAGCAGGGTGTCCAAAGTCCCCTTGAGGACCAAAGCCTGTCTTTCCTAAAAAGCTTGTATCCTCCATTGCAACACTCCAGTCATGAGTACCATCCCAACATGTTTCCCTGATCCCAGCTCTGCAACTGCACACAGGTCTTTAACTTATCATTTTTATTCCCTGTAACTGCATTCATTAGTATAAAGACACTTGAGAAAGTCACCCCAGCATGATGAGTTCCTGGAGAGGGAACTACTCCTGGATTAGTCAGAAGGCTAGACAAGCTTTCGCAGTCTTTCCACAACATTGTGTATCCTGGCCCCTGGAAGGCAGCAAACCTCTCTAGATGAGGGGCAAGATCCTACACCTGGGTC
>RSEF01000003.1:92460624-92487327 GCA_003993805.1 Himantopus leucocephalus | reverse complement strand
TGCCCCTTCAGAGCAGAACAGTACACACCATCACAGAGTGATTTAGACCTTCAGGATCTAATGAAAAGGTTCAACACAAAAAGTCATGAAGGGCAACAAAGAAATAAATCAAAAATTTACATTTCAGAAACCTGACTTCACTCGCTGTTAGAATGAGGAAGGAGGACTTCACATTTTCCTGTCTGGGAGCAGAAGAAGTCTCAATATAAAAAAACCCAACACTTGCAAATTCATTGCTGAATAGACAACGATGCCTATGAAAGGCATTAGAAGGCTGTTAGCAGTACAGTCGGAGAGGAAAAGTGATGAAGGCAAAACCAGATCAAAGTATTGTGACAGAGTGATTTTGGACTCTTGTAGACACAGACTTGGGCTTGCCTATTTGAGGAAACAGTTGATTCCACAAAAGAAAAAAAAAAGAAAAAGAAAAAAATAGATACTTTGAACACCAAGTCTGGAGGAAGAGGGTTAAAATAAATGATGTATCTTTTAAAAACTGCTGTCTCTCATTCTTGTCCCCATCATAGCTGCTTTGAGCAGGTCATTTTGGGCTATCCCTTTATTCCTTTTGACCCAAGATATTTTTGGTGTTATGTAGTCTTCTGTCATGCTTCAACTTGTGCCCTGGTAATACCAGCCACAGAGCTTGCTCCATTACCTTGATCCTGCAAATAGATGAACAAGACCAAAAAAAACCCAGATCATTCTATAAATTAAATATTTGCCTGACTATCTGACTTTAATCTCTGAAACAAAATTAATAGCGAATTATTTTTTTCTTTTTCTTTCTGGAGCATCTAGGGACCCCATTCAAGGACTAAGTCCCAGGGTTCACACAGGCATAAAAATATTTTAATCTAAATAATATTAAAAACTTCTAAATCTATGATTTTCAAAAGTAGTAAAAAATGGAAATATATGAAGATGAAAAAAAGTTTCAGTAGTCTCAGTCCATGATCACTAGCTCATCACCTGTCCTTCTTGGGCAATTTTTGGTCATGGATTTCTCTGTAGCTGTACTTTAAGACACAACTCTCAATAAATATCAGTACCGTTATCGCTACTTTTGACACTATCATCTGCTCCTCTCTCTGTTTTCTTTTTCTTCAGTCCCTAAATATAGATCTATAGGAGATGGGTCAACAGAATGCCTCACTGTTCTGTCTTCATGGGACACGTTCTGAGCAGCTCTAAATGTTAAATTTAATATAATTTTTAATTTTCAATAGTTACCTATAAAGAATAGTATCTATTAATGTACTTGTATTTTGATTTGTGTCATCTTTTTTACTCAAGCATGTATTTAAAAAAATATTCAGTATTTATATGAGCTCTTAGTGAGGCAATCGTTCTCTTTACTTAAACCTAACAAACACATTTAATTCACAACACTATTATTTCAATGCACCTATAATAAAACTGCCTATAATAATTAAAAAAATAAAATAAAATCCTACAAGAAATCATTGGTTTTCCTTTATTTGGTGTACCCTGTGGCAAGGAAAACATTCACATTACACTGATCTGTATGAATATTCATAAACAAAATACAGTAACTTTCAAAAATTGTCTTCAGGCTTTGGACTTCATTTTACATAAGGCAGTGACCATACTTCCATAACATTTAACTACTTTCCATTTGAAAGCCTTCCTAAAAAGTATATTCTCTGCTTTGAATAATGGTGTACAAAAGCAATCCACCTCAGCAGTTTAACATTCTAAGTGAAACAATCAATTTGAATGACAATCTGTTATTCATCCATAAAATGTATTAACTAATGAAAAACAGACGTTTCTCCACAATATTACAGTCACATTTCAGTAAGAGACTTAAAACAACTGGGACCTCACAACCTTTAGATACAATTAAATATTTGTATGGCTAAATCAGCAGTAAGTGAAGTGTTTGAAGTCTATCAGGGTTGAGTGAAATAGCTGCATAACTAGAAGCTATGAATAAAATGAAAAAAGACAAAGACTTAATCACTAGTCAATTCCTTTGTGGGTAGAGAGAAAAGAATCTAGTTATTTGACAGCTTTTATTTATCCAAAGGCGAGAATTAAGAAATATATGTTTTATAGAAGCATTCTTTCAATAGATCAGGGAACCTATTCCTTCGTACAGATACATATGCAACAAAGCAGTATTCATAAAACATGGCCCACGATAATGAAAATGGAAAAGCAAATATAGTGTGTAAAGGCAGAGACAGAGTCAATTTGCTGTTCCAGGAAACAATTTTACTGTATTTGGTTCAGAACTGGATAAACAATTTCCATCCCCACTGCACTAGGGAATTTTCATGGCTATTTTGTGAGTTGCAAAATCCCTACATTAAGACCTTAAAAAGGTCATAGTAAAAATAAAAATATCCAGATAGAATTGATACAATAAAAAGCTTTCGGCTTCATGATGTTTTAAAACCAATATTGCAACACACTTAATTAGAGTTTTGTTTGCTCTTCTGAGAGACAAGTCAAGCATTGAAGGAAGAAATTGCATGAACCTGTATGTCATATTCATAAAAGAAGCAGAGCAGTAAAACACACCTGTAGAAGCATTTGCGTACCCAACAGCCCAGATAAATAGTATTGCCATTGCTAATTACAGGTCACAGAGCTTATGCTAACTGTGTCTCCTGTCAGCTGCAGGGATCCAGTCCAACCTGTTAGGTTTATCAACTTGCTGGGTGGACTGAGCACGGCACCATGTGTCTCTTGTTACAGTTCAAGGGTGAGATAACAGCAAAGGCCTTGAAAATATGGGCACTGGTCAAGGAAAGAAGTCACAGAACAACTAACAATGCACTGATGAGCAATTACTCATTGTAGAAAAAAACCCACACCTGCAAAAAGACTGCTTCTGCTGTAGGAAAGGGAGAAGCAGCCAAGGAACAGAGTGAGGCATCTGACACGGCCTGGAAAATAATTTTTCTCCAAGTTCAGGCAGTGTGTAGCTCGTGGTGGAGGCCAAGGGCTGGGAAATGCTTTGAAACTCAACCTCCTTATAAAAGAGCAAGATCCTGATCTTGGAGATGGGTAAGAGTAAGATGTTTACTTCAGCTCTGTCTCTTCTTGTTAAAGAGCTCTTGGGCCTGATCACCTGCATGGTGGTGACTCAGGACATGAAGGATTGTTGCCGTCGCTGCTAGTTACACAGGTCAGCTCTGCAATGTTGGTACTCACAGCTAATGTTGGGTGTGATTGCTAAGTAGTGATGGTTAGTGAGTATGTAATGATAATGGTTGATAATGAGAACTAACCATTTGCATGAAACTTGTTGTTAATGAATACCAGTCTAGAAAAGCTTTGCTTTACAGTTATGGGCATGATTTATCAGTCTTTTATATATGGCCATTACAGTGATATCTGATACCCTAACTCTAAATGTTATGTGTATAGTACATATATGTATCTGTGTACGTACATGCACACATGTTCAGGTGCAACAAATATTTCATCCCTAAAAGTAAGATGTATTGATAACAAAGTGAAGGAAAGCCGATCCATGTTGTGTTCCTATGTGGTAAAGAGTGAGCAAGCTTTAAAAAAGCCTCTCATTTCCTGTATGTGAAAAAACAATTTTTTTAATTCTCATGGATTTTAAGAAAAACTTGGATCGGTTATGAAATCACTTGTGTAACTCTTCTATAGAACAAGACTCTGTTGTCATTTTAAAGTATTTCTAACTGACTCTTCTCTGAGAAGCCAGAAGCTTGTTAATATTTGAAGGGTATCACGCATATGAACTCTATCTATCACAAGAGAACAGAATCATTATTGGACAGACTTCAGCTACCATAAATCTGTGCATCCTCACTGATTTCAGAGCAGCTATGGCAGTTTACCATGGTTATGAGTAGGGCCTAATGATTATAGGACTAAGCCTAGACCAAGAAGCTGGCGAGGAATTTGACAAAAAAGGATATGCCTGTAAGCATGAATGATCTGACAGAATTAAAGTGCTTATCTTTTGGAATATACTTTCTAGTGCATTTTGTGTGAGGTTTTATGATAGTCCTTTATAATTAACCATCATGCTTTCAAAAGCCAACACATAAGAAGTAGTCCTGCACTCTAGTCCCCCCTGATTCTCCTCATATTGTCCTGAAACAGCTTATACTGAAGAACTTCACATCAGCAATGGGTTTATGTTTATAAACAAAAAATTTAGCACAGTCACACAATATAAAAATAATATACAATATAGAAATGAGACCTCTTCCCCTTAGTTAGCTTTTTATCCACATCAAAATTATTTGACTAATTCTGCCTTCTGTAATTTAATATTTCCCATAGTTAACCCCTTCAAGTACTTTACTGAAAGAAAGATAAGTTAGATCTTCCACTTCTCTTGTATCTAGGGAGTCAGTTATTTTGTCAAACAAACATACCAAGTTATCTTGGTATTACCTATCTTTAAAAAAAAAAAAAGTCAAGTTGCTGATTTTCCATTCATTTCTATTTCCATAACTAATTTCTTCTTAATTTATTCTAAAGGTTTCCATTCTATTGAAAACAAGAGAGAGGCTCCTATTTCTCTGGGTTATGTTTTTATTTCTATTAATTATAGTACAATATTTATTATTTTACAGACATAGTTATATTCCCAATTTGATAAATCAGCTACTCTTATCAAAATTTAAAAGTGTGCCAGTTTCTTCATTACTCTGCAATGACAATCATTAACTGTCTTGATCTGAGCACATTAAACTGAGTTCTGTTTCCTCCTCATATGTGGTAATTTCCATTTCTATTCTGTCATTGCCATTAGCCATCCTATCTCTGCGTCTGGATGTACTTTGGTCTTAGTAAAAGTGATGCAAAGAATTAATAACTTTGATTATTAATAACTTGAATAATTTTAATCTCCTTCCAAACTTCTTTGGGTCTCAAGCCCATGTCTTCCCTTTTTATATCCATGTCTAAAAGAACTTCAACATTTAACAGACACCAACGACATCTCTAAATAGTAACTCACCCCAGCTAAGATCATTAGTGACATGCCCCTTGGAGATATTTAACTTTCTCTACTAATTATTGGGACAACGTGATGGCTGCTAAATTTAACTGTTAGCTGACATAAATTTGTCTAAAAGGGTTGACAGTTGAACAAGGACATGGAGAAGAATTATTTACTTATACATTTACAGTTCTTGCTACTAGTGTTTCTGTCCTAGATGTCACAGGCTTAGCCCAGGTACCACTGGATTCAGTGACAAATTTTTTTTATGAACTTCACTAGCCAGCAAATTGGGATGGAAAATAAGCGTAAATTTTCCAGTGTTTCAGGTAGATCGCTATGCATTCAAGGAGCTAAATGGCAGAAAAAATTCATTTAGAGTGTGATATAATTCATCATTTGAAGCAACAATTCCCTGCTGAATTTCACATGGTGCTACGTAGGTACTCAGAAGATTGAATCATATATTTTGAACAAAGGATATTCATTTCTCTGTTGTCATTCATGTATTATATAATAGTTTAGTTGCTGCCAGAAAAGAAATGGTGTTTGGGCAGTAGTATAGGAATGGTAAATGGATTTGCAGTTATTAGCCATATGAACTGTATTTCTAGTGTTGACATCAGTAAATGTTGGCAGTGAAAGTGGTACTAATGTGAATACTGTAAGCAACTCTCCTAAACATTCAAAGATTATTTTTCTTTTCACAGAGAATATTGATCACAATATACAATGGCAGAAGCATTTGAGCAGAAGTTGAGATTGCTTATACTATGGTTTGATTTGGTATTTGAACCTGAATCAGGAGAAGGGTTCAGGGGAAAGCATCCATAGTATGGAAACTACATAGAGCTTTTCTTCTAATGCTTTGACCCAAAATTCCAGAAGGCAAATGAGATCTGTTGTTCTGGTCAGCACATTGTGATTCTCACAAATGGAGGTCTCACAAGATTAGCTTCCTTGAAAAACAACTGCCACTGTAGGCCAAAATTTTGTTACTAGTTATTCAGAGCTTGTCTAAACTAGTTTCATTCTAAAGGAGACAGTTTCATCTTCTCAGCCTCATATTATAGCCACTAACCTGTGTTTTCCAATGTAGCCACTGAATCATTATAATCTGATCATTGTGATTTACTGGATAGATACATTATAGGTTAATTAATACATATTTGTATACATTCCACTCAGAGCAGTGTTCAAGGAAATAGTTGATTTTATCAGATCAAAAGCAGTTTAACCCATCAGCTGCTTAAGTGATGCTTGCAGAAGCCCCAGTTTTCAGCTAATTACAGTAGAGAGGTAGGAAACAAGAAGATCAATGGAAGAAAACAGAAAATAGGTCAGCTGCACTAAACCAGCCAATTCCTATATTCCTTGTTATCTGCCAAGCTGGAAAGTGTTGAGTTTAAACAATTTTCCAGCTGGTGGGAAAAGAAATACCCCTTTAAGTGTGATGTCTATCAGATCCACCTCATACTACTGTTAGCAGTACAATGCATTCATCCTATCTACCCTTAAGGAAAATGGAGTGCCACTGGAATAGAGAAATGCAATTAAGACATTTTAATATACAACTCCTGTTACTTTCAGCACATTTACACACATAGATAAAATCTGTCCTGTTCATTAATGGTCATTCGGGGGTGGGTTCTTAGTATTTTCAACTCTTTCTTGCAAACTATATGATCACTGATAGATTTCCTCATAGGTTCATGCAAAATACTTGACTAGAACATCTGTATCTAAGGTGACTGTTTGAAAACAACAATTAGGTGTGTTGACAGGGAGTGGGAAAAAGAATAAATTAACTAGAAAGTAATAGAGTAATGTGTACCTGCCACCTTGTGCACCATAAATTTTCTTCCGTGTACACTTTAATTGAAAAGCTTATGAGAATTTAGGCAATGAAAATTGAAAAGCATAGTTAGAAAGAAATTTGCAGTTGGATAAATAACTCAGCAGGAGATCATACTAAAGTTAACACTAAAAAGTGAATATGAGGCATCAAAATGTTGACTATAGCAATTAGATCTTAAAATCCATTTGATTTTATTGTCAGCACTTATCTAGCAGCCTCTCAAGAAGTTATCTTGCTTGTGCTGATGTAAAAAACATTCTGTTGTAGTCATAATTATACAAACTGTAAGCATAATCAAACTAGATTAAGCATAGCAAATCAAACAGAAAACATGAACAAAACCCTATAATTTTATAGGACCATGTGTCATAAAGATCATATGGTGTATATATGCAAACAGTCACTGCAACAAACAGCCTATAGCTAAATCAATACACCTGTAAATGGTTATAAATATCTAAATAGCAGTACAAATTTTCTCACAAAATTCCTAAGAAAACATATCACCCCAACTAAAAACACAAAAATAAAATCAATTTTCTTTGGCTTCAGAGGAGCCAGAGCTCCATCTAAGAGCAAATAAGTTAGTTATCTTTTTATGAATAATAATTGTCCTTACATATTTCACATTTACTTTTATTGCAGCAGACAGACTCATTATTTTTCTTGACTTCACATGCTTACTGAGAAACAAAAATTAGAGGAACTAAAGGAAAAAAAATAATCCCGTAATCTGGGAAGTAAACCCCAGATTATGACTATGTTAAAGTCGGACTGAATTGCTCACTTTATTGTCCAATAAGTACTAAAAAGCATTCATAGCTTATTCACAGGTCTGTACTAAACAGAATATCTCTTGTCCCATGCAGTGTATTTCAATGACTTATTTATTGTAGAGAATGTTGGTCCTCATATTGTTTACTCAGATACCACAATAATGAGGGTTAAATAAATTCCTGTTTCTATTTAGAGTACATAGTAGCTGTGCTGGAACCAGTCACTTTCCATGTTGAAACATCAGCATTGCAGACACCAGGCTTCAGGGATGAACAAATTGAAATCTTTTTTTTTTCTTATATTTATAAGTATACCATTGGGCATAATTTAAAGCACACATGCACATACACACACACACATATACCTTGGCACATTTTGCTAGCCACAAATGACTCTTGCAAGTAAATTCTGGTGAATCCATGTTATACCACTAATTGAGGTAATCAAGGTACTCAGCATCATAAAATTGTGTCTATTGCTTCCAGAAATGATCTTCTGATTTCATTAGCTTTTAGAATTAGTACTCATCTTTGACTTTAAATAGACTACAAGCTCTGTACCTTGCATATGAATGTTCAGTCTGTCTGTTTAATCATTCAGTTTCAGTATTTTGCATGATGCCATATGTTCCTGTGACTAAACAATCTGCAGTTGCTATTCAGCTGGCTTTTATTTTTGAGATCTCTGGGATATAAAATTTCTCTACCAGGAGTGCCATTCCCTTCATACCCTGATCTGCCTCTCAGCTTTACAATCAACAATCCATTTTTATATTCCCTAAATGAGAACAAGGATGGTGTCATTTCTCCACATGATGATCTTAATTACTGTCACCCCATCACAGTCATTTGGTCATAACAGAACCTGCAGGGATAAGTCTGATTAACTTGTTCCTCTTCTGTATACCTATTCCAAAGCCAAGCAGCTTTATTTCTTAGTGATCTCATCTTGGTGTAAATATATTTACAGTATTTCAAAGACAGCTATTAAAATTTGGAGTGCCCTTCTATTTAGCTACTTTTTTTTTTCTTGTAAATCAAAATTACATGATCACTTTAAAAAATTATGGGGTCACTCCACCGTAGACAAATTACAATCGAATATTAATGGTCAGAAATACAGTTTCCACCGCATAAAAATAATAAAAAACAACCCACTAACAATAATTACATACAACGATGATTGAGATGGCACAGGTTTTCTTCATGCTATGCTTGAAACGAGAAATAATTGAACTAAATTGGACACCACAGTCTTAATGCTGTTAAAGGTATCATTACTAATTCAAGGTATCCATAGGTTAATGACAGATCAGCCTGGCTTTCACTTACTCCAGTCTTGATTTTGGTAGGAAATCGACCTGTCCATCAGAATGAGAGAGAGACAGTGGGGGAGAGATGTGTAAAGAATTAGCCAGCCTTGCACCATTTTAGTTCGCATCCTGGGAACAAAATAAACTATACCTGAACCATGTTTTGTCTTATAGCCCATTTAAGGCAGTAGCTGTAGCCAGTTGTCAATATCACTGCAACTAATCAGTACCCGCACTTCTTAAAATAAAATGTGTCTCAGTGTGAAGATTATTGAAAACATTTCCAAAAATACTCCCCCCCAAAATTTGGCCTTTTATGATTTACAGTTTTATGCAGATAAAATCAAAAGCAGGTTTATGGGCCTTAAAAGGAAACAATTGACTCATGTTCCAAGGTAGTTTACTCACCAAAGACAAAATATACACATTTTCTTTTATGATGGAAGTCAAGAACACATTACGCTGGCAGTTTCTAAGGCTCATTAGATCAACTAATCCGATGCCTTTCTAAGTTAAGTTAGCACTGATTATTTCTTAATATCTTTCTTTTTTAACTTTTTAAAAATCTTTTTTTGGCTTTCATTGTCCTCTGAAATCAGTTCCCGGTTTCTGGCAGTACTTAATTCAGCAGTGCTGTTTTCTGAAGTGTACCTTTAGTCCTTGTGTCAGATTTAACAGCTTCACTTAGTGTTTTAGCTAACTTCTATGCTCAGCTACTTTGCTGTTTATAGTTTCATCTGTCTCCATCTGCTCTGAATAAAGTTGCAGTAAATCTGGCCTCTTGCCTTTTCTGTCAAGTTTTAAGTGGAAAGAAAGTCTAGAGGGCAGCAGCCCCAGACTTGGGAGGCTTAGTGGAAATCCTTGCTCCCTCACGGATGCGTGCTATGTTGAATATAACAAAACCAGTCCATCAAGGACTTAGGATCCTTAAACTTTGTGATATCGGGTGAGGAGCTGTGGAAGGGAGGAAAAGAACTTGGAAAAGAAATTCTATGAGAATCGGAAATTATCTTCTACATATGAATACAAAACAATTCATTAATTTTAGATACATTAACATTTCTAATTTGCTGATCTTCTACAACTCCAGTTAGTTTCAGTTGTAATAACAGATGTTCCTCTCCTTGATACATCAGATACTAAAAGTTTTGACCTGACTGCTAGAACTGGCTTCTGAAAGCTTGAATTGAATTTTTCTGAAAATTCAAATTAAAAAAAAATAAGGAAACTTTAATTATTGATTTCTCTTAGAATGTACATAAACAAAGCATTCTTGTCATGAGCTGGCCTAGAAAGGGAATTATATATTGCTTATATCATCTATTTACTGAAATGTGGTCTGATGAAAGCAGGTAAGTGTTTGTTTAATTAAAACATTATTTAATCAAGAATGGGCATCACTAGTGTCTCAGGATGAAAGGGAAAGAGAGGAAAATGTAAATATCTGCTTTCAACAGTGAAACTTTTTTTTTATTGAATGGTTGTACTGGTTACTTCACATTCTCTCCCACATCCCTCTGAGAGGGCGTGAGCAAGCATCAGTGTGATGCTTTGCAGCCTACCAGGGTTAACCCACAGCAATATTAGAAAAAAAGGTCCACAGACCGAACAGATCAACTCTACAGACTAAATAGTTAAAAACAGAAAATTAAAAAATCCCCCTCTTATGTCTTCTTGATGCAACACATTTCTGTCACAGGATACACAGAAAAATAATATATTTTGTCTTACTAATTGTGAAGTGGCACAGTTTTCAGGCAGCATTAATACTTAGTTTGAGATACTGCTTTTGTTTAGTTGCAAGCTCCAAAATTTCCACTCATCCAGTAGAGATCTGTTGCAAGCCAGAATTAGTTTTATATTAGAAAGCTGGATGAGTCATTACAGTGATAGCATGAAAAGTTGAATTATGCCTTGAAAGCATTATATAGCCTCTTAAGGAGGCTGTTTAAACTGCTAACAAACAATATACCAGGAGAAAACTCATCTAGCACTGCCTAATAGGGGAACAGCTTCCATTAAATCATAGAATCATAGAATCGTTATGGCTGGAAAAGACCTTTAAGATCATCAAGTCCAACCGTTGAGAAAAGCTGGCAAGAAGAATTGGATGTGAGACACTGTGATTCGAGTGAGCACCGGAAAATTCTGTTCTCTTCCTGCTTTCAAAATTCTTTTGTGCAAGTCAGAGCACTCCTCATCTGTTTCATCTCAAAATCATGTGTATAACCTAGTGATGTTGCATATTGGGCCATGTCAGACCTAGTGAGATCTTAGTCACCACTGACGCACCCTGCTTTCCTTTGAAATAATCCTAAGAAAGGAAGAGAGAGGCTTCTGTTCACTCTAGTAGGTCCCCAAGGGTGGACAATAAAAGCATCACAGTTGTGGAGCACACCACAGACCACATCTGCCTCACGGTATACATATGCTTATTCACTGAGCAGTCTTATTTTCCCCCTTTTTAAACAATGTCTTCCTTATAGAGAAAATTGAGGTAATTATACTTAAGCTTTCCCGCAAGAAGGCTCCCTTTAATGTTAAGAAAAAATAACATGAATATACGAAGTATTCCTATGCAGGAGAGAGAAGAGTATGAAAAAAATATATAGGTCTAGATGAAGAAAAAGCAAAAAAAACCTGCATGGAAATTAATTTATTAAAAAAAAATATATGGGCATTGATATATGGGAAAATATGGTTAAAAACTCAAATAATAAACTCCTCCTATGCAGTACCGAAGAAACTTTCAAAAAATGGGAAGTAGCATTATAGATCACTAGAAAAAATGTATTAGATACCTGAATCCTGCTGAAAAGACATTTGATATGTTAGACTGAGACCAGATGGAGAAGGGATACCCCTCCCTCTCCCTCGTGGCAGTGGGATATGCTTTTCTCCTATGCATGTGAAAGATGGGACTTCGGAGAAAAAACTGTTCAGAATTGTAATTAAAAAAGCTTCTAAGATGCTCCATTATAATGTAATAAAGCAACATATGCAACTGAAATAGAGGAAATAACTCATAGCACATTTCTTACAGGGAGACAAATGCACTGGAGGTTATATAGAACTATTTTTTTAATAGATGAATGAGAGACTTTAAATGCTACAACCACATTGCTAAATAGTAGTCACTAGTCAAATTTTTGAGGCGTTTTCCACACTGCAAACTACAGAACAGAGCACAACTACTTTTTTGTCACTTGCATGCCCCAGCTGGATCCTAGAGAAATCATTCACGGATGTTAAAAGGAAAACACATCTGTCTGGCCAAGAAGTCAAGTGCTCAGAACAGGGGGAAAAAATTTCCTAAATCTTAGAATTATGCGACTTCTAACGGAAACTTGATGCAAACTAGTGTACAGAAAAATTTCTGCAAAGTTTCAGCTTCCAGACACATTTTCAGCCACAATGAATTTCTGCTAGCACCAGTTTGATGAATCCTCTCTAGTATAGTTTTAGGGCTATGTTTCACAGCTGAAGACTCTGGTGTTTTGTATACCTCACCTGTGTGAGGTTTGAATAGAGTTCAGCACCCTGCAAACAAAACATTTGGATAAATCTTTGTGAGGAGATTATTTTTTATGGTGATTTTCTTCTTAGACCTGTCATTTAGTGTTTTCATGATCTTACTCACAGATTGCAAAAGATAAGCGGAAGAAATCAGCTGAATCTTTATTCATAGAACTAGTGTGGGATTATTTTTATCTCAGTAGGCACATCATAAGCTCAGAAGTAAAGTATCTACTTTTAAATTGGATAACACTGAGGAAATAAACTTCAGGGAGCATGAAGATACCAAAGAACAAAGACTTTTTAAATGTTGATTTTCTTTTTCTTTTAAAAAAGAGTAGCTAGTCGAAAAAAATTATAATTCACAAAAGCAAAGTTTATAGATAGTAGTCACTGAGTCAGTTTGCTTAAGGGAAGGCATGAAGTTTTAGTAAAAAAATAAAATAAAATTGAGATAATGAGTGGTAGTAAGCAAGGTCAGATCTCTGAATATAATAAAAGGCAATTTGGTTTACCTGTGATAAGCATAACCCCAGGAAGGGGAAAAACTCATGTAATCTTCAATTAGTGTAACATTTTACATGTTTGTACATGTAGTGGTAGCTATCCAGAAAAGATGGTGGCATTAAACTACGACTGTTCTTTTGTGATATCTAGCTGCAGGCTACTATTAGCCTTTAAATGACTCAGGTCTGAGAAGTGTTCTCAGTCAGTATTTACTAATTATTTTAAATTTGATAAATTTATGTGTATACTCTGTTTCTTACTGTTGAATATCCAGCATGTGAAATTTAGGTCATGATTCTTAGCTGTAAGCATCCACAGAAATTAAATTCAAAGGGAAAATGAACGGGGGCAGAACTAATTATCACTTAGAGTGAATGGAACATTCATGGATTTTTTTCTAATTTTATTTGTTTGGGTTTCTGTTGGCATCACTCAATAAGCTTTTGCCATAGCAAAAGACAAAGCTCATGATCCAAAAACAAATTCCACAAGCTCTGACATGTTTTTAAAATGAAAGGTACACACCTGATGAAAAATACTCACGCTGACAGCTGAATAGTTGAAACTGAGGGAAATAGATCCAGGTATCTTGAAGAATAACCTTTAAGAAATGCACAAATTTGTTGCTACAGAAAAGAATGTGTCACAGAATACTGAAAAAAATTGGAGGAGATCTAGTCTCCCTTTACAGCCTATGCAAACATAGCTATGTGAGAAACCTGCACAGTATTTGCCATAATAATAGATGGCAGAGTTTTAGCAACTTGTGTTAGATGCTTACCTTCACAGTGGGGAAACAAAAAAGAAAAAGGAAAAAAAAAAAAGAAAAAGACAATTTTTATGTAACATTATTTCTACAGATAAAGCACAACAAAATCTCAGAGGAGGAAAGTTTGAAGATAAGGTTTAAGGAGTAGAAATTTATTCAATGTCTTGTGGTAGAAAAGGAAGAATTTTGGAGAAATGGAGCAGTAGAACTGAAAAGGTGATACCCAACTGTGATTTGTCAATGAGTAAGATGCCAAGAGTGCATAAACAAGGTAAGTAGTTATGGAAAAAGGTTTATTATGTGAGATCTGAAAAGTGGGTAACAATTCTGGAAAGAAATGACAAAGTCTTTCTTGAGAGGTTAGAAAGGATAAGAAGCCTGAAAAAATAAGCAGAAAACAGCACTGATGCAGTTTCGCTCTTTAAGTGATCAATCAGTCTGAACCTGGCAACCTAGATTTGCTGAAATTTCTTTAAAAAGTGTTTTTCAGAAAAAGTTATGGTGATGTCTTCAGGAAGGAGGACTATAGTGGAGGGTGCTATTGCACTGGAAGGAAAATGCCAGAGAAATATGTACATAAATATCTTAAAAATGAAAGCAGAGCAATGGGAAATATGTACTAGATAATGATCCAAACTCTAAGGGTACACTGAAACTACTCATCATTATCTGCAAGCTAAAGTAGTCTGTGTTTTTACAGACAGAGGCAAGGTTAGTGCTGCTGGAGGAAAAAAGAAAGTAATGACACTGAGCGGCAATAACGAACGAAGGAGTATGAAAGACAGAGTTTGACATCATAAATATTACTTTGCAACAGCATTGACTGTTAGAAGCACTATTAGAAGAGAAAAATAAATACAATGTGTTTTTTCCACAGAAATGTCTCTACAGTCATGACCTTCAAACTGTGTTGTTTGCTACATGTGACTATTTCTCTTTAAAAAGAAATGGAAGGACTGGCCATTGTTTAATTTAATATTTCCTTAATTTAACAGCTTTTGTCTCCAAAGCAATATTCTTTTATCATAATACGCACACATACAAAACCAAACACACATAAAAATGGCATATCATTTTCTGATATTATTTGTATCACAATAGCTATTGTCAAGACTCCTCTGAACACAGGTGCCCCACTTGGTTATTCTGTTAAATTTTTGAAGATTTTTTAAATACTATTTTATATATGTTTCAAAGCCATTAAGTGTTTCTGTTTTCAGCTTTTTAAGTCTACCTTCTTACTATTCATTCTTCTGTACTGCTTTTCATATTTGCTAATTCTTTTTTGTAGGACTAAAAATATGAATGTGAGCAAGAGATAAGTATACTAAAATAAGTGTATTGGGATAAATATATAACCTGAGCTCATCATAAATTTTAAATTAAAATTTTCTGCACTAAGGTATGATTACAGATTTGGGACACAATTTCAACAAAAATGGAATTAGGAAAAGTTACTTTCTAGAGTTCCAGGCAGAATTTGTAAACAAAACCAGATCAAGAGTATTAAAATAGCCAGTAGTCTGACAGAGTATTGAAGATTCAGCAGTAGTTTGATGGAGTAGAGGAAAAATTAGAAGGGAACAGTTAAATCCTTTCTTTCTTTGATTTGGACAAGGAACATGAATTTCAATCTTCTATAATCCGAAGTTAGTATTCCAAGTATTGGATATTTTGTGTTACTGTCTGTTTACCCCCATAGAAATAAAGGCATTAAAATTAATTTAAGAAGGAAAAAAATATTTCTTGCCAGGCCATGCAAACCATTTTGTACCATCTGTCAAATCCCACAGCTTGTTTACTGCAATTTTTTGTTGTTGTTGTTGACTAAATTCTACCTACCTGACTGGCATTCTTCCCAGTCTGAAATGAACGGTTTGTAGTCCACTTCCTACTTGTATTAGCTTTCACTTGCTCTTTCTTGTACAAAGCAAAAAAGTCTGTGAAACTTTTTTTTATTATAGTTTTTAAATTCAAATAAAATTAAACTCTGCCACTATGTACCCACAAAGGATGTTGGTAAGGCCTCTAGACTGTGATTCTGGGTGTTCAAATTTTCAAAGTTGTGTTTTTCCGGAAAGTCATCTTTTCGTTTTGTTCTTGTATTGACTTCCCAACTGATATATGCATGGGTAAACATAGAATCGGATGCTCAGCCTCTCTCAAAGAATGACAAGCCATCCATGCCTCCCAGACAATGTAAATATAATATAATTTAATTTTTCTGATATGAGTTGAAGAAATAGGAGTTAGAACTAGAGTTATCTTCAGTATTTCTAGGACATACTTTTAAGTAGGCCTTCTGTAGAAAAGTTTCTCTAGAGAGACTCATTGTGAGACCAAAAATGGAATCAGGGACGTCAGTCCACAGAGGCTACACTTACACTAGCAGGGTGTGCAGCCTGGCAAAAGTGGATCAGCTGAGTGGAAATGGTGGTATCAAGAACTATACGTGCTTCGAGGAGTTAACTCCTGATGAACCCCATTCTATTCTCATTGACTGATACCTATGTCACCTAAGTTAGAGTACATTAGATACACTCCTGCAATACACCTTCCACTTCAGCTTTGTCCAAAAGGAATTCCACTTGTGTTTTCCAAGAGCAGTGTACAAAGCGAACAAAAGCATGTCGCTGGAGACAATTGGTAAATTCAAGTCAGTAGTGTTTTCCTGATCCAAACTGAAGCAAGAATGTTGTCAGCTGACGACTTTGAATGTATTAATGTTTTGCATAGCACAGGCTTTGAAACTATGAATGTCCAAAGATGTAACACGTAATAATTTTTATGACACTAATATAGTACTGTCTGAATGAAAAGTACCTGTGTGACACTTTGACATCAGTTTACAAAAGGTTTGGCACAAAGCTGAAAGTCTGATATTTTCAGGTTTTTTCTCACTAGACTTTCCAGTCATGACAGTCTGTTAATACTTTTAAAAATCTTGAATTGTTTTTGTTTTTCTTCTTTGTTTAAGAATGCTGTTTAAATTTGTAGGTATATATCTGGCAACATAAGTATATCATAAAAATGCCTATATAAATATGTAACTATGGTAAGAGAAATACCTCATGCTTTTCCTATTTAATCTGTGGAAGAAAGGCTTAAGACATGAATCTCACTTTATGGAGGTGAAACAGCTGTTTGTGAAAGATTTCCCTGCAGATTGTATCACTCAACTAAAGAAATCACAGTAAAAGATGGGGTTACTTACGCTGAATGGAAATAAAATAGTAATAAATAACCCACAACATCCCAATCCCCCCGCAAGCATATCATGTTTATGTTTGGGAAACCCTCCACCTCTTTCTTTCTGTGGAGTAGGATGGAAACAAGAAAAAATTTGGAGGAAACTGTGAACTGATCTTCATCCCTTTTTGAGACTTTTTTCAGATGCAGCATAGTTCCAAAGACATCAGAAAAATAAGTCAGAGACTTGAATGAAACTAGTCAAAAACCTTGATGTAGTTTGAGGACTGATGATTTTTGTTGTTGTTTTTGTTTATTTCAAGACCTAATTAATTGTGCTAATAGTGGCCTTAAAGGAAAATGCCTTCCAGAACAATTAAACAAACTAATTGTAATGTGTCAGTGACAAATCATGGATAAAGCATTAAATAAGATAACTTTTAATGGAAAAGACAACATTGCATCTCGTAACAAAACGAATATATCATAAACTATATATAGTGATCTTTACTTCAAACTTAAGTCGTTTAATCAGCTACTAAACGGATTCATATATTTTGAGCACTGAGCATGTACAATCACGTACAATAACTCTTTGTAATACTCACATATATTTACTTTCCAGGTGGAATCAGTCTGAGTAACTGTTCAAACGACAACCCATTTAGAAAGTCAATAATAATTAAGTATGAAAATCATATATACAAGGTTTCTTTTCAAAGTTCTATGAATGCCACCAGGTACGGTATATTGGTGGTTAAAGCTGGGAATCAGCAAAGATTGGTTATATGCTTATGCTACTAACTTCCTCTCAGACCTAGCAGAACTCAATTAACCTATAATTGACTCTGTTACCCAGTCTGAGAAATCAGGACAAAAATTCTTGGCTACATTTATAATGCACTTCAACATCAGTAAGCAAAAAAAACTGGGAAAGTGCAAGACTCTTCTATATCACAGAACTACCACAAATGCATACAGCTCCAGGGACACGCAACATGAGATATGTGACTGCTCTGCTTACTTCAGCCAAGTATTTTTTAAAACTTTTACCCATCTTAAATTATGGACTCGTATAAAATATGACTCACAGGAACCTCATAAGGTTAATTAGTCAAAAGTTCTGCCCCAAGCCAGGATCAGCTGACATTTGAGCTTATGACTTCGTGTCTTTTTTTCCCAGTAGTCACAGAGAATTTATTACTTTTCTCTCTTTGCCAGAATGATCGAAATAGGCACCAGCACCAAACAACTTTTTGCTAACGATATTTTGTAATTACTAAAATTATTATGTTGCTGGAAAAAATGACAGATCATTTTTCCTGTGTATCTTGCATCAAGTCTTTCATGTCCTGTGAACCTCTTTAGCAAGATGCTTAATTTACGTGAACAAGCAATTAGTCCTGATTTATGTAAAATGTTCTTCCCTGTTGTTTGGCATTACTTTCGCCCTTAATCATTTTTTGTTAATAATAGGTAATATCACCGTGAACTCACACAGCAAATGCTAAATAAGGCAAAGCTATTAATTTCTTTATCTCCCTGTCTCTTCTTTTTTTTTTTTTTTTCCAGTTTTGCATATTACAGTTTGTTATGAAAAACAAGACATTCTATTTCGGTATATTTTTTCAAGTACTTAGGCGCATTATGGCCCTGTGTGATGCCTTTTTAGCAACTAAATTTTAGATCATCCTTTGTTCAAAAAATCCCAGCTGGTCACAGTGGCATTTTACACATAGAACAGCATTAGAATTTATTTAAGATTACTTAAATATTTTTTAAACTCAATCGTTACTCAAGAAGCATATCTTAAAAGAGACGGCATTTGCCCTGAATGTTCATAGATTGATTTACTATTTGTCCTTCCTATAACTTGATGCTGAATGATTTTCCTGGAAAAAGGAGCTACAGTAAGGGTGAACAGTCACTTTATTAGATGCTCTTAATTCTTAAATTACTAGTACTAACTTAGGTTACTGCAAAACATTAAATGATAATGTCTATAAAGTTGAACTGCAGCTTTATTAATCAGTTCTTGGCAGTCTGTTTACGCTTCTAGAGGGGACATTCAGTGATGGCCTCTATTAACACAAGCACAGATGATAGATCTGCTGCCGATTATAGCAACTGATAAGAAAGTCATAACCATTTTCAAAGTTATATATATAAATCCACAACTATATATTATTTTGCTTGAAGTGGATCAGTACAAGTCTCAAACTGTTGCAATAGATTTCACAAATGCAATAAAAACTATTTTGCCTCTAGTAAAAATAAAACACTGATTAAACAGTGCAAACCATGTAAGTATCTCAAAGTACTCCATAAAAGTTAAATAATTTTGCTACACACCAACACTGATAAATATTATTAAATTTGCATCACATATAGGGAATTTGAAGCAAATGCTCTAATGTGATTCATCTGCAGAATTCAGAAAGGAAAGCAAAGATCTCAGAGGATTTCAAAGTTCCATCTCTAACTGTTAGGTCATCCTCAAAATAAACCATAAATATTTCTGTTTCATATGCATCAAAATTATGTAACAATTAAAATTCCAAACAAGTACTACATCTAACCAAAGTACATACAAGTTACAAGAAAGATTATTCTGTTCCTATAACTATGTATAATGCTAATTATGCAAAACTGTAACGAAAAAAAAGAGCAAACCCAAACCAAAAACTGAACTGGACTGTATTATTATTTACACTTTAATTAGATAAAAACATGGGTTTTTTTTAAAGAAATACACATTATTCCATGAATGATTAACACAAATAAGGATATTTTTTCCAGGAATTTTCAGGGATTATCCTAATGTCTTCTGTTAATTTTGAACATTTTGCATGTATTAGGAAAAGGCTGAATGACCTAATGAGAATTATTTCTCTAGATTTCTTTCCATGGGGTTGGAAAATGTAGAATTTGAGTAAATTGTTATTACTATGTACAGACTATTAGCTGGATAAGTATCATTTACATAAGCAGAAATTTTACAACTAACTGTTCAACAGCTGAAAAATAGCACTAAGCCATAGAAGTAAACTTATGTGCTGATAGTAATAACTACAAGGAACTTGCCTTCAAAAGTTTCATTTATAGCATGTAACCTGAAAGAATCTTGAAAGTCTAGGGATTAATTCTGCTGAAATCTGTTACAGCTCCAGCTGTATAACATTATTGAACATATAAAAGACGTAGCGCCACCAGCATTTTTTCTTCTTTCAGCTGATTACTGGTCAATGGATCTTATGCTGATGATGGTTCACATTCAGAAAGGATCTCATATATTTCACTACTTAATTTAGTTAGCATCTCCATTGAATACTCTAGGCTTGGCTTTCAACCTGAGACTATCCGTGACCACCTGTTCTTTACTCTTCTGGCAAGGTGTTCACCAATAGGAGATATGTCCTAAAACTGTGGTGAGTAATATAACCAGGTAATGACCTGAATCTAAAAAAAGGGAAAAATCCAGGCCAGTCATTCAGAAACTATTAAATCAAAGAAGGCAATTTTACCACAGGTAACTTTCTGAACATTTAAATAATTCACAAACATTAGAGTCATTTAACAGCTACAATGTAGTTCAGAAATTATACCAACAAATATAATTCCCAGTTTTTACTTTCTAGTGAGGTCTTTCTTTTTTTTTTCTTTCCCTTCATTTTTCACCACTTCATTTTGTTGGTGCTTAAATGTTCATGATACATCATACTTCTTTCCCTTTAACCACTTTGTGTCTACGTGTGTGCGTGTGTGTGTGTGTGTGTACACAAGTCCCTACACATAGGTGTATATAAACACATCTGAGTTTCTGCATGTCTGTGTATGTTTAGGAATGTCTTCCAGGAATCTTTTGACATTTTTCTTTGCTATCCCTCATTAGCATTCCTGTAACTATGTTCGGGAACCTACTATATTAGGGAAACCTGCACCCACTATGTTTGCAGAAATAAGTATCACCACAGAAAATTATTATAAAACTTTTCAGAAAATATTGCTTTCAGTTATTCCAGAGCTTGGGACGTATAATACAAAACTCTCAACAGTCTTCCTATAAGATGTCTCACGACAGGGACATCACTAGGTGCTATGTATGTGCAACCCTAATGCTGTTGTGCGTCAGGTCACCAAGTGCCCTTGTGGAAACTATAAAATGACTGCACATAAGGCTTAGCTCATGCACAATATCAGGATCATAGGGCAGGGGGAGGCAGAAATTATTATGAATAATTACAATGAATTATGACTAACATTACTAATACTTAATAAAGATACTCTGTGTCCTTGATGCTCATCATCCATGGACTCCTGAAACATATTGTCAAATGATAGGTCTGGAAACTAAATGTTACTTAAAAACAAAAATCATGAGCTCAAGAGACATTTGCTTTTTCTTCTAGTCTTCATTTCACTGTGCTTCCTAATCGTTCGTCAGCTGCCTGTTCCACAATGCTGCCTCACAGACCGTTTGCCCCTCCCTTTCAAGTTTCTGCCTTGTATTTACATTTGTCTCTCAAATTGTCTAATTGTTTAACTGAAAGAGGTAGAAAAATAAATGCATGAAGGATTTTGATAAGCCATCTAAGTCTCTTATCCTCCTCTAAAGAACTGATCAGTTATTCCTATGTCACTCCCAAGAGATGTTTGTCTAGCCATTTCTTGAAGTCTTCCAAGTTTCATATGCACAACCTCCCTAATCTATTGACTTCAGGACTGCTTTATCATTTGGAAGTCTTTCTTATTACCAAATCATGCCATTTCTTCTTACGCTTTAAGAAAGCCTCCTCCTCCTCCTCTTACGCTTTAAGAAGAAATGGACACTAGATCAAGCTTGTCTTCTTGGGAATAACTGTTAGGTTGTGTGATAAAAAGATCCTCTACACTCACAAAGGAGCACAGAGACACAATGACAGGTGGGGAAGCCCAGATAATACCCTGCCCTAGCTACTCCGAGGCCTATACCAGGAGCCATTACCCCACCATGAGCCCATCTCCACAATCCCAGAAGAGCACAAAGTCCAAAGGCAGGCAGCAACCCAAATTACAGACTCAGAGGAAGGGACAGTCTGTCTGGGCCCCTCCCAAGGCTGCCCCAGGAGAGCTTCAGCCCCTGTGTCCAGGTGTGACACCCATCATGATGAGTCAATGCTGGAGCACCTTTTGGACAGAGTTGGGTGACTGCCCAGGGGTGTGGGACACATTACAGCATGCAGGGGAAGAGCATTTGGGGATTGTACAAGACTTATTACAGGATGTTTAGGGAAGGAACCAAAGGTTTTGAAAGGCAATCTAGAGGATCTGGGCAGGAACAAGTTTGGGAAAACATGGAGGTAAGGAAATAAAAGGCCGTTTGCATGTAAATAGCTTGCTAGTCAGTATGGTTTGTCTGGCCATACCCTGCATTTGATCAGCGCATTCTGTTCTGTTTTATTATTAAACTCCATTTCTGTTTTGCCAGGTGAGGTGTTCTCTCTTCTGTGTGCACGTGTGGGAGTGGGTCTGAGTGCCAGTAACAGGCGTGGGACCACAGGTCAGAGGGTGCATGTGCCTGGGTGCCAGCAACTGGACTGCAGAGCCCAGAGTAAAACCCAAGTGCCAGCCCTGGGGTGGGACCAGGGGCAGGGGCCCATGTGTCCATGGTACAGCATTTGGAGTGACTGATGGTTTGGAGGGTGTGCCTGATCGCTAGTGAAGATCCAGCCAGACAAGACAGCGAGCAGGTGACATGGCCTGCAAGTTGAAGGGGAAGGTGTGTCTCCAAGGGCGAGACCACAGGAGGGGATGGCTTTGGGGGACCAGGGGAGTGTCAGCAGCTGCTGGAGAGACCATAAGATCTGGAGTCTCTCAGGGTGAGACCTGCTGGTGTGTCTATGAGGGTGAGAGCCTGGGGAGCTTGGTTACTGGGGAACAGGGGAGTCCCAGCTAGCTCTGTGTGTGTGTGTGTGTGTGTGTGTGTCTGTATGTGTGAGTGAGATGGTCTGTACCAGCAACTGGAGCGGGGCTGCAGCCTCAGAGGCTTGTATGCCCAGGTCCCAGCAACCAGGGAGACTTGGATGCAGGCACAAGCTACTCAGCAAATGGAGTGTATGGAGTGTCTGAGCCCAGCTGCTGGGGGAGGTACATGCTGTACATATGTATATATATTCATATGTGTGTATATATATATGTGTACATGTTCTTACTAGCAAACTTTCACCCTGCTCAGTTAGAGAAGGGAACAGGATGGGGCTGTTGATGCTGTCTGTTTGTGTGAGTGCTCTGTGTGCCTGTGGTCTGTATGGCTGGCTCTGTCTGTGTGTATATATGCGCTGTATACACGTGCTCTGTGTGCATGTGCCTACTAGAAACACAAGCTCAGCTTCACTACTGGTTGCACCTGGAGCATGGAGCTGCAGCACCCTCAGCACTCTTTTGGGCTATTGGATCCAGCATGACGTATTTTCCTGCAACAGTAACCTTTTTTAAAAAATATATTTTTTTACATATTCCACATAGTATCCTGCTCACTAGACTTAGTTTATTCAATGCCTCCTTTTAGATCATGTCTTCTAGACCTACGATCTGTATCTGGGATTGCTTTAATTTGAAATTCCTCTCTTTGGAAGACATATTTTTTGAAGGTGACCTGCCCAGACAGTACTCTACCTGTTTCCTCAATAATGAGTAAAGTAAGTAGGCTTTTTTAGTACATCTTGCAACTACACTCGTGATTATACTTTGAGTATGGCATTTGATTTTTTTCACAACAGGATGATTTTGCAGATTCAAGTTCAGTTTATGATCCACTACAATCCCTGAAAAGGTGGGGAATGAATTTCTTCGCAACTGTTTGTTTTTCTTCCCACTTATGCTCTTCATTATATCTGTCTAAATGTAGTTCCTTGCACCCGTCTCTGTTGAACTACATCTGTTTTTTTTCCAGACCATTTCTCCAATTTGTCAAGATCATTTTGAATTCTCATCCTATCCTCCAGTATGCCTACAGTCCCTCCCAGCTATGTGTTGTCTGAAAATTTAATCATATGCTCTTGATTCCATCATCCCAGTTGTTAATGAAAAAACAGAATGAAGCTCCTCTCGGTACATCTTTTCGTTCTGGCAGTGAACCACAAATAACAATTCTCTGGGCACAGTTTCCCCACCAGTGTTTAAGGTCTCTGTAGAAGAGTCAACAAAAACCTATTTCCTTAACTAGATTATTAAAAAGAAAAAAAAAAAAGAAAAAGTTATAAAGGTTAAAAACATACTAAATTCAAGATACCATAGACTTATATCCAGATTTCTCTATATTCCCAGGGTCTCTGATCTTGTAATGGAAAAAAATTAGGTGGGTTGGACCAGTTTTGGGGTTTTTTTTGCAAACCCAGATAATTCATCTGTCCATTACCCTTCAAAAGCTTGAAATAGTCTATTAATCCAGATTTTTTTCTTTATCTCTATAATTCTATGTCCCTCTCCTCTACACCTTTCCTCCCCACAAATTCTATGATCACCACTGCACGTTGTCTTTCCTTGTCTTTCAGGGTAGAATATATTTCAATTCTAAGTTTATAAGGGTGTATTAACATGTCTTCATGTCTACGTATAAATTTCCACAGATATCTATGCTCTCAATACCGGGAAAATAGAAACCCAGTTTAAGTTACCCGCATAAGTGTCTAGTATCATTTGAGATCATGCAGGGTCTCCAAGACAGCCACTGGGGTTATAACACCAGATCAGTGAGACCAATGTCCTCCTTAGCTAGCCTGAAGATTTCAAACGGTACTAGAGGTCTGTGTTTAAGCAACTGAAATGCACTTTAAGTTCCATTGGCTACAGTGAGAATTTATTGCTATTTCAGATGCTGTAGGGTATTCTCACCCTGTCCCAAGTAACTGTTTCAAAAGGACCTGGGCTATTCAGAGGTCCAGTATCATATCTGGAAGGCGTATAGGGAAGTCTAGATACTGAAGAACACTTCAAATGGCATCAGATGCCTAAGTGTGGGTATTTAATCAAGTACCTGGCACACCTTCAATCACCTACATACAGAAATCTGTATTTAAAGTGTTTTAATCTCAAATTGAATCCCGTCCTCAGTCATTCATCCGCCTTGAGATGACAATGAATTATATCAAGATGATTTCAAAACTTCTGAGTTATGTAAACAATCTCTAGTCTAAATTCCCTATCGTTGGTTGATGCCTTGACCCAGATTCAGGTCAAACACCTAGTTCTTGCTCAGACTAAACACCAAGTATCTATTGCTGCTAAGATACTTCTAGGTGTCCTGACTGACCTCTGCATGTCACTCCAGGAGGGCTTATGTCATAATCACTAGGTCCATGAAGATATCACAAATATTCTAAAGCTTATCAAACAACATTGTAATCTATATTTTGGTAATGGAACTGATTGTCTAATTCTGCCTTCAGTGGCATTGATTACTCTAGTTAGTAGCTCAAATTAACCTTTTGGGGAAGACAGAAGCAAAAAAAATGCATTAAACATGTCATGCTTCTTGGTGTCATCTGTTTACAGTTCACCCTCCCCAGTGAACAGTAGACCATCAATTTCATATTAATCTACTTACAAAGTTATGACTACCATTTTTGATGTCTCACACTATTTGTGTCTTGTTTTGTGTCTTTGCCTTCTTAGCCCAAATCCCTACATGCTTGTGTTACTTTTTTATAAACCTCATTGATACTTGGAACTAGTTTCTACTTTCTATATGATTTCTTCTTATTTTTGAGTTTAATGAAGAACTCATGATTTAGGCACATTGATCCCTTCCCTGTGTTTCCTCTTCCCCTTCTGTATTGGGATAGTTTGTACTCGTGTTTTTTATTGTTCCTTTGAGGGACTTAGCTCTTTCTACCCTTAAAAACTCATTTATCTAGACAATTTTATCTAGCAGTTTCTTTTACAGAATTGTTAAAGCATGCCTTTTTTCAAATCCTCCCTCCCCCTTAATTAGGTCAAACAACCAGCTAATTTGAAGCTGTTTTAACAGTTAATATTTTATTTTAAATACTTCTCATTTACTTCATTCATACAATGGTACAGAGCTAGTCTGTCCTAGAGTGAAACCTAAGAAAGCCTTCCAGAGTTGTCTCTCTGGAAGGAAAATCTGCCATGCGTTATTCATGAAGACTAAGGAAGAAAAGATCCTTGCATACACATAGGTCGACATGGGTTAAGACATTAATTACAGGCTGTTATAGCAAGTGATACTCCCCAATGACTGAAAGCCAAAACTCCTTCAGTAAACAGGAAGTAAATATTGTCTTGAATGATTGATCACTTGACAACTCCAAGAGGGCTTCCTCTGTCTCAATGACAGATTCCTGGCAAAGATAGATACAGAGGGTTGTTGATCACATTGATCAACAGTTATATTCTCAAAAAAATTTTAAAGTGTCTAAGGGGACCTGACAGATAGCAAACCATTATTGGCTTCATTGTTTCAAGTTCAAGCCTACTTTATTTGCCCAAATTTTACCACAAAGTGAATTATCTCCAAATGTTTCTTTCCAGTCATAGCTTCCCTTTTTAGGAAGCTATTTCAAAACCATCAGTCAAGGTGGGGTTCAGTATGTGATTAAGATACCTAAATACCTGAGTTATGTAGGTATCTAGAAGTATACTATGTGGCCAAGTTCTGCCATGGTTTGGGCTGGACTGGCTACTGAAACAAATGACAGATGTTCTCCCCAGCCTGTCCCTAAACGGGAGGAGGAAGATAGAGAGACACTTACAAGTTTAGAAAAGAAATTAAACTACTTTAATGAAAATATTAATAAAATAATGAAATATAT
>RSEF01000003.1:92419714-92453108 GCA_003993805.1 Himantopus leucocephalus | reverse complement strand
GATCTTTAAGGTCCCTTCCAACTCTAACCATTCTACGATTCTAAGATTCCTGTTCTCCTTTTCAGTATCAATCAAAAATCAATAAGCATCTATCATGCATTGGAGAGCTGTCTCGTCCAAACCAAAGAATAGCAGCTTACTTAGTAACTCGTACTATGAAAACTGTTCTGTATTTGATCATTCTTACTAGCTGCCTCTGGATGTTTTTGAGTTCTGTTGCAGTGTTTAAAGATCATAGAGGCAAGAACTTCAGTATATATAATATCACAGTGAAATTCTTCGTTTCTTTCTCTGTGCCTTCCTAATATCTCCTCACATGGAACTTCCTTTTTTACCTTCTCTTCAGCTTCAAGTGTGGCCTCAAGTTCTCACTCTTGATCCTTTTGAACTCACCATTACCAGTTGTTGCATTTAGGAAGCTATGATTGTGTTCACAGATGTTATGGCTACATATGGGACATAAGGATTTTACCATCTTAATCATTTTTAATATACCTACATCCAAATTCATTTGTCCCTTTTTTTGCCATGTCATTTCATCTCATCATGCCTGTATTGAGTTTGTCACGGTTCATCCTCATCTGTTTTATCCTGTATAATTTGGAATCATCACCAGATTTAGTCATGTACCTCAAAATGGTTTTCTTTATGAGGTCTGAGTGTAAACAAATCATGTCTTGCTGAGAACAAGATTAGTGGAGGAGAGAAGTGACTTTGCCAATACCTAAATGCTGGTGTGAACTCTCAGGGTCTTTCTGCCTTGGATTAGAAATATAATATTTGACAGGTGCATTTTTTTGGCATTAGAAAGGTATCTTTTTCAGTCTGACTTCTCTCCACCAAGATTTGGTGTAATCTTAAGCTCTGAAAATGGCCATTTGCACATATTGAGTACAATTTACTTCAGTCCATAAAGCTCTCCAAATTCCAATTGCTCCCGCAACATAGGAAGCCTCCTGCATGGTAGGCCTAGATGTGGAGCTCTGGGCAAGAAAGCACACACAGTGCCCTGCAGAAACAGCCAAGCCTGTTCTGAAAAAGCTTTCTGGGGTATCAGAAGCATTGCAGCTTCATTAGTGGGCACTCTGTTGAGATGTAAGATTTAATTGCATGAGCAGAGTGCCAGATCGTTTGGATGTACTGCTTCCAGTAACAGTTACTTCTGTGCCACCTTGACGATTTCTGTGAAGACATATCCAGAGATGGATGACAGGGTACCATTACAGCTATGGATGCCTAGAAAAGATGTAATGGTTTAGAAACAGTTAAAGCTGTAAGCCTTTTGAACAGTAATTTTGATAAATGGTAATTAATTTAATGTAATGATTTTTACCTTTAAGGAGTGCTGCACATTTAGAATCTGAGAAGATATTCTGGAGGAGCAAAGAAATATCCACTGGCAGTGGTAGAGAGCACATCATCATCCTCTCTCTATGTAGACATGTTGAGGTCCCAGTTTCCATTTAACAATTCTGAGGGTTGTGTAGCACCAGTGGGGTGAATGCTGGGGCTTGGGTCAGGGCCCCTGTATTCAGAAGAGAGGGCAGAGAGACTGGCACGGACCTTGAGTGGGCTACTTGGAGAAAAAAAGAGGAATGGGCGGCATATGTACGTGTATTTCTGAGAGAGATGGAAGAGACTGAGATTAATTCAGAAGCCAGAGCGGGTTACATCGGTACTAATGTGGGAATAAAACCAAGATTTCTAGTGTGTCCTAGCACTTCCATTTGACTCTGCTTCCTTCCAGAAAGTATGTGGTCTGGATATCGTCTGTAAGAAGTAAATCTTACTCCTTTTCCAAGTCAAAAGTAGAATACAAAATTTGTGGTTTCCTTGCTTTTCATCAGCTTGGCTAATGAATTGTTGTATTCTGTGATTAGTGGAAGGTGTCCCATGGTCAGCCTGTGCTTTTGGTTCACCAGAAGGGAGGGGTCATCCTCTGCCGCAGCTACGTAGTCTTTCAGCTCAAGTGCTAAAGCTTATTGCTGTGAATTAAAATGTTCTTTCTTCTGACTCCACAGATGATCTCTGGTGAAAGGCCTTATAATTTGTTATGACAGATAATTTTTCTTATTTACCATTTATTAATCTGAACAGACTGAATTTAAAAAAGATGATTGCTGAGTCAAAAGATAAGAAATGCCAGAATAGAATTAATTTGCAAACTAAATGTGACCTCAATTGGATTAGAGAGAGGCCTGGAAATAGCCTATCATATGAGTGTTCCCACAAGATAGTCTCAGAGAAATAGGTCTGACTGAAGTTCAACATCCAGTCATTTTTGTTCAAACTTACTTTCTTATCACTGTTTTTGGATATATTCTTTTTTTGCCTGCTTCGTATTGTTTTTAGCTTGTCCTTGATTATCTGTGCCTTCTCTCTTCCCTTTTTTCTGGCTCATAACTTAGCTTTCCTGTTGTGCAGACACCCACCCATAAACATATTTATCCATTCTCTTTCCCTATTTTACTTTTCCAAAAACTGTTTACATTTCACTAATACCTTTGTATAATATCTTTGAGGAAAGACTTGTCATTAACTGAAAGTGCGGTGAGAAGCATTGTAGGTACATTGTACCATAACATGAGTACTTCAGCTCCTTACAGATCTCATGGCTTCTGGATAAGTTCAGGTAGTATCATTGATCTGGTCTTACAGTTAGGCAGGACTAAAAATTAAAGTAGTTTCATATGGCTGTAATCACAGAATGGTCAGGGTTGGAAGGGACCTCTGGAGATCATCTAGTCCAACCCCCCTGTCAGAGCAGGGTCACCTACAGCAGATTGCACAGGACGGCATCCAGGCGGGTATTCTTGGTATTTTGTCAGTGTAGTCGAGGTGGGATATTTTTTCTCAATCCCAGATCTGGTGATAGGTTTAAATTTGAGTGAGTGTATTTCCTCAATTTCCAATTGAAAGTGCACATTTACACTAATATGCTTGTATGTTTACATACATATTTATGTGTGCGCTAGAATAAGTCATGCCCTTCTAGGAAATACAATACAATCACAAAAATATTTAGTAACGTACCAAGTAATAGATTTCTAAATCAAATCACTTCTGACTTAATTCTTTTGATTTACTGCAGTACAGTTATTAAAGGAAAGGTTTCTTTACCAAGAGCCTCAAGCCAGGAAGGAGGCTCTGGAGGAAGGCGGCATTACAGCAAGAGAGAGTAAGCACAACTGAATCCCTGCTGGCAGGTGCAGTGTATAACTTTAACATAGCGAACTGAATAGAGCTCCTGACATGTGAGTCTCCTTTCTTTCAAACGGGAGGCAGTTCTTGGGAGCTGCTGAGCAAAGATACGCTGTAAGGCTGAGCTGGCAGGGCTCCACAGCAAGAAGGCCATCAGTAAACTGCAGCTGCTACTATCAGTGAGATTATCTTGTATGCACTGTTGCAGAGGATTATCCTTTATAAGAGTATTGACATGACAGGTATCGAATGAGAAGAGGCAATAGGATAATCTAATAAAACAGTATTGATGCTGCAATATTAGAAAACATCATTCAGCATAAGTTGCACATATGCTTATGCAGCCTTGTAGTTTTTATAGTTTAGCCTCATATTGTGACATGTATTTAAAAATTCTTTTATGTGGTATTTCTAAAATAGGCATAAAAGCGAAGAAGTAATTTGCAGGTGAAATACATGTGTTTAAGTCACTGGGTTCCCTAAATGGGCTCTTGCAGTTTTGAATGAGAGTTGTTTGCAATTAGGATAAGGATCAGAATCCATGAACAGAGTGTGATGAAAGAAGCAGTATAACGGCTACTCACATTGGTCACTGGCAAACAGGAGATGACAGAACCTTTGTTCATGAATATACCACAAAAAAACCCTGTGTGTGCATGTGAGCATGTGAGCAGGGGAAGCCTTCCACAACCTGCGAAGACAGATGTGGATGTTACTACTGAAGAGTCAGCAACATACATGTTTATGTGTATTTCGGTCTCCAAAGCATTTTTTTTTCGCCACTTAGTAGTAGCTGATGTTTGTTTTTATCATTGACAGTGTTACCTTAACAGTCTTCCTCCCCCATCTCGTCCTTTCCAGCTGCTTCTTCCTATCCCCAGTGTCCCCGTGCACTGCTATTGCAGCTGTTTGTGTGAGGCCCAGTAAAGTAAATAAATCAGGTAGCTGTTGTGACCAAAAAAGCCTCTGGTTACTGGGTTATCTCCCAGCAGATACTGTTTCTCCAGACTGCTGTCTGGCTTTTCTTCAGCAACCAAGGTATTCCAGAAGAACAGGCGTATGCCTTTAATGACCAGAAGGTGCTGCATTCCTTTGTAGATGACTTTTTGGGCTGGAGAAGAACAGTATGATTCCTTTTGGATGAAGGTAAACTGAAGGATGTACTCCAGGAACAAGCCTAAGGTGCCGCAATTCCTAATGGCTCTTGAGTTCATGAAAACAGACTAAAGCTACTCCAACGTAGGTTTGGAATAGCTCCAACGAAATACACATAGTGTGAACATCTAGTATTCTGCATCATTTGCTCTATAGATCCTCTTCTCTTGTGCCGCAATGTTTGCTAATGTAGACATACCTAGAAAATACTTAACTTTGAAGACCTCAGGCACGCAAGTCAAGGGTATTAAGGCTGTTATCAAAGACCTGCACAAAAATTAGAGAATGGTAAATTGTACAGAAGTATGTGTCTAATGTAGCTAACCCAATCAGCAGCTTTATGCTGCTGCTTCGTACAGTACGCTCATTGGCCATCTTTGTGTGGTCTTAAATTTTATTTTAAGAAACCAAAGAAGGTAGCTTAGAAGAGCAGCGTATTTACAACAGAAGTTCAGAGTTTCTGACAGTAAGTGGAGACTGAGTTGCCTCAGATGTCTACAGAGAGCATATCATTGATCTTCCTTGTATGGTGAGGCCAATATATATTGTGCACAGATAAAGAATGTATCCTTTCATGAGTTTTATGTACTTACTGAAGGCCAGTGTTAACTGAAACTTGCCTCTGTTGTCAATAGCCAGCCAGCAGATACAGCTCAAATTTCCCAGGGTGCCCTTTCTAAAGATGCTTCCTTCCCTTCAGTAGGCTGCAGAACATTCTCTCACCTATTTATTCTAGACCCATTAATTTTTCACCCTTCACTGCAGGGGTCCAACTGGAATAGAAATATGACAATTGTTTTCATGCACAGTACTCTATGGCTGGTTGTACGGACAGTTGCCAGGGAAGTGGGAGCTGTGGATCTTGATCATCTCAAAAGGAGAGAAAACTTTTCCTGCACTAAACCTAGAATTACTAGATTTTATGCAAAAGGCAGCCATTTCCTACTTTTCTAGCTGTGTTTTGATCTGGCCTTAGTGAAGTCTGACTGAGCAAGGGGTGCTTATTTTGAACACAGATCAAGCCTCCTCCTCAGATGAATATCCACCAGAAGACTGAACACATCACACCGTAAGATTATACCGGGGTCCACAAGAGCTTTATTGAAACCCCAGTTTCCTGGTCCAAAGTATACATTTCTATGACCTTAATAAACTACTTACTGTAGTCAAAGAAAATAGAGGTAACCGATACTACTGTCTGTGTGAGCCTGATGAACATGGTTAATAGTCACAGCTACAGAAAATGCCATTATTTTGGTTGTCATGGGACAGAAATAAAGCTAGAGGTGCAGCCTTTGCAGAAAAGACATAGCAGTCCGTCAGCTTGCGCAAGCACTTGACGTTGCTTTAACCGTCTGCAGAACATCTTTTAGAGTCTAAATAACAATGGCAATAGCCTGCCAAAACCGTGAAAGCATGGGTGTCTAAAAAATACTACCTTCTGTGAAAGCAATACTATTTGTCAACTGCTGACAAGAACAGATAGGCTTTAGGTTGCCATAGGAGATCAGCCTTGAAAAGAAACTAGTTTATTCCTCCTACGGAAAAATCTTCATTCAACACTAACACTAAGCCAGTATAAACAGAAACCTCCCCACTAAAAGACAGATAGAATTTTAAACAATTGTAGCTGAAAGTCAAATCCATTTGTAGTATTTACTTAAGAAAGGGAAAAATTACATGCTTATTAGATGAGACAGCTTTTTTCTTTGTAGGTTTTAATCTACTGATAGATACGCAAGATACTTAAATTCAAAATTATTGTGGAGTTTAGTGCTGGAAACTTATAGCCAAATTCAAGTATTAGTTTTGTTTGTGAGTGATGTAAAAGCAAAACTTCGTAAAAACTCAATATTTGTGCAAGTCAAAACATGTATTATGATTCTCTTGTTAGGCACAGTACAAAGACAGAGCAGACCATTTATCTCATCCCAAAGATGATATAATTAAAAAATAAGATTTAAGACAGAAGATGGATACCTACAGAACAACCAGATTGGTTGGTTAATTGAAAAATAAATAATATAAATTATGAAGCTTCACCTACTGTGTAGCTTTTGTGCTTATCAAACCAGAGGAGAATTGGGCTGAAGGGAGAGGTTATTGAATGGGGAAAAATGGTATGACTTTGTGTCAGCCTTGCAATACCAGATTGTGTACTTATTGTGCAGTTTAGTACTTAGGTTGCCCAGTATTTAAGTATGTGTGCATGAGAACCAGCAAAGGAGAAGATAAATGATGAACAGAGATTTAGTGATGACATTCCTAATGGGTGGATGAGAGCAGGATGAGGGAGCATTTGTGACAATAGTGTGATAAAGTCCGGATGAAAGTGGTAGCTCTGCAGACAGCTGAAAAAGGTTATGTCTAGGATCTAGATGTGGTTTGTATTTGAGTGACTCATGTCTAGGTTATTCCAGTTCTTGGTGACCAATAGAATCAGTGTTTTTTCAGTTACAAGAAAGGAAGTTTGTCAAGGAAAAACTGTTGAAAGAAACGTTTAAAACTAATTCAAATGGTTAGACATCAGCAAGAAGGTACTGGAAAGTTAAGATGTTCTCTTGGACAGGAGGCGAGTCTGGAGTAGAAGTGTAAATGATGACTCATAGAAATTATTGTTGATTTTTATATTTGCAGATAAGATTAGCTAGAGACACTTTATAAGGAGAGGGAAACTGGACCATGTATTAATTGTCTGACTGAATCCATGTGTCTTTATAGTTTGGAAAGCCTTTTGCTTTTGGATTATGAGGAAACGTATAACACAATAAACGATGAGCAATACACCAAATTTTAAACTGAAGTGATAGAATGGATTGTAGAACTCAGCCAGATGGAGTGAGTAAAGAATAGAATATCCATTACTATTCACAGTGGGGTTTTTAGAGTCTAACATATATTCTATAATTGCTTTCTGTAGATGCAAATTCTTGAAATAAATATCATACTGATTTTTTTTGGATGCTTTGGGTTATTTTAGAAAGCTATTTACATCCACGAAAGCCTCTGCATGTAAATACCAAGTAGCATTTGCAAACGAAGATCACCACAAAAAAGCTTAGGGACTGTTCCTTATAAACACATTTTACCTGACTGATTGGACTTTCTCTGAAAAGAGTATTAATGTATGTGAGTGAATTTTAAGAATACATATTACCTAAGAGACTGAAACTCTGCTTTCAGATAGTTCATGATTTAGTTTGTATTATTTTTCTTATTTTTATGAATAAAACTTTAATCTTGGGTTTAAGAAGTTAAGTCTGGGAATATATGATCAAATAATTACCAAAAAGAGTGGAGTTTTGGATGTTGATTTTGTTTGTTTTTTCTCCTTGACACTGAAAAGTTTGGAAAAAAAAAAAGGTGATGGCAGGATGAGCCATGGTAGGACAGCATACGGAGCAAAGTTTACAAACCACAACATCTAAATTTCATGTGGTAAGAAACAAAGCCAGTGTCATGATTTGGGCTGGACTGGCCACTGAAACGAACAACAGATGCTCTCTTCCCACCTCTTTCTCCAAGCCAGTGTGAGCATCTTAAGCCTGAGTATATTCAGGTAGGGCATTTATTATTGAATAACAAAGCTAAATGTTAGATTGTGGTTAGTCTTGTATAAGTTGTAGCAAGCGGGAGTTATCCAAAATCTCAGGATTTTTTCTTCTATCAGGCAATATTAGGCAGTCTTTTAGATTTCTTCAAGACAGGGTTACATTGAAGATAAGGACGAAGGTGAGATTCAGAGATCTGTAAGGAACACATTAAGAGATCAAAGGATTGTTCACTTATGTTTTCAGTAAGGTGTTGCTGGTAGCCTTGTTGTGGCATTTTCTAGATGTGAAAGAATAGAATTTGAGTTTTCTGAAGGCTTAGTTCTCAAGTATATCATACTTCTGTAGGCTATGTAAGAAAAGATTTCAATAAGGCAATAACTGGGGACACTCTATTGCCTGCCAGAGTGCCACGGAATTGGTAGACTGTTTTAGAAATTGGTGTTTGTGGATGTTGCAATGTGAGAGTTTAGCTTTCGTGAAGAATGTAAAAGTATGCCTGGACTGCATGACTTGATTGAATGTGGATACAGCCCTTCAATCTAAAGAGGTTGCTAACTCTTCAGAATAGGTTTATCTGTCCACTCCTGTTTCATCTGTATTAATTGGTTTGATTTTTATTTTGCTATTCATTATCTCTGAACTGATACAATCACTGTGCTTGGTGATAATGGTATGGTGACAGTGCAAACATCTCAGTCATATTGTTACATTGTATATGTTATCCTGTATATTGCTGGCATTTGCATTAATATTTGTCTGTCTTTCAATAGCTTAATGAAAAAAGAGAAATTATTTATTAAATGAGATAATTTTGACTCCTTAGGACATGTGCCTCCTGCAAACACTACATTACTCAGCAAGGACATCATCCTAAGAAAAGCTAAAAAGATTTTAACATGTGACTTTGTCACATTTTCCAAGAGAGAGCAATCACAGCAGAACCAAGGAGCAGCCTCGAGGAAATGTGGAAGAGTGTACAGGGTTGTATCTGCCTCACCCCCATTAAGACACACATATGATGAAGTATCATCAAGTCTGTATAGAGCATTCTCAAGCAAAATCTACAGTTAAGGCAATTTCATTCTATTCTTAGATCCTTACAGTACTTCTCTGCTTTTGTTAACCACAGTTCCTCCACACACACCCCTTCCCCCGTAAATCTTTTTGGCTACAAATTAAACCTATTATTTCTGTTATTACTATGGAAAATGTATTGTCCAGTTTATAGCATTATTTTCCATATTTGAGATTCATCAGTGTGTCCTATGTTCACTTTTTCCTCCTAACTTTTTTTTTTTTTTTCAAACGTTCTATCGTTCTGGTTTGGAGAAGAGGTGATACCTAAAAGTTGCAAATTTCCATCAAAAATATGATGCCCTGAACTACACACTGGTTTTCATCAGTGGCAAGTAAACCAGAATAATTGGCTTTTTAAAATTTGCATTTGAAATATAGAATGGAGCCTTTTAAAACCAGCTTTGCGTTACAGTCTTGCTCACTATGTGATCCATGATAATCATAGAATCATAGAATGGTTTAGATTGGAAGGAACCTTAAAGATCATCTAGTTCCAAGCACCCTGCCATGGGCAGGGACACCTCCCACTAGACCAGGTTACTCAAAGCCCCATGCAGCCTGGCCTTGAACACCTCCAGGGATGGGGCCTCCACAACTTCTCTGGGCAACCTGTTCCAGTGCCTCACCACCATCATAGTGATTTTTTTTTTCCTAATATCTATTCTAAATCTCCCCTCTTCCAGTTTGAAGCCATTGCCACTTGTCCTATCACTACATTTCCTTGTAAAAAGTCCCTCCCCAGCCTTCTTGCAGGCCCCCTTCAGATACTGGAAGGCTCCTGTAAGGTCTCCCTGGAGTCTTCACTTCTCCAGGCCGAACAACCCCAATTCTCTCAGCCTGTCGTCACAGGAGAGGTGCTCCATCCCTCTGATCATCTTTGTGGCCCTCCTCTGGACTTGCTCCAACAGGTCCATGTCCTTCTTATGTTGAGGGATCCAGAGCTGGACGCATTATTGCAGCTGTGGTCTCACGAGAGTGGAGTAGAGGGGTAGAATTACCTCCCTTGACCTGCTGGCCACGCTTTTTTTGATACAGCCCAGGTTACGATTGGCCTTCTGGGCTGCGATCGCACATTGCCGGGTCATGTTGAGCTTCTCATCCACCAACACCCCCAAGTGCTTCTCCTCAGGGCTGCTCTCAATCCATTCTCCACCCAGCCTGTATTTGTGCATGGGATTACCCCAGCCCACATGCAGGACCTTGCACTTGGCCTTGTTGAACTTCTTGAGGTTTGCACAGGCCCACCTCTCCAGCCTGTCCAGGTCCCTCTGGATGGCATCCCTCCACTCCAGCGTGTTGACCTCTCCACACAGCTTGGTGTCATCAGCAAATTTGCTGAGTGTGCACTCCATCCCAACATGTATGTCGCCAACAAAGATGTTAAACAGCACTGGTCCCAGTACTGACCCCTGAAGAACACCACTTGTCTCTGCTTGCCACATGGACATGGACCCATTGACCACAATCCTTTGAGTGAGGCCATCCAGCCAATTCCTTATCCACCAAGTGGTCCATCTGTCTAATCCATGTTCTAATTATTATTATGTCTAATCCATAATCTCCAATTTAGAGACCAGGATGTCATGCAGAATGCTGTCAAATGTGTTGCACAAGTCCAGATAGATGACATCTGTTGCTCTCCCTTTATCCACCAATGCTGTAACCCTGTCATAGAAGGCCACCAAATTTGTCAGGCATGATTTGCCCTTGGTGAAGCCATGTTGGCTGTCACCAATCGCCTCCTTATTTTCTATGTGCCTTAGCATAGTTTCCAGGAGGATCTGCTCCATGATCTTGCCAGGCACAGAGGTGAGACTGACTGGCCTGTAGTTCCCTGGGTCTTCTTTTTTACCCCCTTTAAAAATGGGCATTATGTTTTCCCTTTTCCAGTCAGTGGGAACATCACCAGACTGCCACAACTTCTCAAATAGGATGGATAGTGGCTTAGCAACTTCATCCGCCAGTTCCCTCAGGACCCACGGATGAATCTCATCAGGTCCCATGAACTTGTGCACTTTCTTGTTCCTTAGATGGTCTTGAACCTGGTCTTCTCCTACAGTGGGTGGTACCTCATTCTCCCAGTCCCTGCCTTTGGTTTCTGCAACTTGGGCGGTGTGGTTAGATCCCGGGATCCTTTTCTGCAGTAGTGCTACGGGGGCTATTCTTTACTTGTTATTTGCACACTTGATTTCTCCATTTGGAGGGCACTACACTGTAACATTTATTGGACTTGATTTTTTTTGATCGCTGTTCTGATTGATTTGAAGTCATTTTGCATTTTAAGTTTTTTCTACAAAGAATAAAAATGGATGGCTGCCTCATTCCTGCTGACAGGAAGAGGCAATTAATCAGCGCAGTTTGGAGCCATGGGTTGGCCTGGCTTCAGATTATTCTGTGCCTGAGATTTTGGATTCAATTGAGGTGGTAGTTTGCCTTTATATAGCCTCTCTGGCTTAGAAATGCTTAGAACTTGCTTAGAAATGTGATGTGTGACACTAAGCAGTATTTAGCCGGTCTGAACGTCTTCAGTATTGCTCAGTCTATGTAAGTGAAGCAGGAAGGAAAGATCTTTTTCCTGACATGTTATTTGGCTTGGTCGGGCAGGACACCTGTTGTTTGGGGCTCTTTCACAAGACGGTGATGGCACAGTTTGGAATCGGAAGGTTTTTGGTCACGATTTCTTGATAAGTGTATTCACTGAGCTCTCTGAATTGCAGATGCCTGTGAAGCTTTGCAATCGCCTGCTTTCTTGCTGTGTCTGAGTATCCTAAACAGGTGGCTTTGGAAGACACAGGCTGCACTGTGACATCCTTCCAAGTCATCACTGTTGCTTTTAGTTTACTAGAAATGGAAGTGTATTTCTGCGATGTTTTATGGTGTCGCTTTCTGACTCTGCTTAGGTAGTGGTCTTATGTGACACAGGGTTACAGCCCATTTGGAAATAAGCTTCTTGTGTCACTCTTTCATTTCCTTATGTACTATCTTAAAGATAGGTAGGGTAAAATCACAGAGTTTCAAAGGTTAAAAATTATAAGGTATCCACACTGTTAGTGATACTGTATAGCTTGTATACTTTGGAGAGTATTCGAGCTATTGTTAACAATAGTATTTGAAAATGTTTGGAACAAAGGATATCAGAAATTCCTGATTAGTATCATTAACAGGGCAGCACTGCAAAAGAAACTTTACCTTTTTAGGCAAATTTTTAGGTATGAATGTCTTTTATTTCCAAATGCATTACTTTGCCATAATAATAAAAAGGATATAGTATGCAAGGAAAATGAGGCAGCCTTAAAGCTGACGAGTGAGTTGAAGATTGGTACTCTAGTCTTGCAGAGGCCACATGTGAACCCCTGGCTCTAATTAAAGAATGTTACCACTGAGTTCAGTGTATCTGCTATTACACACAGCAGGCTGAATCCAGCGCTTATACTGGAGTAACCCCATCCACTTGTTCCATTGGGGTAATCGAAAGCAGAACGCACCCAGAGAAATAGAAATAATTCAGTGTTATATTGGATTAGTTTTAGTTAGCTAATAAACAAGGCATGGCAATTTCAGAGTTTTGTCATCCTGTTTTTGCAAGAGTTTAATTGTCTCATCTGAATATAGTATAAGCAGGCAGGAACATTAGATGTAAAATGGCATTAACACATTTTTCTCTCTTTTTTGTTAATCTATGAGGTAAGCCACAATGTTGATTATTAACAGCCTCCTCTACGCTCCAGAGTGACTTCAGCGATTCTGTGAATTGGCTAGATTTGAAGCTGTGTAATTATGCAGTATAGTGTGCTCCATAAAGGCAGAAGTGAGCGTGACTTGGCTCAGCTCTCATGAGAATAAATTGTAAAAATTGGACCTCTGTTTGATTTGAATTCTGGCTTCACAGAGGACACGGACATTCTATATGACAGGCTTGGCGAGGACAAATCATTTACTCCATTAAAAAATCAGAATAGGTTCATAGTAAAATCACATACCTGGCAGAAAGCCCACGGCTCTTGGGACTCTGCAGAGGTCTGGGCTCATTAATAGAAGGTGCTTTTCATCATTTCATAAGAAACTGATAAGCGTCTTAAATCTGAATATCTTGTAAATCATAAGGAAGAGAACTTTTCTTTCTTCCCTGCATTCACCAGCCACACTTGTATGTGTCTAGAACTGCCCGCCAGCATTTTAAAGTTACCGTCTGCCAACAGTAGAAGATAAAGGCATGGTGTCCAACACATGCTGCTCCTCTAACATCAAGGCAAGTGATAAGCGAGGTTGAGGGGAGCGTCATCTTTTGGTTTAGGCTCTCTGTTTAGATTTATATGTAAATGTAGATGTTGCACAACAAATTATGACAAGATACTTTTACGTTAGGTTTCCACCTATACATCAAGAAATTTACAGGATACTACTACTTCTGAAGCAAATCTGTACATATTTGTATCATTTTCTCTTAAAGTATGAAAGCAGATAAAGAAATCGTAGAAGAAAAAACAGCTCCATAAATTGGAATGATTTTTAAATCTCCTAGAAATATATTTGGATAAAGAGATAGTATGTCAAATATATGACTGTATATGACTTTATAGCTGTTGTAAGGTTGTAGCAGTGTAACTGATAGTAGTTGAAAGGTCCTGAAAGCAGTATTAAATGTCCAGTGTGTCACAGTGATGAAAAGTAAAATGTAGTTTTTGCAGTTTCTTCTGAAAGTTTTAAGTGAGCTATTTAAAGAATAGTAAGTTTGGGACTTCAACTGTTATTTTTTTAAACTGACAGTGAAAGAAAATTACTATCTCAACCAATGTCTTAATCCATAGAACAAAGAGAACTTTATAGATTAAACACACTAAAATAACCAGTGTTAAATTCCTATAACTGTTTGGTGTCATGTAAACTTTTGCAATAAATGCATAGATTTACTGGTTTAATTTTTACTTTTTTTACAAGCAAGAAAGGCAATACTTGAGGAAAAACCTTAACAGTATGATTCAGGCTTATGTGTAGCATTAGGTTTGTTATCAACAAGATGTATTAAAATGGAAACAATGAACTAGCGAAGCCATCTTCTGCATGGGATTATTAAATTCACAGTTTGCTGTTGCTGATTTGTTAGTAGGCTTCAGTTGTTTGAGAAAGCTCATAAAAACTCATTTTGCAAAACCGATTATTAGATGAAATGCCCTCTGTCATTGCCGCTGGAGGGATGGCTCTGAATCAGAGCTGTGTCACAAATGGAGTTAGCTGAATGATCTCAGTTCAATACCATTTACCTAACAGAATTATGATAATGATGCTGACATAATGAATAGGTTCTGCTCAGACAAATATAGTCCCCTGGAGATAATTGAAATTCAGTGCAAGGCTGTTCTCTTTCTTTGGTTGACAGGAAGAGCTTGGACTCTAGTACAGTCCTCGCGCTTTTATCAGAATTGTGTTACTTTTATGATTTGACAAAGTTCAGTCTAGTGACAGAGATGCAATTACAGAGCTGTTTACACTTGTTGGTTCTGGAAGACATTATCCCTTAAATTATGCTTCTTAAGCAGGTGTATTTTGTTCACTTTGATGAAATATGTGTTAACTAGAATAGCATGGTAGTTAGAGATAATACAGAACTGAATCCTTTCATGTATCCTACAAAGAATATTGTGTTTTGTAGTCAGTGTTTCATGAGCAAATGCAGGAACAAGCCTGTATAGACAATTCTGAAGGATCCTTCCCACCAGTTTTTTTTTTTCTTTTGGTTCAGTGTTGTTCGTATTCATACTTGTGAGAAAATTTTCAGAAGAAAAATTGTTTCCATTTTTCAAATGCAATCAGTGAACCGTGTACCAGTATGAGTTAAAGACAAATGATAATATTGAGGATAGTTCTGTTATCAGATATTTAAAACAAGAATTTAAAACAGTCTCAGAATGAAAGCCATTAATTTAATGTCAGTGTTAAGATTTTCAAAAGGAAAACTGTTCCCCAGTGTAAATTTCTGTTTTACCACCATATTCTTGGAGCACTGTGAGAACCAAGAATATTTTTATGTGGTGAGCCTTTATGGATGTTCAGTGGCACTGTGAAATACAGACGGCTATAGCTCTCAGACCGCTAGACATTTTTCAGAGGCATTTATTTGGAAAGAATTTATGTTGGAATGTAAGAAATAATTTTGCGTGTGCAGCCAGCAATGTATATGTAGCACTTCATGTAGAACAGACCAGAATCTTAAAATATTTTTCAAGTTAAAAACTGTCATGGGTTAGTATTTGTCTTGTTTATATAATAAAATAAATGCTTATTTTTTTTAGGGTGAAAAAGGAGATAAAGGAGAACCAGGACCAGAAGGCATTCATGGAAGAGAGGTAAACTGAATGATGATGAAACAGTCAAATTACAGACTTTTGGGGGGATGGTTAAGCAATGAAATTCAGAATTTATGTAAGGAGAGTGATGGATGTAGAAAATGTGTGTGCCTGGAGACTTAACATCCACAAGATGATGGGGCAAGAAAAAGAGATGCATTCAGGTGTGATATGAGTTCTTAGGGCTTCAGGTTGGACAGAAGAGCTGTGGGTAAGGATGCAGTAGTTCCATGATATTTCTGCTGAGGGCTCGTGAGATAAACTGAAACAAGCGTGGGGATTAAAGCAACACAATATAGATGAGAAACATGCCTGGGTGGGTAGTCTGCTGGAAAAGAGGACATTTCTGGAGGCAGGGTAAAGCTAGGCTTGGAGCCTTGGCTTTTGAAAAGGAAAATACACAGGCTGTTGGCCGTTCCTGGGTGAGAGCCATGGGTTTCTCACTGTGCCATGTGGCTCATGTGAAAGAGAATTTGAGTTAAAATTTCACTTTTTTTCTCTGCCAGATTTCACTACCTACTTAGTTAATTGGTCTGGTTCATATTTGAGGTATAGCATGAGTCTGCAGCTGAAACTACTGGATAATCCTGGTCATTGAGTTCACATTCAAGCTTGAACCTGAGCTAGCACTGTAGACAGGCCCAGTAATAAACCTTACTTTTGCCTAATTTATTTTTAAATTTAAATTTATTTTTAAGTATATTAAACCAAGATGAGAGGGCAGAAGATCAGAATTTTTTTTCAATGCAATTCTAAAATGGGCAACCAGCATGATTTGAACAGCAAGATTTAAAAAAAATAAAAAATAAAATCAAGCCAGCAGTTTTCTTTATCCCTCTCTTCCCCTCCTGTCTCCTCCTTGACCTAACTGGGGGTCAACCTGCGTTTAGGTTTCAGTGCAGGATACTGTAGGCTCTCCGATTGCAGAGCATTGCAGTTGAAGGCAGAGAGCATCTCACGGAGGGATATGAACCTGACTGTCCAAATTCTTTGGGGAATGACTGGCATTAGGACTGGAATCCAGATACAGGATTTGGAAAAAACATTCAGCAAAGCTCTTTTAAGAAAAGAGTAAAAGGGTCAGCATTTGACACAAAATGACACAAAAATGCTATGACAGTCTAGCTGGGTCTACTGAAAATGCAGTAAAACAGACTACATAACTATGACACTTTTTATGTCATGGGGCTTTCTACATATACTGTAACCATAAAAGTATTTTTCTTTTTTTAGGTTATTATAATTTAATGCTAGATAAATCAGGCTATTTTTGACTAATAGTGGATGTCCTCCATATGAAAACATATACTATGTACTGAGCTGAAGCTACGTTTAGGTATTCAAAGAGGTATTCTCTTGTAGCCTGCCTGTCTGTAAAGGTGAACCATATACTTCTGTCATGCATACATATATGCTGACAGGATGGAAAAAACACATCTGTGTTTCTTTCCATAGCTCTGGGGACATTTCTGTGTTGGTCTTACACGATCTCCTTTACTACATGGGATCTTGTTCCATAAACCTTTTAGGAAGAGTAAGGTATACCAAGTGTCTGGTGAACTCTAGAACATATTTGACATAGTGGCACTGTGAAAGTGTAAAATATCAAACCTGTATATTTTGAAATATTTACTGAACTGTTGTAACGTGTCAAGAATGGTAGATTATCATCATGGGAACTGTCATTAAAACATTTTGGAAGTAAAATTGCACAAGGCAATATAACATTATATTGTTTGAATCCACACATAATTCCTTTTTAACAACACTTACATAAAATGCTTCGGATTCAGCTATCACTGTGCATGGAGATGCCAGTCATTAAGTTTAAATGTAAAGGACTGTGTATCATTGACTCTTGGTTGCTATCAGTGTCTCTCAAACTCATTCCACATACAGAAATGTAACATCTGATATTTCTGAAATAATCAAGTTAATCTGCTTTCATGGGTGTAATCTCCAGTGCTGTATAAAGAAAGCCTGAAAACACTTAAAGCTAGCAGTATCAGCTGCTGGCAGCTGTTTTCTCTGCCTGGGGAAGTGAGGGTTTCCGTACTCGCAAGTGAAGAACTTGAAAATGATGACTGAACATTTTATCTTGCACAAATGGTAGAAACATATTTGAATTTATTTTAATCAAAATCAGGAAAGTAGGTGTCACAGAACAGTTTTGCTTGCCATTACTTATTATGTTTTCTTAGCTGTACAAAAAGTTCTTGCTAGAATGAAGTAGCGTGACAGAGGGGAAGCCAGACCTGATTTGGAGACTAGGCTTTCTGTAATGATGAAGAGATGCCTAAAAAGTTTAATTCCCTCATCCCTCACTGGTTGTGCTAACTGGGTCAGTTAATCTCCTTGAGAACCAGGTCTGGATGCAGGAAATGTGCGTACATTTAACTGCTCTGCGCATCTCCCAGTTTATCACTCCAGGAATCTGAGCCAAGACCTACAATGCCGTGTCCCAGTCTGGGACATTATTCAAAATCCATCTGACAACACGAATACTTACTATTACTACTAGTAACATGGTTGCCATTGTTTTTAGCGTCTTAAGGAGTAGTTATTTATAACTAAATGTATTACTAATGTAGTCCTCCCATGGTATGTGTTCACGTTACATCTGTAAACAGGTATTTGCCTGTATAATATGAACAGCCAGTTTGCTTGAGTAGTATCTCTGTTTTATCCCTTGAGACTTTTTTAGCCACTCGACATTAAGAATGCTATCATTTGTATCGCTGTAACAAGTGGAGCTTCATAGGCACACTGTCTGAAAGAAATCCTGATAAGTACAGTTTCTTCTCCATCACGCTTGTATCCCACGTGGAATAAGGACAAATTTGCAATACAAATATCCATGAAACTAGCTGTGGAGTAATGTCTATGTTATATTCATAAGCTTGTCAGTTGAACTGAAATGCAAAGAAAGTCTTTATCATTGAAACTTTTCAACTTATTTCAGAGTCATGTTATTTTCTTGATCAGTGATGCAGGTGGGAAGTGAATACCATGGGATACTACCAATTAATATTTTGCTAACATAAATTAAATCCTTCTGCAAAAGTAAGTGAAAGCAGAAAGTTTTATCATATCTACGAGCATGTGTCATGCATAGCTAGGGGAAGAATAGTGTCTTTCTTGTAAATTGATAAAAAAAAAAAAAGGTGTAAAACATCTGAAATTAAAATCTAGTATATAATCTCTACAGCATGAAACCAAGTGATTCATTAATTATTTTGTTTCTGCTGCTGGGAAAGGTGATACCCTAAGCGACTTTTTAAAAACTTCCCTACATAAAATGTTGTTGTTCTTTACATACCTGATGTCAAAGAATAGACCTCTGAAGTTCAGTGAGCGATGAAAAAAATACCAGGTTTTCCCTGGAAAGGCAGAAAACATTGGACCTTTTTATTTTTATGCTTGTGGGAAAAGGTGAACAGAAGTATGAACATTTTTAAAGTGATCCAGTATTTTGATATGATAATAAGTCATTTACCTTCACACTGTCATGGCCTGTTTCTGTAATCTTGAACTCTGGTACTATTAGTGTTGTAAGGAAATATTTGGATAAGAAGGCAAGAATTCTAGTGCTTGAAAGTATGAAGCTGGTAATGATATTTAATTATATCTAGAGTTTGAGGTTTCGCTTAGGAACAAAAGTATAAGGAGATAGTAGCCGTTGCTCAGGATCCAGAAAATTCTAGTAGTGTAATAATTTGAAGTTTTTGCATGACATTAATGAGAAAAGAGCAATGGCGATATATAAAAGTACATGAGATATAAACTGAAAAATAGTCTATTGTTTGGAGCTTTGAAAATACTTCGCTAAATTAGAAAAGTTATCCCAACATATACAGCTTGTTATTTTACAGCTGATTCTGAAGCTGTTGTTTTAATTTAGATTTTAAGGCTGGTCTGTGGAGAAAGTGTAGTTCTGTTGTCTTATTCATTAGAGTATTTCCCACTTTTATTACTCAGCAGAGATTGTTGATTTGATCTATAATAATTTGGTTGCCCATTGTTGGTTAGTGCGTTGGATTGTTTACTGTATTTCCAGTACTTTAGATAATATGTGTTGTTCTAGGAGATTTTAACTGGATGTGAGATTGAACCAGATTACTCTAATGCAGGCCATGGAATTGTAAATAATGAATGATGTTTTTCCAAACAGATGTCTTTTAGAGTGAAAAAAACTGTTCTCTTCAGAAGGTTATGCCAGTCTTACAGCATTTTCCATTGCCACATGCGTGCAGCGTAGTGCATGTTGCACAAATAGCTGCATTTCCAGTGGGTGACAGTTGGCTGCTGCAGGAGCTGCCGGAGTCCTCTGGTTGGGGTCCAGCTGATCTTTGCATTTTTTTCATTGGGAAGAGCATCTGTCATCAGCTGCCGGAACATTTTACCTGTTTTATCTCTTTTCTGTGATGGTGTATAAGCACTGGCTACTGCTCTCTCTCTGAGAAAATTTTCAGTGTATGATACAGTTTTCTCAGGCCTCAGTGAACCTGCTGGAGCATGTTAAGTCAGACTTCATCAAGTAAAGCATTAGGGCACAAAAAGCATGTTTTACTTGGAGGGAACACTTAATAACTTTCCTAACGTTCCTGAACTCTAGAGTTTTCTTATTGATAATTTCATGCAAAGCTAACAATTCAGTTATTTTGGTACTCTTTTTTTCAGACTTCTCTGATCAAGTTCATGTCTGTTATTATGGTAAACATTTTGTCCCAGGGTGAGAGGTTAATGCACTCCTCAGATATTTCCCAGCTGTGGAGAAGTAAGTAATTGATGGCAGCTGAGAAAAGGCTGTGGGCCCTGACTTCTAACACTGCTGGTGAGGTTTGTGTTGTGGCTAATATCTGTCTCTTCATCTCAGTATTTTGTCCTCGACGAGCTGTTAAACAGAACCCTGGCTCTCAACGCCCTTCGTCCCTCTGGTCTCCAGTCCATATGGAAACCCGTCTGTCCAGTCATCTGCTGCCAGGCAGCCTAAGCCTTAGAAACTCTGGCAGCTCTGCAGGAGTTTCCCAGTAAGCTTCCTCTCCTTACCCTAGCTTTCTTGAGGCTTCTGTGTTTGCGCCCAGATCACCTCATCGTCAGTCTACTGCCGTAAGTCTTCCCCAGATTTCCCTGGCCTGTCATTTAAATCCCCCTGTTTGGGCTGCAGAGGTTTTATCAGAGGGATTGCCAGCAAGTCAGTCTCAGCCAGAGAGGTGTCTGCTTATTAAACCCTTACAAATCCCTTGCGTGGCTTTTAAACACAACTCAACATCACAGTGTCAAGGTTAAAAGCAACAGACGAGTCTGCAAGAAAATCTAATTTACAGAAGCAGACTCCTCTAAAGTACAGGATGCTTCCCCCATCCTGTGCAAGCATCAACGCACGTTTCCCTTTTAATATAACCTCTACAGGGTTATGTTAAACCCTGGAGGTTATACGGGAGTACTCACAGAAGGTGTGTACTTGGTTCAAGGTGTTGCTGTCATTTGATGGGCAGGTTAGATGATACTCCTAGGGGCTGGGATTCTTTCACAGGGTAGTTCCTGAGACACTATAGGCATATGGGATGTGTTTTCCCAGCACAAGCAGCAAGCTGTGAATCTTCTGTTTTCTTAATCTTCTGTCCTTTTTGCTAGTGATGGTAGTAGTACCGGTTTGCAGATCATCATGTTGACCCAAAAGAATTGGCTTAGGGGAAAATTATTGTTTGGTTCCCTTTTCTTGCAAAATCTTTGACTGCTCTGATCTTATCCAAATGACTGAAAACATAGGAAGTGAAAAATTGCTTTGTTTTCTGGTTTTGGTTATACCTGGCACTTCTTTTGAATGAATAAATTGTTCTCAAACTTGGTAAGTAACATATTTATCACATCACTAAATAAAGTTATTTTTTCTTCACTGTGGAACTCCAGAGCACAGGAAACATTGCATGAGATTGTCACTGGTTTAAAAGGAAATTCAAAGAGAAAAACTGTCACCTGTTATGCCAGTAGTGTTGGGACATCATTAATAAAATCCCATCCTTTGAATAATTTGTGAAACCATGGTCCTTTCTAGAGCTTTAAAGCACAGTTACTGTTCTTTAATTATTTTTTTTTCTCCTAATCCAGTTGGTTTTGTAGGCTGGCTAAGACTTCAGTAAACTAGTATCACAGAAAAATCTGGTTAAATATTTGTCAAAAATAGTCTCAACCAATATGGTAACTTCTCCTTTAAATTCCTTCCACCAGAAGAAATAGCATCATCATCCACTTCCAAATGAAAAGCCTGCCTTTAGTTTAATCTTTCCCCTGTTGGCCCCAATTATGCTGACTTTACACCCTTAGTGGTATTTGTGATATATTTGTTTCAGTAATTTCTCTGTTTGTCAGCAATTGTGTTACAGTAATACCTGTCTTGTTATATATATAACATTTCTCATTTCTGCCATTTCTCATGTTGTTATCTTGTTAGCCTTGAATTGGCCTTATACATGCGTATCCTAACGCTTACTTTACATTTTGGCACCCATAGAGGAACTGTAATGTAAGTTTATTCTCTGACCTGTAAAAAGACCAAGCTGTGGTCCTTACAGAGGAGAAATAGTACCAGCTGAAGGCTGTTCGTGAACTCACAAATGTGTACTATTATATTGCTCCCAAAATGCTAGAATTAGATTGGGATAGTATTGAGTAATTCATTCACCCTCTGCTATGAGAGCTACTGGAATTTTTACTCAGTTCTTGAATTTCTGGCAAATCTGATAACAGACTCCTTAGATCAATAGAAATGTTTTGGTTTTTTTAAAACTGACCTCATTCTCCTAAAATATTACAGAAGATGAGCTTTTTTAATTTAAAGCTTAATCTAAAATCATGCAAATTATATCTGTTTAGATAACCACATCCATTTTACTGAAGCATCCTGTTCTGGTCTCTGCCAGAGACAAGATACTGTACTGTACTGTGCTAGAAGGGGCACAGGAATTCTTACTTCTGTCATTTCAGAGACAGTCAGCAGCAGCTAAACCTCTCAGCAGCTTTAGAAGTGTGACTGTAGGAAGAATAAGCATGGTGCAGTACCAGACGTGTTTTTGCAAGCATTCACTGTGTCTGGAACTTATTAAGATAATAATATTTTTTAAAAGATATATGATGTGTAGAAGAACAAGAAATACTTCTAATGGGATAAGCTTTTAAGAGGTTTTTTTTCTGATACTACTTTTGTTTCTTGGGGTTATAAACTGCAAAGGAAAGGTCATTCAAGTATTTTAAAATAAATACATTATATAAAAACTTTCCTGGGTACTCAGAAATCCTGCTTCAAACATGCAGGGCTTGTCAAAAATGTGGTTTCCCCTTATCCCTTTCTATCTGAGGTTGAGCTCTGTGGACGTTGTCTCTGCAGTAGCTGTCAAACTGCATACCTCACCGAGGTGCACTGCAGGGACACTATTAAAAGCTTTAAACACAGCAATTAGTTAAAAATCAGGTTCATAGTTTGACAGTGCATGGCTTGGGTTCAGTATCTTTCCTCTGCAGTTGTCTTTTCTATTCAGTAGACATATGCAGACATGTCGCCTTCTGTGACTTGCAGAATTTTTTATCTTTTCTTTTCTGTAAATATACAGCCTAAGGGCTAATTCTTAAACTCAACCCTCTTGTTCCACTGCTGATTTACTAATATTGATTTTGAACCAGATCCATACAGTTTGCATACCTGAAAAATCCCTAAAATGGCTTTTTAGAATATGGAGTGGTTGTGTTTTATGCACTCTTTCAGAAGGAGGTGAAAAGTAAAATGTAGTAAATGGAGACAATATTAAAACTGTGTCATAAATATGCAGATTGTAAAAAGAAAGCAATTTTTGGCTTGGTTTTTGAATCCATCTGCATATTACATTTTTTAAGTTCAAACAGCAAAACTACTTCTGATTTAACTATTACATATTTGGCAAGCTTAATAAAGGACAAATCAAAGCTAAATCAGGGGTATTTACAACAACCACAAATTTAATCCAAAGTGGGTACTTAAATGCTCATATAGTTCTAAATGATGTTCCTTCCAGATGGTGAATTAATGTAATTTTAGCAGGAAGTGAAGTTGCACAAATATGCAGTATTTAGAACACTCACTGATTTAATGTTTCTGTACCCACCAAGGCACAGATGTTGCTTATCATTTTCATGCCAGTTGTCTCCATCTTTCCAATTATTGCGAACTGAGGAAGAGAGTTTGCAAGGGCAAAAAGGGGGCTGGGAAGAACTTAAGTTAGTAAACCCTAATTCAAATGTAGATAAATCTTTTCTGTCCTCAACCTATTTAACCTCCACAGTAGTAACGACGGTGGCCTACCTGTGGAATATCTCATAATTGGGTCCTGTATTGCCTATATTACCGCCATTTGGTTTCTAAGTAAAATCTTTGAACCTGTAGAACTCTCTCTGACTTACAATGTACATGCTCTTCTGTTGAATGCCTCTAAAGCAGTGATCACAGGGAAGGCACAAGTCAAATCTCTTCGCCTAAACAAAAAGAGTTCCTAGTAGGTTGGTCCAGCATCAGAATTAAGTTCATTCCGTACTGCAGAACGGCTTGAATTTGCTGGGCATATTTCAAAACCTCTTGCTTTTCCATGTGTTTTGCAGCAAGAAGACAACAAAGATTATGTGCTGGGTGCTAAAGTTTTTTTTCAGGGTGCTTCTAGTGAGACATGTTAGTGGAAGAGCTGATAGTGCAGAGGGTAGATTCAGACTGCGTATAAGGAGGAAATTTTTTACGATGGGGGTGGTGAAACAGTGGCATAGGTTGCCTAGAGAAGTTGTGGATGCCCCATCCCTGGAAAAATTCAGGGTTAGGTTAGACAGGGCTCTGAGCAACCTGATCTAGTTGAAGATGTTCCTGCTTATTGCAGGAGAATTGGACCAGATGACCTTTAAAGGTCCCTTCCAGCCCAAACCATTCTATGAATCTGTGATTGAGAAATTGCTGCATATGTAACGTGTAAGACTAGGCACTATTATCTGCTTCTGCAGCTGAAGGCAGAACTAAGGAGGGAGGTATGAAGGGCTCGATCATTCCTCTAACCACCTTTTCAAACACCGGCAAAGATTGGAGTGTTGGAGGACGTGCAGCAGCTCTGATCTGTACCCTGCTGCAGCTCACCAGCTCAGCATTGCTACATGAAACAGAATCTACAGCTCTCTGTCCACCTCTGCCTCTTTCCCAATTTTAGCAGAGGTTAAGTGACCATACTAGTGCTTTCTCTAGTATGCTATTTTCCCTTTGTTGGCCATGCAAGGCACAGACCTTCTGGGACCCCAAAGGAACTTTGCATTTCTACACGCTACTTGCGTAGCGTACGGCACGATCAAGTAGAGAGTTTGGCTGTGTATGTTTAATTATGTGTTGAAGACACATGTGGTCTTCCATAGATGTTCAGAAAATAATGAAAATAAAGAATTATGCGATAGTGGTACCAATAAAGTGATAATATTTTAAGGCTTAGTTGGTTAGTGTATACTAATTCACAGTATTACAGGATTTTGTCCAACACTTTCCACAGATGACAACAAATATGTATTTTTCTTCTTTGCCCAGGGACTAAAAGGTGACCCTGGTAGTCCAGGTGTAGCTGGTCCTAAAGGAGAAAAGGTACTTTTTTAACTGTAAAGTTGTATGTATATGAGTGTGCATGATATTTCTTCAATATTGAACACATTGCCTTAACTGTGTGACAAACACCCACTGCTGCCGTTTGTGTGGCTTCAGGGTTGAAGAATATAAGTACAGACTAACTGTAAACACGGAAGACAAGTGCTCTTTATCACGACAAATTTTGAAAGGAATTCAGAGCAGGAGCCTAAATTCGATGTTCTGAATTGCCCTCTGGGTGCTCTGATTTGCTGCCGTGGACTGAACCTGAAGGTCTCACAGCACGATTCGTACTTCAGCGACCTAGTTCTGTGAACATTTTAGACAGATTTCTTTACATACGTGAGCTGTCACAATGACTTCAGTGGCCACCTTGTGCGTGTAAGCTGCAGCTTGTAATTTAACATATGCAAATGTGTTTTGAAGGATAGTGGTTCTTAAGCTGTGATTCATTTATGCAGAGGCCTGACATTTTTTTCCATTTAACCTGTGGTGAACTGTGTACATCTATGCCATTACTGAAAAAGAATATTGCTTTACTCATATATTTTCATAATCAGAGCATGTTTGATGATTGTACTGAATTTACTTCTGCAGTGATGCATATCCTCTAAAGTGCCTAGAGGTTAAAAATGTATAACTAAAGAGATTGCTGATTTATTTACTCTCCTGTTTTAACTAGGGAGATGCAGGACCTCGGGGACCAACTGCCTTGAACGTAAGTACACGTGAATCAAAAACAGACAAAAGAAAATCACTAAGAAGTGTTGCAGTTTTTAGCTTATTTACAATGTAAATACTTCCATTATTAAATTTAAAAGCCAAGTCCCTCTCTTTAGAATGCCTCTGCATTTTATATATGAATTGTGAAGCAGGGAAAAGGGAATTCTGTAAAGAAAATAAGTATATTTAAAATATCTTGTCTCCCACCAAATACAAACAAGAATATTGGTTTTTATTCTGTGTATAGATAGTATAGGCTGGTTAAAGTGAAAGAATTCCCTTGCTATTTTTAGTGAAAAACGTTTTTCAGTACAAGCTTGCAAAACTAATGAATGCTTTTTAAGATATTTTAAGTATTCTATTGTCACAGTATTTTATATATATAGCATGCGTATGTTCCACTTTGACACACAGGAACCCTATTTTCAGAAAGTTAAGGATGGGGGGGGGGGTATCCAGCAGCCAGATAGATGGGAGGCTGCCACAGCTTCTTGCCCTCAGATCCGGCTGGTAGGGGGGCTGAGCGTGCATTCCCAACAGGCACTCAAACGTACATTACAACACATACAGACATCCCTCTAGTAGCTGAGGTGACACACAGCCTAACCAGTAGATGCCCCTGCTCTTGGTCAGTCAACCCCCCGAGGCTCACAGCCCCACTCCACTCGCTGGTGCAGACCTGCTCACTCACAGACACCCATGCATAAACATGTGTGTACACACGCACAGGGACATACATATACACACATATTTTCCCCTGGCTTCCAGGTCATTTCACCTACTTGCCAGCCAGCCCAGCTTGATATTCGCGATTGATCATACACACACTCACCTGCCTGCGCTCACTCTGTTGGTACCACAAAGGTACAGACCGTTGTCTTTTATGAAACACATCGTATGCTTCTGGTTCTATGTATTACACGATAATGCTGCTATCAATATTAAATAATTAAAGTAATTTCAGTATTAGTTTAATTATAGTACATTTAAATTTTGGTGATTGGACATGTCTAATAATATTTGAGAATAACATATGCTTCAGTATGAAGCATTCTCTATCCAGAAAAAGAGGCTGAAAAATTCTTTTCACACAGAATAGAAAATTGTTTAGAATTTGTCCTTTCAAACACTGGCAGAGTTATGTGTCATGGTCTTGACATCTATATAATCTTTTTATCTTAGATAATGACCAGATATGCATAACAAACACAGACTGGAAAGGAAAAAGAAATGTAATGTAATGATGAAAAATCACGTACTAGGTTCTTACAAAGAATAATATTTCAATAATTTAGCATTTTTTACAGTTTCTACAACTCTCAGAGGAGTTCCTTTCTTTCTTTATAGAAAAAGTCTGTATATCAGACTCAGGAAGTTGCAAATTTGATCACTAATTCCTTTATTCCCTTTCCTGTAATTTACCTGCAAAAAAGAATATGTGAGGTCAGACCTGATAATCAGTTTCTGTTTGCTACAGTTCATGTCTTGGTAGAGGAAGACAGGGTATGTCCTTCAGCTCTTGAATATACAGTCAAAATGTGTGTTGAAAGAGTTAACAGTGGAATATTTTTATTAAACAACCTTGATTCTAGGGTTGTTACTGCAGTAGATGGACTGGAGTAGATCTTGCTTCAGACAGATTCTTAAAGGCCTTGAAGAAACCACTGAAATAGAAATAGCGTACTTCTGAAGATACGACACAGGAAAAAGAATTGAGGATGCCTTTTTTCTGGGTGCTATAGGACAATAGAATGGTCCTTTTGAGCATTTCTTGTGTAAATGATGGAAAAATGACTATGTCTATTCCCGTAGCAGCCCCTGGGTATGTTAGGACTGTCTGAAGTGCATTCATTGTCTTCATTTGTAGTTGCAGACACTCAGCTTTCCTAAGAGTTATACTCAGAGGTTAGTCGTATGATATCGAAAACCAGAAGCTGCTTTCAAATTGACTGAACTTACTCCTTCTGTACCTTAAGAGACTCACTTTCATAAAATTGACTGTTGAAGAATTACATTTCTTTGATTACAAGATGCTGTGCAAATGTTTCAGTTCAGTTGATTCAGGCATAGCAAGACGTCTCTGCGTTGATGCATCCACTGGTGGTCGTCTTCACACTTTTTAAAAAGGAACATTTAAATTTTAGGAAAGCAGATAGGAGTCTTCAGAGGGATGTTACCAACTGATATACTGAAACGTTTTTTTGTGTAGCTGCTAACTGAGAGAAGAGACAAGAGTGAGTGTGAATTGGTTTAGCAACTTGAAGACAGATTACAACACTGTGGGGAATATATGGCCCAGCAGGAAGCCTTTCTCTCTCCGCCACTGTAAATAGTCATGGGTTTCTGTTGGCAAGGACTAAAAGAGGATGAATGATATGAATGGTGGTGGCTCAGGGAAAATCCGGTCTTCAGAGTTGTTTTATTTGTGTGACTTCTGTGTGGCTGTGACTCTTGTGATATAAAATCATGAAAGGAAGATGTCATATCTTGCTGTGAATGAGTAGCAGGTCAGATAATATCAAGGTTCATGTGTCACTGACTGAGAACTTACTATGTCAGGACCATTCATGCTGTTACAGCCAAAACGTGACATCAGTGTTTCAGTTATGAACCCTGTTAAAAGAGAGTTTTGAAGTGTTCTATTCATTTGGGACTCATGCATAATGTCATAAATTTATCCTCTACTTGTAATCATTTTTAGTTTTTCCTAATGTGAAAATGATTCATTTCTTTTCGTCAAAATGCAAAATGAATTACTATGCTGAGGCCTGGGGTGGGGGGGGGAAGAGGAGTCAAAATAATGCCACCCTGTTAGAGGTAACTCCAAAATGCATTTGGTCAGTGAAGGAGGGAATATTCAAGGCGACTTGTTTCGGCTCAAACTGGGTGACTGGGCCTGGGTCGTCAACGTTCTGCCCCAGTGCAATTGCATGTTGAGACAGGTGGGAAATGATGGCGTTACAGAGCTCTGCTGCCCTGTGCAGCTCTTCCATTCCCATGCATTTCCACAGAAAACATATGCCAGTGGAGTAAGGTGGAGAAGGTCTACCATACATGCTGGTATCGTTACAAACTAGAGCATCAGCAGCGTTGTGCGAGGCCAGAGCGTTCTCCCCACATGCAGACCTGCACCATGGTCCTGTCCTCAGCACGGGGAGCGTGAAGGTGGCAGAAGGCTGAGACTGCTTCACTGCGGTCATTCCCAGACAGCTGGTTGGTGGTCCTTCGGTCCATGGAGAGTCCATAAGTAATCTGCAGAAGCATGTAACAGCAAGTAGTAGGAACTCTCATTTTTTTCTTTTGTCTGTGCTATTGGTACCTGTCAAAGTCCAAAGGGTGTCAGTGACCCTGTGTCTAAAAGGGTTCGGGCATCCCTGAGGCATAGGGAATCCCGTGCTGCTCAGAAGCACAGTAAGCGCGCTCTGCCCTCCAACATGAAGAAATGCAGAAAAGAATGAATTTATTGGTACTTGGAGGAAAAACCTGTATTTTTAAAAGTGTTCAACTGGCAGGTATAGCCATTATAGTCTCTCTAAGGAAGGAGGGATACTCGGAGGCACTATGTGTGGCAGAATTCATAAATACCCAACAGCTGTAACAACCTGTCAGGTGAATGAGCGTATCCCCCACTACAAAACAGGGGAAACAATACCACTGGTTTTTAAGATGCAAGAATTATTTTATTAGTTTGAAATGGAAATTTCATAGATCAGAATTGCTCTCAAAAAAAAAAATAAACCTCTCAATACTCCTGTTTGATGTCTATTAGCAGAAAACCTCTACCGAAATCCTAAAGCATGCACACTTAACAAAACTTCTCGCTTGCAGCAATAACAGAGAATTCAGAAAGAAATTAAGTGTATGCATGACAATACGTTTTGCAGTTAATAGAGTTAGGATTAGAATTGCAGCCAATGTGTTCCTGTACATTTCTTTAAGGCAGGTACAGAAAGTCTTTTTAATACAATTTCATAATTTTGCATGATGAATTAGAGGAAAAAGGAACAGTATTGTGGTGAAAAATATGCTAAGCTGAAATAAAAAAAATTTAAAAAAATTATACAGTCTACGCAGAACCCTGTTGAAATTAGTAATGTCAGTAGTTCCAAGTATATTTGTTTGATTCTTGCATTATTCATATAAATACATTTTAGTGGCTTGGATCACTAACTTTGACATATATGTGCATATCTAAGCACTTTTAGTAAGGATTTAAACTTTTCGTATGTTTCCATGGAGTCAGTTAACACTACACAAGTCAAGATACATGTATTTATTTTGTTTCCTCAGTTATGGTGATAGTTTTGTGGGAGTAGTCCAAAGTCATGACTGATTCTCGTCCTTTGCCTATGCTATCTTTAATTTCTCTGGTATGTTAACTTTCTGAATTGCTCTGTAAGTACTGGATGTCTCTTTTCTGTAGTACTTTTCAAGTGTCTTGTAATGAATGCTGGGAATATACTTTGAAGTTTTCTGCCTAATTATGCCCACTTTATGCAGGGATACATTTAGTCTTTAAAAATCTAAGTTCCCTCCTGAATTGTACCGTAGCCAAGGACTCTTCAGAGAATGAACAGGAGGGATTGTACTGCTCTGTTGCGTGGTTTTGTCAAAGCGTGGAATTTAGTGGCAGAAGCTGGGGACTGTTTTCTGCAGGGGCACAGCTGGCTCCGCAGCTCGCCCGCTCTGGTATCCCCAGCTTAAGCCTGTGCGTGCTGTGTCAGAAGAGTGACAGGTGAGGGAAGGTAGCGCAGCCATCTCTTGTAAAATATATGATAACTATTCCTCTTGACACTCGATACGCTGCTTTTAGTTCCTGAGGAAAACCAGCGTCCGTCCGTACGTTCCTGTGAACCTATCCCTTTCAGGAGTTATAAAATAGTCATCCAGATGGCACCAAGTGTTTACGCAGAAGCCGAGGCTTAAGCTGGTCACAGACAGAAGTCCTCAAGACTTGCTTACTAAACAGATAGTTGGAATGTTGGCTCCTAGGTCTGGTTAAATCGAGCCGAAGGAAGCTGGCGCACAAGTGCGGCGCGGGAAGCTGCAGATTCAGGCCCGGGCAAGCTCCACCGTCACTCTTGGCTCTCCCCTCCCTAAACAAACATCAGCAACAGATTACGCAGCTTTACCTCGGAGCTTCAGCGGTTATTGGTGGAAAACTAAAGTTGCAACTCACTACCGGCAATGTTGCCTAAGAATTTCACAAATTCGTTTGGTGCAGTAGTTCAGTCGTACTGCAATTATTCCTCCCCTGTCTCGCACTGAAAAAATAAGTCATCTGAATAACTTCTGTTATTTAGGAAGAGGACACACACCCCCATTAGTGACGATCTCAGCTAGTATTATCCTTTCTTTCTTTTCATGTAATGATATAAACTAAAGGAGACCAATTCTAGTAAATTAAAGAAAGTATAGACAGAAAATTATATTTTCATTCTAATTCTCTTCTTTTCATATACATCCCTCTAAGAAAAATCTGAATTTTATCTACTTGAGCTTTTTAGTGGAGGTGTATTAATTTAATGAAAATACTGAACTGTTCAGTTGTTTTGCATCAGATATAGTGATCTTTAACTCTCACAGCATAACTTGCAAATATTCTCTTCTTTAAAAAATGCTTTTTAAGTATGGAAGCAGATCCTATTAAGATTATCCTTTTAGTGAAATAGAAGATGTTTTAGCAGTTTCAGTCCGGTTTTTATCTTCTTTATGTGGTAATACTGATACTGAAGGCACAAGTGAAGATTGATGTCTTAGCCTTAGAGAAAATTTGTTTTTAAAAAATTTGCAGTCTGCTAAATTGGCATGAGTGTGATTTATATGTCCTTCATTAAAAGAGTGACTTGAGAATAGTCCCAGATGCAGTAGACATCGAGGTAAATAATAATTTCAAGTTACTCCTCAGGGTTTTAAATGATTTTTTTTTTTCTTTTGCTTAGAAAATAAACCTATGTCTATTATAAGTACTAGGGTCATAAAGTGTGAACTTCTGTGAAATTACTCTTCCAATTTCCCTTTGAAATGATTGCCTCTGAAGCAAAGTAGATTTCAAGTTAAGTTACCAGAGAGAGCTACAGAAATGACCAAATGCAAAGCATAATAAGATCAGTGAAGAACATATTTTCTGTTTGCTTCAGTAATAAATTAGCTTGAAAATGTAGCTGATCATGTTTTCTGGCAGACTGAAATACTTCTGCTAAATGCTGTCTCCTTTCCCTCAGAAGTAAGTGGGTCGGCAGCAGTTTTGAAAGCCAAATTGTGGCGTATTTCACTTTGCACTCCCAAGCAAAATGGAATGATTACTGCAGTAGCAATACCAGGCCAAACACGGGGTCCAAATCTTTCAACTTGAAATAAGTGGTAGTCTAATTTCCCTCACTAAAACAGTAATACAATAAGAAATTAGTCATCCATCTGTGATTTTCCTGTGCCATTCTTCCCATTTCAGCAAACTTTTGTAACAATAAGGTGTGTCTACGGGCTCTGTGGGTTTCCGTGTGGGTGGTGATGCACAGTCTTGTGGACAAGAAGAGGAAACCATCATAGCTGCATTTTAAGATCTCTGCCTTCCTTACCCTCCTGTTTGAGCTTTTGAGGTAGGGCAGCAGGATAGTCGCAGCAAGTAAACTGGCTTGAAGATATCTGTACCAACACTGTAGCCATCTTGACTGTGAGGAAGGTATTTATATTCAGCTCCTTTGCTTACCCCTTCTTACGTGAGAGGAATCCACTGTTTTCCCAATGATATGGTACAAATAGGCCAAAGAGGAAAATATCCTCAAAATAAATTAGAATGATCATGGTGACAATCATGACACGCACAGTAGAACTTGTTGTCTGGTAACACCTCTGGATAAGCAGATGAATTTAAGCCTTCGTTGAACTGCATCTTGATGCATCCTGCCTGCTTTCCTGCCAAGCTGAGGCATTCTTGCATGAGTGCAGCCACAGCAGTACCATCCATCCCACAAGCAGTATTTGGGTGGCTGGGGAATGCTCTCCAAGTCTGCCAGGCTGCAGCATTTTACTGTGATCACACGCTGTATTACGTCAGGAAACTGGAAATCCGTGGTCACTTTATACCTGACTTTTCACTTTTCACTATGGTGCTCTGCTTGTGGACTTTACAGAGGGATCATTATAGACGTAATTCATCAATGTGATGGATTTTCTTCATCCTGGTGAGAACGGTGAGTTGAAGAACTAGATCAAGCCCCTGCAGTGGAATTTGCCCACCAGTTTGCTTGTAAAAAAAAACCTGCTGTTGATTTTGTTTCAATAGACCTATACCTTTCTGTTTATAAAATATTATTTCCAAATAGCTTAGCCAAATAATCATAGAATCATGGAATGGTTTAGGTTGGAAGAGGCCTTGAAGATCATCAAGTTCCAACCCCCCTGCCATAGGCAGGGACACCTCCCACTAGACCAGGTTGCTCAAAGCCCCATCCAGCCTGGCCTTAAGCACCTCCAGGGATGGGGCCTCCACAACTTCCCTGGGCAACCTGTTCCACTGCCCTACTACCCTTAATGAGAAAAATTTCTTCCTAATATTTAATCTAAATCTACCGTCTTCCACTTTGAAGCCATTCCTCTTCATCCTATCACTACATGCCCTAGTAAAAGTCCTTCTTCATCTCTCCTGTAGGCCCCCTTTAACTACTGGAAGGCTGCTGTAAGGTCTCCCTGGAGCCTTCTCTTCT
>RSEF01000003.1:92396633-92411389 GCA_003993805.1 Himantopus leucocephalus | reverse complement strand
GGGGGGGGGGGGTGTCACACTGGTCGAGGGTGCAATAAGAGGAACACCGGTCAGCTAACGGCATGTTTTGAAGGGTGGGTGTTTAACGATCATAGCTACGGGAGTATCGGAGAGCTCAGTCTGGAGCAGGGCTTGACCCTGTGCTCCCCCACCCCCAACTGGGTAATATATGTCTGTGAAATTTCACATCTTCTTTGGAAATTTGTATTTGGCACTGGAAAACGACACAGGATTAAGGCAAACCTCGTCTCAGAAGCTGCAACCAAAGCTCGCTTGATGTGTTATATAGATTAAAAAACATACCCTCTGCTGAAAGTTATGGAATAGCTCAAACATACAGCTTCAGAGGTATATCCATTGATATATAATGCATCACATGGAGTTTTAAGTACTAGAAGCATATTAAACTGTGCATATTTATTGTACCTCGGTTTTAAAGTCTTGGGTTGTTTTCCCTTCCCATCACACATAGTATGAGCTTGGCTTACAAACCACTAATGAGTGGTTTATCTAGAGATTTCTCAGTTTGATGATAAAATTCAGAGGCTCCTATTCCTCTCTATTCATTATGGATGTCTGAGGAGTTAGCAGGGAAAGAAAGTTTTGGGCTTTTTTTCTTCTTATAAAATAGAGCCCTGGTACGGAAAAGACTCTGATTTCGTTTCTCTGAGAAGCTGAAAATAGAATTGAGTGTCCAGGGGCTTTCACTTCTTATTTCTTTGCTTCTCTGAATCTTTCTTCGTATTCTATTAAGCTAAAGTAGCTCCCCACCATCCCTTCCACAACATAATGTCTCAGTGCTTCCTGGCTGCCTTCTGTGCTCCCTCTGAGATATCTCATTGCTCTCTTCAGTCCCAACCTATAACTGACGCAGAAGGCAGATTTTCATTCTGAGATGCTTTCCTCTCCTGCCACCATCCTTAAATTGACTTACTTGCATACCAACTGCTAGAGCCAATAAATGCTTTGAGTCTGAAGTCCTTTAAGATCTCTGCAAGACACCCGCATATCCACAAGTTGCTTCTGGTTAGTTGTTTTGTTGTTGTTTTTTTTTACTTTCACCTTCACCACTTCAGCACTGCCATTCCTGAAATCCTCACTATCACATCTCTACTGTTCTGTTTACTTTGCAGTCATCACAGTTTCCAGAGCGCTGAGACTAGAGCACAAAAGAGGCAGTATCCTCGTTTCTTTTACCTGTTATCTGACACCACTATCTGTGAGTCAATTCTCTACATCCCTTATCCAATTCACAGTTCAAAACCTTTCTCAGTCCTTAATAATAGACAACTGAATGTCATAATATACATATAAAAGAACTGTATGTATACTATAATGTAATACTACAAGGCAGCACTACAATAATAAAAATAAGAGGGTATCTGGAATCTGAAGATGAAGATTCATAAAAAGGCATAAAATGGGATCAAATGATACCTATATGATAATTTGTTTCATATCATCCAACTAGATTGAGTCCTGAGTCTCTACGTTATTCACTTCTGAAGCTCACTTGCAGAGAGAAAGAGGTCCATAACTGGCTCTAAAGCAGTTTATAATCTATTTCTGATTTAAATAATGATATATTTCTGATTTAAATTAAAATAGATATGGTTTCAAGTGACAGAATTTCTACCTTTTCAGTTTGTCTGTTAAATACTAAAATTGTATTAAATAATATTAAAATTGAAAAGTCATCCATTCAGTAGTTAGGAAAACCCATAATTAAGGTTGCCTGTACAAACTTAATCTGTATGTAATGTGAAATTGTCTGATTCCACACTTCTTTCCTTAGAACACTTTGCTCAGTCACAAGACTGAACGAGCGAGGCTGTGGAAATAGCTCCCATACTACAGAAACTGTAAGTTTGGAAGTAAATGGGGTGAAAGGTGGTAAAAAAAAGAAAGGATGGCTCTGTGGAAAAGGCAGACAGATGCCACTGAATAAGCCTGGTTTTGCATCACAATTCTTACATAGTGCTGACAAAGTATTTAAATTAAAATAGCTACATTAGAGAGTGTTCTGCATGGGGCGAGAGCAGGGAATTGGATGCATGAAATGAAGTATCTGGGTACAAGTTATGCAAAAAGGCTTATCAGTAACAACTGTAACTGAAATCAATAGTCTTGAGCTGTGCTTTCAACTTTTAACATGGTATAAAATCTGTAAACGCTGAAAAAATGACTTTTAAGACATACCACCAGCAGCCAATATCTTCATCAGCACATTCTGGGGTTTTTATGTAGAAAATAATGGCTTCTCTGTTGTCTCTTGTATGCGTGTATGTCTGTCTGTCTGTCTGTGTGGTTTTTGGCTTCTGTACTAAGGAGAGAAAGACTTGAGATGGTAAAATACTAATTACTGGGTTGTGTTAGATTTTGATGCATGACTGTCCAAGTGCCACTGTGTCTTAAGAGAATACTACTAGCAAATGCATATACATTTTTTAAGTTTGAACCCAGTTTTTCAACTTTGAACATAATCAATATTAAAACAGAGATAAATTTATTAATGAGATTATAAGATGTGATTGCTTGCTGCAGTGGGAACTTGACTCACTGAGTCAGGAAATCCTTTTAGTGTTTCATATGTTTTCTTCCAGTGCTCTTGAATGGCCAACCACTTTGTTTTGTTCAAGAAGGGATTTGAGTGGTGAGCATTAAGTAAGGCCTGGTACTCTCATGAGTTTAAGGCACACAAAAAACCATCTTAATAAATGAGGCAGGCAGAAAAAATACCTAGCATTATTTACAGAACACTGTACCATAATGTGAACGTAAAAGGAGTTGAAATATTTTGAACATGCAGCTTTAATTTAACATGTCTTAGTTCACAGTTGCTTAGTCAGGCAGCATTATTTTTTAAAAAATAAACTGTGGTTGCTCTATAAATTTCTTGCTTAGAGCTTTTGTTGCTGTTTTGAGGCTATATAAAGCAAAAATTGAGATGAAGCCTGTATGACTTTTTTAAAATGAAAAATAAAACTCTTTTGTTGGCAAGGTAGTAAAAGGTGTGACTGGCCTCCCATTGATTTAGGAGAGATGAGAGAAGGGCAAATATGTCCTAGATTTGATGTCAGCATACCTTTTCCCTCACCAGTATTTCACAATGGTCTTGTTGATTACGTTAAGCCGATTTAAAGGATGCCACTATTTGGAAGATGTCTCATGTAGATGTTCTACCAATATCAATACAAAGTGTGATTAAGGTTGAAGTACAGGCACAAAGTTCTCAGAAATTAACCTCAGATACATCAGGGGTAATCATAAAGAGAAGTTACTTTTAAGACCTGTAGGTATTTAAGACCTGTAGGTATTTAAGACCTATAGGTCAATATTTCTGACATCCATTTTCCAAGATTCTTACAGGATTTCCATTTCATATAAATTTCTTAGTCAGCACAGATATAATTGGATTAGCTATGTCTGTCTGTTCACTGTTTTGTCCTCTTAAGTTCTGTGGAAATGCCTGCAAATGCCTGTAGCTTTGCACATCTCAGTATCAACTATGCAATTCGGTTATCTTATTAGTGCTTTAGATGAGAGAGGTAAAGGTTAAGTAAGATGTAAATGAAACCTAAATGTCTAGGGTGGTATTTTCAGTATAGCATCGGTCACAGGGAAGCATTTAGCAGTACTGTGGGCTTTCAGGAAAACCATGACCCTCAGAGCATGTTTTTAGGTCCCTTCTGTGAGAACTGGGTCCCTGTGCCCCGCTGGGCTATTGCTGCCTCGGGGATGAGTCAAGAGAAAACATCCCTTCAGAGGAAGTACAACTCAGTTCAGCAATTTTCAGGTGAAGGTTTTCTGCAATTTTTTTGTCAATTGTATCTATGTTTGTTCTAAGGGAAGTCTGATATCAACTGTTTGTACGATTGTTAAGTAACCAAGAATAAGCTACACATATTAAATATATCTAATTCTAGAGCTATTTTAAACATTTTATCCATTTCCCTACATGTCTGTAATGGGTTTTTAGAGCTCCACTTGCCTTGCATCTTTTTTTAAAGCCTTAGAACAGTAGAGCAAATTCTGGTGTTATTTGACTTTCCCCAGCAAGGGTTGAGCCTTCTGAATTCACCCTGATTTCACAGGGTGAAACAGACCTGAGACGTGACTTTTTGTGATCCATGGACACAATCTGTTCAGCAAATATTGATAAGCAGCTTCCTCTTAGATGTTACAAGCCATGTAGCTGCCCTAAACTAGTTAGCAGCGTTAAATGTCAATTAAATAATGACCAAAGATCACTTGTAGCAGTGTTTAGTGTCTATTAAGAAAAAATCAGGGTAATGCCTCTGCAATTGCAGAAACTAAGGCAATTTATATCGTCTCACAGCAGCTAATCTTTGAGCAGTAAGAAATGAATGCCCTTACCTTTCTATAACAAACATGTGATTTAAGAAGTAAGTTCCTTTTCAGTTTTGAAATGATGATATATCTTGTATTGCTTAGAGTTTATAGTGGATTATTTGAATTACTTTTAGATAAAAAGAGCTATTTTCTTTTTTATCTAAAAAAGATAAAATGCAGCTGTAAACCTGTATGAAAATTTGCCCTCCATAAAACATTCCAGAAATCCTGGAATAAATCCTTGTAAAGGCTCAAAGGCAAGCCATAGTTTCTGATGGATATCTATTGCTCTCCTAGGCAATCATAGTAACAACAAGCAATATATAAAGAATCTCTTTTAAAGCGACATGTATTACAGTGCACCTATAAGAAGTTGACCTATTCTACGAGATAAATAGAGCACTCACAGAGTACAGCAAAAAAAGAATAATAGGAAACACATAATGTATGTCCTTTAAAAATTATGCCACTGGAAGTAATATACTTTAACAATGCCTGGAAATAAATTAGAAATTGTGCCTTGGACATATTAAATAACCAAGACTGTTGAGATATTTAAACTCAGTATAATCAAGCAAGTTAAAGGATAAGCCTAGAATATCCCTGAACATAGATTCATTTACTTGATTTGAAGAGAAAATAAATGCAGAGGCTAAAACAGAAACTTGTGCAATATAAAAAGCCATTTTAAAATTACCGGTCCATCAGATTGTGTGATTTCTTTATCATCATTTCAGAGAATACGGTCTTCCTAAATCTACATTTTTATAATATCAGGTTGCACCACTACCATTGTCAGTTTTGGCTTCATAGCACAAGCCATGCAATTTAATTTAGTCAGTCCTGTGTCAAACTCACAGTTCCACCTGAATTAAAGCGTATTTTTAGACATCCAAACTCAGTTCAAAAATGTTACATGATGCTTACCTTCTTCCTTCCCTGATCATTCGTTCCAGCGCTTCATTATTCTTTTTGTCAAAAACTGTGCATATTATTCCTGTTTTGAGGCCTACCTTATGCAAAGATTTTATTTTTGTTTTTCATAAAATACACTAAATGTGACTGAATCTCCCCAGAAACATGCTAAAGGAGTAAACAAATATTTTGCATGGGAAGTGGTGAATTGTAAAAATTACATAATTCCATTTTGTCCTTTCATCCTTGAAGAAGGGTGTCCTATATTTAACGTAGCTTTACACTAGTGCCTACTGATGTACGTGCTTAAACACAGATGAGGCAGAAGTTGATGCCAGACCCTCTTCCCCACCAAATGCCTGAAGACCCTATGGTAATCAGTGTTCCTCATTTGTATGTCTTGTTGAAAAGAGCAAGTCCCTGCAAAACATGGTCTGGAGAGGAAGGGGGACAAGATTGCAGATTTCCTCTGCTGCTTTTCCTGACTTGCTAATTCTAGCCAAAGCTCAGCCAGAGCATCGACAGAGAAGGGGGAGAAGTCAGAGTTCTTGCCAAGGTGACATTAATACCACATCTCCCTCCTCATTTGTAGGCTGCCATTTCTAATCATTCAAGAGGCAACAGGAACCCTCCTTGTTTTTAAAGGAATGACTCTGTGTCTAACTTGAGGGCACAATTTAGTGTAGCACTCTATACTAGTTGTTGTAATAGTATGACATTAATACCTATAACTCTCTGTGCATTTAATCTAAATAACTTTCCAACGAGGAATACAAAATCTTTTCATGCTAGTAACATGCGTAGAATATGTAATGTTTTCACCATCCCATCCATTCATCCACCAGTATCCCTTAGATCACTCAGCAAAGCTGATACATATGCAGCTAATTGTTACGTTGTCAGCTCCAGCTGATTACTTTTGAATGACTTTTTCAAAGACTAACTTTTGTTTTCAACAGAATTAATATAACTTTTTAGCTACTGATATTTCCTAATCCACATCTGTAGCAACATACTAGGTAGCCACTTTCAGATACCTGGGGCAGCTTTCTGTCATCATGCTTCAGGTAAAACTGATTTCTATCCTGTGCGATATAGTAACCTATACATACAGAGGTGATGAGATGCTTTTTTTGTTGCAACATTTCCCCTTTCAAGCTTATACAATGCTGGTTATCCTGTGGCCACATTTTTTTCAAACAACGTGAAATATAGTTAAAATATTACATCTCACTTCACTGTTTTTGTTTCAAGTTGATGCAAAACTTCAGCGTAGAGATGTGGAAAATGTTTACAATATATTAAGCGTCTGATTCTCTTTTGCCTTTCAACTCATTTTGAAATGAGTACCCTATATATATATATACATATATGGGTGTATCTTACCACTTATATGTTCCTAACACTCTTAAAGAGGATCCTTGGAAAAAGAACAGGGTAATATATGGAACAATTTTTTCAATTGTGTTTTGAAACTATTTCCTTTTAATCTACAAAGTGAATTCAGAAAAAGCCTTCCAAAAGTCTTAAATGTCATTTAGTGCCACCGTGGGACAAAATTGTTACATTATTCAGCATAAAGTGCAGTATGACTTATTAGCTGAAAAAACACTAGCTGAGAAAACACTTTCATGGATGCCTGAAAGGCAAAACGCAGATGTGACAGATACAATTTTTTTTCTGTCAGAAATTACAGGTATGTCACTTTATATGTGTTTTATATTAATCGCTCATCTCAGAAACTAAATCAGATAGTCAAATAACAAAATCCCTGAAGTATTTCATATGCAGTTTTCTTTGTTGAAGGGCACAAAAGCATTCAATATTTACCATATGTCACCCCCACTGTTATTTTCTCCATCAAATCAACTCTCCTTGCAGTGTAGTAGCATGAAGAGGTCATTTTCAGAATTAAACCCACTAACAGGATATAGAATAAGCATTTTACTGCCTACTCTGGCTACACAGAAGGAGCACTCCACAGTGAGTTTAGGTGTCTACTACAATGCACAGGGAAAGTTAAATATCTAACAAAGAGATTGGCAGCAGCCATGGTACAGGGGTGGGATATCCTGAGCTAGCCAGGAGAAGGTATTTTGGAGATGAGTGGGCTTTATGTCTCAGCTCTTGCTGGGCCCTTTGCTTGGATTGGATTTAGTCTCCGATGCTACGCTTATCCCTCATAGGATTCATAAACAAGAACCTGCTTTAAGAGTTCACTATCTACTCCAGGTCAGCCTTTTTCAAAAAACTCAAACTAATTAAAGAGGAAAAGCGACTGTTACCATGATCATACCAGGTAGCACAACGATTAGAACAGTCTTCTGAGGTATAAGGTACTCATGATAAACTCTGATTCAGTGCTGAGATTTAAACGTGGCTCTCTTATTTCCTGTGTGAACATCAGAGCAGATGAAAAAGGACCTCCATCAATCTCTCTTACAGGAGATATTCCCTTTGTATTAATGATTTAAAATATTTATCATGCCAGAGACATTTAATTATCTCTAGCAGATGGTCGGTGCACGCATATGAGGGGTCTCAGTCCTTGCTCAATGAATGTTTTGCTCTCTTTGGTGTGAGGTGCAGCCCACAAATCCATGTCCTGAGACTTCCTTCTAGATCAAGCTCTACATGTGAGATAAGCAGAGGAACACCCAACTGATATATCCAGACAGAGCAGAATCCAGTGACAGAAGTGTGGATGTCTGAGAAATTTTACTTAGACATGATCTGGGTCATCTCTTACCTTACACAATATATACATGTGCAAAAGCTCGTACTTACCTGACAAGGAGTTGATGTTTTCTGCTGTTTCTGCTTCCAGAAAACATTTGAAGATGCATTCCACAAAAAAATATTAAGTGTAAACATCCTATAAAACACTTTTTGCAGTAATAAAAGATTTTGGAACTTACCGGAACAGAAATTTCAGGATTATTTTTAAGTTTTCCAAGCACAGCAAAGCCATCAACGCTGATTTTCCCTTTTGGTTTTATGCTTAAGGATTCTACTTTAATACAGTCAATAAAAAGTGTGACACTGTTTGCTTCCACACTTATCATAAGCTTGTGCCATTGGGAGTCAAACAAGAAAGGCAAATGCAAAAACGATGCAGTTTGGAGTCTTCCATCCACTCCTTTATAAGAAAACTCAACACTTTTCATTTGACCATTAAGATTCACTCCAACTTGTTCTTTTCCTGAAGAATCCTGGATCTGCCAAATAGTCCAGTATTTCTGAAGTGTGGCCCCAGTCATCCGAAAAGTAGTTAGAAAGGAATATTCGTCAGGCAATCCATTGGAATATATGGCACTGTGTAGGTTCAAAACATAGTACATTTGTTGTGTATTTGTTCTGAAAAGCTCCACATATCACCACAGACTAAGGAGAAACAGTTACTCAGTGGAAACATATTTCAAACATGCTTTTATCCCTGTTCTTCTGCATGCAGAATCCCAAAACGGGATGTTCTTTTGAGTCATTAGTGTTGCTAATGGCAAAAGGAACTGGTTCAGAAACGTGGGTTCTTCCAACATTGTACAATATTTATGAGAACCCTTTTTAAGTGTAATGCATGGAGCAACAGCAGACTCCTACTTCACATTTAGAAAGTATATCCTACAATTATGCTATTTCCTACTATTAGACTTAGAACAACCAGTCAACATACTGTGACTTTATGATTGACCAGGTAGATAGTCAGTGCAGGTCTGATTTGGTTTTGAAGACATAAGAATGCCTTTTGCAAATGCATTTTCGTATTCAGCCTGACAATAACCAGTCTGTTAATGTGTTACCTATCACTTCAGCAGAAATCATTCAACAAATCATTCATTGACAAATATACACATAATAAGAACCCACACTAAAAATGTATTATATCCTGCAACATTCAACAAGACTACAAGTACCAGGGAACATTTTTGCCACATATAAAATGTTTCATTCTATTGCAGTTCCTATAACATGAGATTTGAAAACCCAAACGAGTACTACTGGCTGTGTCACTGTGCAAAGCAGTAATATCATTTTTTACCTCAAATATGCCAGTGAATCCAGTAGAATGTTTTAAAAATATGCCTTTTCATATTCTATGAATTGTAAAATTGTCGTGTCGTAGTCCAGTTGATATCAACACGTTATTTGCCATCTATCCTCATTTAAGAATAAGTTGTATTTGAATAAATATATTAAATATGGAGACATGCAGAGCTTTTTTGTCACTAGTTTTCACTAGAACAGCTTCTTAGGTAAGGAGGCATTTTGAACAAAGGTTATTTTTGAGTGGCAGATCAATCCTATCTCAGCACAAATTTAGCCAGCATTAGTGAATCTCGGGCCTTAGGCTAAGGAAAAAGAAAAAAAAAAAGAAAAAAGAAATTAGCTCTTATTCTGTATGCTTGATAACTACTGATTTAGTAAGAGAGTACTTCCAGATAAACCCTCCACAATTTGTAGTTTGATGTTTAAGTGTCCAAAGCTGTAGTGCAATCATATTCCAGCAGGAGACGGCACAGCCTCAGCTAGATTTCGGTAAGGACCAGGGAAAGGCTGGCAGCAGTGGCAGCAGCAGCTTCAACTTATTAATAAACTACCCAAACTGCTGGTGTTTCTCCTGTTTCCCCAGGAGCCTTTACGTACACCTGAAAGCTGGTGTATGAGGAAGAGGAATGTTTACCCGGAAGTTTATTTCGTTACACAAGGTGTGGAGATATATTAAGGTGGCAGAGGGGGTTCCTCGCTGTTATCTTTAAACTGTGACTTGCTATGTCTTGTGTCTCTGTTCACTGCAGATGCAGTAGTCTGTCCCAGCTGGCTTTGTCCGATAGGATTTTATCTAACTTGTTGTGTTCTTTTATTGGGGTTTTTTTTTTCAGTTTGTATCTTGTCATCTTAAATGCAAATGTCAATGCATGGACTTTGTACCTTTCCTCCTGTTCTGAGCCCTTTCCAGTGTATGCTACTCTCCCCTACCCTTTTGTTAGGCTTCTAGCCTAAACACAGTGTATTTATATATTCTTTCCTGCTCCAGGAACATACTCTCTCTCCCTATCCAGACACACATTAGGCTCTTGCTAAGCTCCTGATCCAGTTCAGCACATCTTTTATGGCCCTCTGTGTCCTTCTTCCATAATATCTCTTAAACAAGTATTTCAATGTCCTCTGCTGCTAAAACCTTAGCTCATCTGAGTCATTTATCTCTTCATTTGCTGAATCCCACTGTTTGTTCTTGCACGAGTGCTGGTTTTACTACTACCCTATTGACAGTGGCATTGTTAGGTAATTGTTTAAAGAACCTCCGTATGACATTCCACTTTCTCTCTATCAAGTTCAGTGACTTTAGGCAATCTGATACATAGAGCTCTGCAGCTAAAGGAGACATTGCTAATCCCCGATCCTCTGAGGAGGGGTTTTCATTCTTTCTCTGCACTGATAAATTTTGCTGTCATGGCAATACTGGTTAAAATATCACACATATTCTCACCCCACCTCAGCTGACATAACTATACTGGGGAAAAAAAAAACAACCAACCAAACAAAAAAACTAGTAAGTAAACATAGTTACACTTTTAGATTATAAGATTGGTAACAGGATTCTTTGCACCATATTTAGCTATAGCATTAGCTCTTTACAAGCCATCGTAGGGGTCCTCCTTTTTCAGAAATTAGAAAAAAATATGTTAACTTTTTCAAGTGATACACAAAGAAGAGGAATTGTGTAAGACTTTCTGACATTTGTAAGAGAAAATTAATTATAAGAAATGTATAAATAACAGTAAAGATAAAAAGTCAGTGCACAAACATGGACAAATATTTACATTTTAAAAAACTTTTAATAACCAATCAGAAGAACTGCTGCCTTTGGACTAAAGACTCAGTGTCAGTAATGTGACTCAACGTAATGAAGAACAGCAGGACCCATCGTAAGAACAGCACTTTGCAGGGAACGGTTACTGTGCAAGATTTATACTTAAAATTCTACAAGTAAAGCAGAGACAGATTCTTATCTCGGTTACTCCAACAGTAATGCAGAGCAACTCAATTGTCTTTAGTTGTATCAGTGTATTTCAGTACACAGTTTTTCCCCAAGCCCATGATCTTTACATAGGCAAAAACCCTACTGAAGTCAGCAGCTTAAAATGCTAAATATTTGGAAACTAGGGAAAATTTAACAGGATGTTCAAATAAACAATTGTAGAGAGGTTATTCTTCCATCTCACTGCAAAGTGAAGAGTGCTCGATTTTGTGATCTTCTTGAACAGCTGACAACTATACAAGCACTTAAATTATTTTTAACACACATGTTTTCAATTCCATTAATTTATGGAAGGAAATCAAGCAATTTTAAATTTAGAATCAGGCAAATGAGCAAAGGAAGGATTAATATGCAAAATTATTTCAAGCACACAGGCCAAATTCAGTCCTGATCCATTTCCTACCTGCTTAAAATTGCCAGGGATATAAGCCATCAGATAATTTTTTTATTCATTTTTGTATCTTAAGTTCGTAAGATAGCGGTCTAGTCCTGCATTCCTTGTGTACTCAAACTATTATTAACTACTTCATGTGTGAAATGAGTGCAAGATCAGGTATTTTATCAGACATTTGATTCCTTGCTTAAATTTTTTAATACATTTGGGGGGTGGGGTGTGAAACATTTGTAATTCATCTAAGGGAACTTCTGAAACACTACAGTTTTCTTTTAATCTTTTTCATAGATACCTAAGAGTCTTATTAATCTCATAGCTTCAGTGCTTACCAGGAAGATTTCTTTAAGATTTCAAGGCTAAGTCCTATCGAGGCATCAATATACTCAAGATAAGTCATCTGGCTGAGTGGTGGAAACTCTGAATAGTCCCACTGAGTTCAGGATTCATCAAGAGCACCAAGTATTTTAAAAGGTTAACTATGTATTGATTTGAATACTACAAAGTAACTGCTTATTTTATTGAACCTGTTTCTTTAAGAGTTAATTTCTTAGGTGAGCTCCGTTGCACACTGAGATAACTTACTCCTTGCTAAATGAAGATTTTAGAAACGTTAGTACAATCCACTAGAGACAGCTCCTCTCGCCAACCTCATGATAATGCAGTATCACATACCCAGGGGTGGGGGTTCCTTTGCTCAAGATGGAGACACTTATATCTGCACCTCCTGAAGCTTCCTAGAATCACAGCTGACCTGGCAGGCACTATCTGGCAGACATCAAATAAGCAATAACAATAAAATCTTGCTAAGCATTTTTAAAAGCAACTGTCCTAAGTCATTAGCCAGAAGTAATTTGCTAGAACTCATTACCCTCAGCTGGTCTCTATTCTTCAGAAACATCCAGTTCTGAGCTAATTATTTCTGTTACAAGCTAATTAGCTTTTTAGCTGCATTTTGTCCTTTCCATTACAGTGTCATCATCAATATCAATGGAGCGGTACTATGTAAGATATCTTACTTTTAATGCAAAAGGAAAAGCACCTGAAGAACTTTAGTGGCTGGATGTAGTAATGCCAAACGTTCAGGCATAAGCATTTGAGGAGCATTACTTGACAGAGAAGTATTATTGGCAAAGGAGAAATCAGGAAATCAGCCTGTGAAATTCTCTGGATGTTCCAAGCTTACTGATAAAGCTTTATAAACTTCCAATTTTCATTTTATAATTTCTTATCACACTGTGTTTTTCATGTCATCTGCTAAAGTGGTCCACAGTACACTGCTACCCCAAATATAAACACTGTTCAAAAAGCAGCTTACATTTTTACATTGCTCTACTTTTTACTGAGATGAGGATGCAGGCAAAGAGGTAACATTTCTAGAAGGCTCCCTTCATGCTACTAAATTCAATATACCCAAGACTGTTCTCTGATACTAAGTTCAGCTGGCATGAAAACGTTTAAACCCGCTTACTTCCAAAATACGATGACTATATGCAAGCTGCTTATTGGGAATGGTTCATGGCCTATGCTAGCTGCTAAGCTAGCCCAGGAATTGTTTAAAGAGTGCTAATTAGTCTGGACCCAAACCGTGCCAAGGTCTCATATAGTATTTTAACAGTATAGATGCTCAAGTGTGAATGCCCTGGAATGTTCCCTGGCATTAATCTATCCATGTGGATACAGGGGCCTTGTGATGTGACAGCTGCATTTGTGAAGTCAAAGAATTAAGATTTCATCTAGTGCGTAAAGATAGATAGCCCTCTTCCCCTGCATAAAAACATATCATGAACATATTCCTTTGTGCTAATATGTAATTTTTAAAGCTTGCAGTTAAAAATCAACACAATTATTATCCAAATTACCAGCATTAACTTTGTACTTACTAACTGGTGGACACTTACAACAGGTACATAGATTAAATTGAAGAATGACAGGTTCACTCTGTCAGAGACAATGGGTATGAGTCATGGCAGTTTCACAGGATCTTTTTACACAAAGAAGTTTATGTTGATTTTTAAGCATATTTTATGCTAGAAGAAGCAATGGCCAATGGGAATTTATGTGGATGATGGGAGAAGCTTAAGTCAAGACTTGCGTGCAATCATTTCTATTCATTCTTGGATGTACTTCTGGATCTTGGCAAGTACGCTAAGCAGCAAAAAGCCCAAGCTACAATTTAGTAGTGTTTTAAGGAAGCTACGTAAGCTTTTCAAGGCATAAGCTATTACTACAGCAAAACCTGCATAAATATGCTGGGCCATGCCCGTCTAACTGAGCTCTCATTCCGATGCCATAGCCACTGTAACACTGGCTTGTCTGTATTAGTATAATGTTCATATGCTAGTCTAAAAACTGAACTGAACTGACTAAACACTGACAGTCAGGGAAGCGCTCTGTGATGATACTGTAATTGGCTTGCTTGCCATTTCTACACATGCGCCCACCTCCCCATCCCTTCCTCAAAAGCCTTGAATGCCTTATGCCAGGGAACAGGTTTAATTAGGGTGACCACTCCCCGTTTCATAAGGCAAGAGAAGACATTGTCCATGGCTGTTGGGTTACCTGATACTAATATGGCTGCCCATTAATGAAGGTGTGAGAGGAGGTCTCTGCAGTGGCGCGGGCGTGGAGGCTGCTGTTGCCTGATGTGTTTATTGAGGGTCCCTCCCCAGTGCTCCTATAGCACTTGTGCCTTCAAGCCTACGTCAGCCGCCCAGGAAAACACGCTCAGGAAAACACTGCTATGGATTTTTTTCGGAGCTCACTCTAGTTTTGCCTCCCCCATCTCTTGGCGAAGCAGGAACTCACAGCGATGGATGGATGGCACGAACCGGGGGGTCACACCCCTTGTGGGCCTGCCCGGCCACAGCTAGGGCGGCCTCCGCCGCTCCCCCGCTCCCCCGCGGCGGGGCGGCGTTTCAGCACCCGCGGGTGCGGACAGCTCCGCGGTGCGGGGGCGCCGCGGGCCGCAGGAGGCGGGCGGGGGGCGGCCCGGGCGGCACTCCTCTCCTTTATCCTCCTCTCCTCTCCTCTCCTCTCCTCTCCTCTCCTCTCCTC
>RSEF01000003.1:92330342-92359593 GCA_003993805.1 Himantopus leucocephalus | reverse complement strand
TCTTAAAGGTCCCTTCCAATCTCAACAATTCTATGATTCTATGTACATATTAATGCTACTGGATAAAACACACGTATGTTTGGGAACAAAGTAACTTACACAGATCCAATTCTTAAGTTCTTGAGACCTCTTCTTGGAAAGGTCAGATCATTCAACTCTTCTCTATCCTTTCCAAGTTTTGTTATTAAGGGTTAACATCACTCAAGCCCTAACCCAAACAAAAACATCTGGTGCTTGTTGTATTTCTTACTAAGTGATTAAAAAGCCTGCTCTGATACATTCCTTCCTGCGTGAATTAAAAAAAAAAAAACAAACCCTACACCATTTCCTTCTTCTACCTGAGTTGTGGCCTTTGCATGTGTGAACACAAGCACTGTGATTATGCTTTCAGGGTCCATATTCCTAGGGAGCTGTGGTACGAGGAGGGATGGGGAGAAAGGTACCTACAAGCTCATCATTCTTAAGCTAGAGGATGAGAAGCGGCGGCTGGAGTTGATTAGTTCTTCAATCACTCAAAGTCATTACTGCATTAAATTAAGATTGCTTGGAGGCACATGGAGCAATTTACCTTGCACAAAATAAAGGAATTAACAAAACTGCACGTGAAGAAACCATTATCTGATCCCTGGCTGCAGTACTTCACACTTCCTTAGCATCTTTCATCCAAGGATCTCAAAGCATTCAGAGGCCAAAATCTTCTAAAGGAGAGTCCCAACTTTGTCTGCTCGGAGGTTACCACTTGCACAGATTTGTGTCTGCCTCTCACTGTGGGGCCTTTTGAGGTCCAGTCCAAGGCTGCATTCACGACAAAAGTCTGAAAGTCTGAAAAGAGCAGACCTGCAGGCACATGTTCACGTGCTGCTGGAAGGAGCACTTGGAGGCACACCAAACAGGGCATTCACATCACCACGTCTCCAAGTATGCTTGCATAGGTCTTATGGCACATCTTATGGCACTTCACAGGAAAAGCACTTGAGAGCGCACTTGCTGCAGACAGCTGCATTTGAGATGAGTCTTTTGGAATGGGCAGATACACCCACCCATTATGCCTCCCTCATTCACAAACACACATCTTTGGATTACTCTGTCCCTTCTCCTTTCCTGCAAAGAAGTTTGTCCTTTCCCTTCCAGGGTACACTTTAAGAAGATATAGTTCAACATTCAGAAAATAAATAAATAAGAAAGAGAAAGCACATTTGCTAGGATGGTACACCCACTAGGGAATCAAAACAGCAGTCTCCACCACTATGTAACAGATCATGGGGCTTCAGAGATGTAAAAGCCGTGGACCCATGAAGAGAAGCATTCCTCCAGGGAGCGAAGGCAGGGAACTGTGGGCAGAGGAATTAATTTTGCACACTTTTAACTACTGGTATTTCATTTCCAACGCACAGCTCCCTCGGTAAGAGGTGAAATCCTCAGGGCGCAGCATTGCCGAAGACTCGGGGTGGTGGCAGCTGAGGACAAATCTCTGTAGTTCTGTAGGGTTGATTGCAATGTCTGGAGCAGCCCAGAACCGCACAGGTACAATGTTGATGTAAAGCTTTATTAATTCCGTTCCCTTTTATAGGCAAATTCTCTTCTGTGCATCACAGAAACTTATCCGATGACCTAATTTCACACACATTTCTGAACTGATTTATAACAAATACACTGGTGTATACACACACAAATACACATATGTATACATACATACACATTATATAAAACTCATTTAAACATACCACCAAAAGACCACATAAATTGCTAGTAAGGAGTGGTCAAGACACTCACCTGGGATGTGATATATCTTGCTTCAAGAACCTTTTTTACAATTCAAATTTGCGTTCTTCATGAAAGAATCTTAGCCATCAGGATCCAGAATATTTGGATATATTCTCTCCCACAGCTGATGCAGCTGATATAAAAATACTGAACTACTTACTAACTCAGTGTATTTTAAAATACCAAATTGCCTTCACAGCTTACTAGTTAAGACATATGCTTAGGAACCTGACTGGGTAAAATCCACTCCCTGATCCAATGAACATTTTTAAATACGCAGAATGCTTTTGGGGCTTTGTTCTTTGGCTTTGTTGGTGGGGTTTTTTCCAGAGGGGAAAATGAGGGAGAATTTTCTGATTAAGCACAATTTAAAAAGATACCATTTTTGGTCACTGTATAACCCAATATTTTTTTTTTCACTTCAGGGCTACATCCCAAAGAATAGTAATCAGCACACGCACAGAAGTACTGACCAGAGAGTGTGTCTTACGCCTTTCAGTCTACATGGACTACGTAACACAGTAGGGCAAACGTTCAGAAGTGTTCAGCTTTCTTTCAGGCACCAATAAAAATTTCCCGATTTCACAAGGATCTGGCCTGCTGGATGAGCACTGGCACTAAGTTCTTGAAAAAATGAAGACAAGAACAGATAGCCATAGCTATGCGTTTCCACAGCACGGCAGTCTCTATGCTTTACAGCTCTCATCTGCAATCCAGCACGATGATAGCTGCATCAAAGCTAATACAAATGGTTAGATACCATATTGCCATACCAGTAGCAGAAGAGGCATTCAATACATTCAGTATTTCAGCTCTCGTTCAGGAACACCACATCTGCACCGAAGTCAAAAGGGAGAGTGCCTGTTTATTTCAGTGGGGCGAGGATTTCACCATGAGTCTCTATAGAGAGTATCACACTAAACACACCACGCTTTTCATATTTTTCATGATATATTACAAGGTAAACTTCCATCGTTTATTCAGGATTAGATTTTTCAGAGAAAGGAAATACAGTTAATAAATGAAATCCAACAGAAAGTCCTTTAAAACAAGCCTAAACAAATATCACCTCTTATTAATGTGCTGTGTTTCTTTCTTTCCACAACACCATGTTCCGTAAGCTCATGAGTAATTTCAGTTTCCACCGATTTTCACTAAAGTGGAAGACTCAAGGATCTCCATATATGTTGATACATATATCAGAAGGCTAAGCTTAACCCTTCAGCTCTGCCTGCAATCCATTCCTAAATCATCAAAAACTTAGCTGTAGTACAGTGATAATTTAACTTAAGATAAAACTCTATGAAACATCTTGATTTGAAAATAACTGACATTTAATTGTATGCATTTTTAGTCATTTGTGAATTCCCTCAATTACACTAATCCAGTTGACCACTCACAACGTTTGAGTGGATTTCTTTGGAAAGTTTTAGTAAAAAGCTTTGAAACTCTTCTCTTAGAATGATTTAGTTTGGAAAAGACCCTTAAGGTCATTGAGTCCAACCATTAACCTAGCACTGCCAAAACCACCACTAAACCATGTCCCTAAGCACCACGTCTACACATCTTTTAAATGTATCCAGGGACGGTGACTCAAGCACTTCCCTGGGCAGCCTGTTCCAATGTTTGATAACCCTTTTGGTGAAGACATTTTTCCTAATATCCATCCTAAACCTCCCCTGGCACAACTTGAGGCTCTTTCCTCTTGTCCTATTGCCCCCACCCCACTACAACCTCCTTTCAGGTAGTTGTAAAGAGCAATAAGGTCTCCCCTCATCCTCCTTTTCTCCAGACTAAACAACCCCAGTTCCCTCAGCTGCTCCTCATTAAGACTTGTTCTCCAGACCCCTCACCAGTTTCATTGCTCCTCTCTGGACACGCTCGGTACCTCAACGTCTTTCTTGTAGTGAGCGGCCCAAAACTGAACACTGAGGGGACATCTCTGCTTCCACCTTGTAAGCAAGGCACTCATCAATGCACCACCAGAGACAATTCCCTCCTCAAAATTTGCCTCCTTAAATTCCTTCCCCATACAATACCTATTTGTAAATAAGCCTGCATTCCCTACTGGTTTATTGACTTACTAGCTTTTCAGAAGCAGTACACCTTACACTCACAATTTTCACCGAGGTTCCCATTCTACCTTAACATACACAGTCTTCAATTTAAACTGAAAAAAAAAAAGTAAAAAAGAAAGGGTTTAGTTGAGAAGATAAAAAAACTTACCCTTCCAAACAGATTTTATTTTCTCTGTAACTTCTAACTAGCTCATATGCACCTACGTAGATATTTGTCTGGTATTTAGTCCTCCCCAGAACTCCAACATGTATCCTGGCTGCTAGAGCAATAGCATAGGAGTTCGCAGCAACACATCACTGTCTTCAGCGCAGTCAGTGTTTTGAAAGACTTAACTCTCTTTATCTTAACTATATTCCTTGGGAGGTATGTCTGGGAAGTGAATGCAGTCACTTCTGATGATTCTGTCTGGGACTGTGCACCCAGGAGACTTCAAGGACATCTTTCCTTCCCAGGTCATGTCTAATCCATCACTGCATGCAAGGTCTACATAAATACACAAGATATTACTTCTTGAACTGTGTATCGGGGAACTCTCCATCTACTTCCCTTCTCAATTTTCGTCTGTCAAACAGACATTGTTGGGACTAATTCCACTAAATTATTAAAAAATACATTATTCACAGGCATACTGTGTTCTTTTTATATAAAATTCAAGAATAAAAAAAACAACAGTCCAACTTCAAAGTTATAAGAGCAGATTTTTAAAAAGCTCAGACTGCCCTAGAGAATGGGAATATTCAGCTACATCCAACCTCTCCTTTATAGCAAGGAATATAAAATGATTGAGAGAAACTGCAGCCATTGAGCCTTAACTGTCCATTCCCCAGCAGTGAAAAAGCTCATGGGTCTGTTACCAGCCATAAATTACACTATCATATGTTCCCCAAGAAAAAAAAAAGCATTTTGAGTCCTGTTCTGGGCACAGCTTGGTCAAACATAAAGATCTGATCTAAACAAATCTCACGTTATCCTGCCATGGCTTTTCAAAACTATTTCTAAGCTTTTTGGTTCTTATCTTCATTAAAGATTGGCCTACAAATTCCGTATTTGTTTCATTAGAAACATAAGACTTTTTAGCATCTTTGGAAAGGAGCTACTTTGGGGAATACAGAGACACAGCTGTTTCATTTGCTCGCAGTTAGAAAAGAAAGATTCACGCTATTAAAACTTGTACGGTGTTACATGAGCAGCTACTCGCCTCAGTGAAAGGTGGGGTGTGAATGGAATAAGGATGGGAGTCTCAGAAACAAGTTTTCTTGGTCTCTAACAGACTGTTCCTCAGAGGAGCTGGGACTACACGAACAAAAGCAGAAATTGTCAGGACCTGAGGTGTGCTGAGGTCTTGGAGAAGAGAGGACATGAAGTTGGAAGTGAAGAGAAGTGGATGGGGAAGAAAGAGAGCGCAGAGCCGACATGGAACGCAAGAGGAGGTTAGACGACAGATGGGAAGCAGGAGTACAGCATGGCTTATATCTGCGCCAGAAACCACTAATAATACAATGCTTCTAGCTATAAAATCATACATATGTATATTTTATATATGATATACTATAAATACACACACATACGCTCAGAAAAACGCTTTATAAGACATTTAAACAATACATAGATGAAGTTTTCCCCATCCCTGTGTTCCCGCAGCCATATGTTACCAAGATACTTTATTGAAGCAAGATTCCACCCCAAACATGTTCACTTGTAACCAGCAGCATCAAGTTCCCTCCTTGTTGTGCCTTCTGGACTTAAAGAAACTGGACACTCCTATGCATATTTTTGTATGCCTACCTAAAGGAAAATTTGGTGCTGACTTAGAAAGAAAGGGGAATTTCTGAACAAACAGCACACTAAAATATAGAGCAAATTATCACAGAATCATAGAATGATTAGAGTTGGAAGGGACCTTAAAGATCAGTGTGAACAACTTTCAGAAGGCTCCATCTAGCACTTCTTAACATACTGTACTTTTATCTAAATCTTCAACTTAAAATAGCCCAATGTAAGAAAAAAAAAAATCTGGACAGGATCTATTAAAAGACCCAAACTGTTCCCATTTCCATAACATTCTTCATCCCCTCACTACCACACCAACCAGTCTTATCTCTGCCTCTTATGCTTGTAAAAATGTATGCAAACAGTAATGGAAGAAGTGACTAGGAGATTACAAAATCCAATTTTCCTGCTCCTAGTACAAATTTCCAATACACCAAAACACCCACCTATGCTATCTTACTCACTGCAGGAAACTCCACGTGTTAGCTGCTACAAAATGTGTTTAAAAAGACAAACTTGCAGCTCTAAACACACTTACACAAACACACACCACCATATATCATATACCATTCAAGACTAGGAGATCAATAATTACAATCATAAGGTTCTGCTCTATCACCACACTGTGCGGTAAAAGAAATAAATAAAATGAAATAAATTTCTAGTACTATCTAATGTTCCGGGTACTATATTTCTACTGAAATCTCTGCACTTACTAAGCCATCAACACAACAACGTATACCCAATGCTTCATTTTCACTGCAGAATAAAACAAGAGGGGAAAGGAAAGTGTGAGCAGGATAAATCGACGCTGGAGGCAATAATGAAGGACTAAAGGCAATGAGAATTCACTCTGTCCTGTAAAAGCCCATTGCCAGAGACACAAACTGGTATCTTTCTCACAGCTGAAATATTTCACCTAAGAAATGCTTCTTTTACTCTTTCATGCATTCTTCTCTTCTTCTGGGCACTAATTTCTCTGGGCATCGCCAAACAATCCCTTCCAAAAAGTGACACAGTTCTGGGGCTCATTACAGGAGCTCTGAGGAACTCAAGTTTTTTAACCTTTAAAATGAGACAGCTAGTCACAAGCTGCCATTATTGTCAAAATACCATCAGTATAAAAACACACACATACATCCTCAGCAGAGTGAACACACACATACATCCTCAGCAGAGTGCAACTTAATGTAAATTCGTTAATCAGCAGCATGCCCTTCCCCCCTCAGGTTAAACAGGAAAATAAATGAAGAAAATCCCTTGGTAGGTGCCAAACATGCACGTGGTATATTAAGATTATCACTGGCTAAGAGGAAAGAATTTTTGCAGAAGCCACTTGTTAAACTACTGGAAGTATATTAGTCATTAAGACCTATGGCCTCTTAAAAGAGCCACTAATTTTCCAGTAGCATCCTGTACTTCAGGGCACAGAAGACTGGCTCCGCTGCACTTGGAAAGAAAATGATATTTTGGAGTTTGCACTTTATTATACACTAAACCAAGGTTTATGGTGTCTAATTAAGGGCCAGATAAGGTCTAGAAAGTAGTGAAACTTTTCATTCTAATATAATTTGAATTCTACATTAGCAAGAATATGATTTAAATACAGCTTTACATTAAGTAGCAAGGCCCACAGAAAAAGAATATTAAAAAAATCAGAAGATCCCTTTGAAGAACTATTTTAGTTTTCCTTCATAAGCAGACAGAAAAGATTTTCATATTAAATGCCTCATGAAGAAGCGCGGCCTTGGTTTCAAGCTTTCAATGAACTAAAACAATGGAGAAAATTAACAGAAGATGTAAATAGGGTTTTTTAAATCTCTGGTTAAAGTTGGAGCTGCATTTATTCTTAGTGCTATCTGCAGATCCTACGCTGGCTAAAAAAAGAGATTAAAATAAACTCTTTTCTGTATATTGATTACATTTGTTTATATGAAAGTCTGACGAAAAGGGTTTGTAATAACTCCCTTCAACATTTTTTTTCATGTTTTAAAAATCAAATTATATCAATAAAATATAAAACCATGTGCTTAGAGAGAGGACTTTGGAAGGGAGACTGGAATAAACAACTCCTATATCAGAAGAACTATATTATGTATTGCTCACATGGGCTGCTATGTGTTGGTAAACTCGATTTCAATGTTATTTGCATATGTGCTTTAAGGTCCTCAATACATTTTCCTTGCTGCAGGGGTTTTTTATCTTTTTTTCACTGAGGTTAGCAGTACAGCTTTTTATTAGAGAACGGCCACCTTGACCAGCATGGAGAACAGCTTTTCTGATGTGATTTTTCTGAAGGCAGAACCCCCAAAGGCAAATTCATGATCATTCAACCAGCACAAGAGGGATTTCCATTCAAAAAATCAGCCGGTATTTCCACTTTTTCTTAACAATTGGGGCTTGTGTGACATTATAAATATGACTTAGAGGAAAATAAAATATTGTGGCATACAGTACTAAGCTTGCCTAATTATTTAAGATACAAAAACTTACCTTTAGAGCAATACATAGTCTGAGCCTGCGTTGTTTTAACAATGCAAAGATGGCCAAAGAGCAATACATGGGTTAATAGCTCTGAAATTAAGTCATTGTTTGCCTCCATCTTTTGTAACGAAATAAGACCAGGTGATGTTTGAACATCTTATTCACTCCCATCTTCTCGTGGAGTGCATTTTTATGCAAATAGAGTTTTGTTAAACACGCTCCCTGTTCATGCAGTGAACAATGTTCCCTGTCATCGAACACCAAAGCATGAAATTTCAACACACGAAGAAACGCTGGTTGTTAAGTGTTTCAAATCCGTATGCGGCCACAAATAACTTCACAATGTGTAGGAAGCACACACATCAAATCCACACAACAGGAGTTGTGCCTCTTTATTAAAACAGCATTTGGATACATGACCAAGCCGAACAGCCAACTTTGGACAGAAAAAGCAAGGGGAGCAATTCAAGGATCTTCTCAGAAATACATTTTGGGAATGAGAAAGTTGTGCCCATGTAGAAGACGCATTACCTAACTAAGTTAACTACATGAAATGTCCAAGTTTAAAAGCAGCAACACAAACCTTTCTCATGAGCAAAGTGTTGAACTTGCTGTTACACTACCATTGTAAAAGAGTAATTCCTTGTACTGTGTATCCCATATGATAGATTTATATCTTCCTTTGCCAAAATGATTTGTATTCATACCTGATTCTTAGGAAATTATCACCTTGAACAAAGGATGAGCCTTTGCTACCCAGGAGGCGGAAGTCCTTATAGAAGAACCCCAAACATTGTTCCAATTTTGTTATGGAGAGTGAAGTTAGATCCAGCTGCAGACATCAACAAAGCCAGATCCAGTCCCAAATAGGCAGCATAATGCTGCTTATTTGGATTTATTAGTATTGCTTTGCCTTGCAGCACTGAGCCCTGAGACGTCCGTTGAGACCACAGATTCTCGGGAGCAAGGCCTGGAGACTATCTATCCGAACACGTAGGAAAGGAGAATCACCGAGACAAGAAACTATCTGAAGAAAGAAGATGGACAACCGAAGGGAAGAGAAAAGCATTATCTCAGTTTAACGAATGCAGACCTGAGGTAAAGGCACACTCCAGCTTCTCCAGAGTGGCAGCACACAAAGGTTAATTGTATCTCGAGTCTCCATCCAGTAACTTAACATCCAGACTGATTCTTAAAGCGAAATCAAGTAGTATGAATCTCAGAGTAGCACTAGCAGAACAATGACAAATTTTCTGGATGACAATGACTAATAATTGCTCCCGACACTTGTTACAGGCTACCAGAAGTCTTCCAGCTACAGTTATACTCAGCATTATGGCAGCGCAGTGCACCTTCGGAAAAAATTAGATACTCTGACTGTAATTTCTGGCAAACAAGCAGCTGAATTAGCAAATTTCCATCACAGTTAGCACTTCTGGCAAATCCCTGCCCTCAAAGTTCAACCGAAAGCTGTGAAGATGTGGGAAATGGATCATTAAATCATCTTAAAATGATCCCTCCAGAACTGCTGGATCCCAGCACATGCGCTGGGTATTGCCTATCAGTTGTGGTTAGACAACTCAGTATCAAGGGCTGGTACCTTTCAGGTATTTCCCTTTAATTTAAAAGAAAGGGGGAAAAATATGTTTTCAGAAGAACAGTACCACCCTGCTCTTGTGATGGATGACCACTAAGATATGTGAGTATATATCACAGCATCACTCCCATATTCTAACTTCTTGAAACCCCAGATTTCCAAATTAGCAGACACACGTTGGTACAGACACAAGATATCACTGATAAGCCAAAGAGCTGATGTCAAAATTTTGTTTCTACCAGAGTGCTTATTCTGTAATTTTGGGGAGGAAACACAAAACTGTCGGTCCCAAGCTAAGAACATATCTCAGATTTGAAATACCCATCCTTAGTACAGCCCCTAGGATATCCTAGCTCCCTGAACCTCCTTCCCCAGCAGATCTACTTACTTGTGTCTCTCTGTCCCTCCTCCACCTTCTCTTTTTTTTTTTTTTTTAATTAATATCACACGTTCAAGACGTTTGGGTTTTTTTGGGGGGGGGGGGNACACTTATGGTCAGCACCAGTCTGCAAACAATAGTATTTGCTTGTGTAGCTGTGAAAACATGATTATGTGTATTACAGTTTGAGATTTCCTTGTGCATCCCTTACCAAGAACACTGGGGCAGGCACCTGTTCCATATTAAGGCCCGCATCTTTCTATCATTAAGGCCATGCAAAAAAGCCAAAACTTAAGTTTAGTGCGAGACTGCCTGCTGCAGTCACCCCTCCCAGATGGAGCACTTCTTTGCCTCTTTCATATCCATCTTCTGGCTGCCAAGATACAGGATGACACTACTGCTTATCTGTTTCTCATCACAGTTTGGAAAACTCTTTTCTTTCTCCAACATCTAGAAAAGAAAGAGCTAGACCAGCCCAGGAGAGTCAAGGTTTAGTTCTGTGTTAACCACAGTATTACTGTGTGACAATCTTTAATTGTGAAAATACGGTTCATACCGTAGCCAAATGGGGTCTTCTACATTGAGAAAAAAAGGGCAATAAAGAGCTAGAAATGCTCCTCTTCCCTTTTCCAGCTCTTTCAGAGGATGTAGGAGGAAGGCAGAGACTTCTATGCCATCTCTATAGGATTTAGATGTTCTTTCCTGTCTCCCTTCCCTTCCCGTTGCGCCACTGGGGAAAATGCAGAGAGGAACAGTCAGATATTCCAGGTGGTGGGATCAGTGCTAGAAGCGGCCAAGCAGGCCCCTGTTACCAAAGAGTGCGGGGAGTAAAATAAGACTGCCTACCATCATGTTTGCTCATCCCAAACAACCGTATGAGATTATGCACTTATGTGGCTTATCTTAAACACTGGAGCAAAAGGTTTCTTAATGCTCTCTCCCATGCTCCTATATATAATATGCATACGCACAGCCACACACGCACACATACCAGGGAGATCTCCACACACTGCCTCAGGATCCAAGAGTTATCCCTACCCACTGGAGTGTAGTTCTGGGGAAAAACTATAGAAAAGTGCCAGGGAGATTTCCCAGTCAAAAGCAGCTGCTGATTCAGCAAGGCAGGGACCTTTACACATCCAGAGCACGTTCTACGGTTTTGATTAAGGTCTCTGCTGTACGGTGATCCCTCTGCCCCAGTTGTTCTCTTTTCTTCTCACCTACTCAGTCTTTCAGCTGTACTTGCACCCTTGCCTCAAACTTCAACACCCTTTACTCCTCCTTCTTTCTATTCAGCTGATTCCTTTCAGCTCCATTCTTCACCCACCCAAAAAGCAGAGATGCCGCCTTTAATTAAAAACAAAACCACACAAACACACACCATTCCCTCGGGCACCAAGCCTGCACAGATTAATATGTACACGCACACAACCTCCAATATGTCAGGCTGGAGATGACAAGGCTGGACAGACGCAGGGGACGTGGCACCCTGCCTATAAACCTTGAGACTAACACAACATTTAGTGCTGCCTTACAGCCGATCTCCTCCTGCTCTTTGTACCTCGTCTCCCTTTTGTCTGCTTACTCTGTTTGGAAGGTAAACTGCTGGTGCGGGGCCTTTCCACAACCCTCTGTCCTACAGCTCCTGTGACAGCAGGGGCCCCTTCTTAACCCGAGCAAGCACTCTTCTTATAAGTAATAAGATTAAAGCAAATTCCAAATACTCAAAACCACAAAGGCCCCCAAATTCTGAGACTGAATTAACACGGAAAATTGGTTTGAAAAGTAATAATGTGGATTACTACCATCAGGTTTAGGAACTCTTAAGATGTGGCTGGGCTGGGTTTCCAAGTCCTCTGCTATAACCAAGGAGGAGACCTAACCACCCTCCTTCTTGTTAAACCAGACCAGATCTCTTACATGGATTTGCCTTTCAATGAGAAGGTTAGGGGCAGCCGAAGAGTAATTAGCCAACACTATAAAATGCTGATTTTCTGGGAACATTGAATTCAAATGCACCGAGGTGTCCAGTTCCTTCTTCACTCAAGCTACCCCGTGTTTCCGGATGCTCTCATCGCACCATCCCAGCCTGCCGAGATCCGGGAAAGCAGCTCTGCCAAGCCCCAAGCGTCTGAACCAAATGACTCAGACCCCCCTCTTCCCAGCCGTGAGGCTGGCTCACACTCCCAGCATTTCTGAACCTTTGTATTCCCTGCTTGCCTTCTAATTTATTTATTTTCACTCTGAAAATAAACGTTCACCTCCTCCTGATTTGTGTGCTTAACCATCTCCAGTTCAAACCCAAAGCGAAACAGACACATAAATACGCGAGTCCCAGGGCTGCTACCAGAGGATCCATCACTTTTCATTACCCAACTCTCAGTGTGCAGAAGTGCTATTTTACGCCTGTTCTGTACTAGACGAACAGGCAGCTGCATCACTCACAGCCTGCTTCCAGGCTCCCATCCCAGCTAATTCCAGCCTTCCCCTCACATCTCTCTCCTGTTGTATATTCCTCCTCTGTCTGATCCCCACAGACCCACTTGTGTGACCTCCGAGTCCAACTTTTTGTGCCTTAAGGGACGTGTACTTTCTTACAGTTTCCCACTCACGTGCTGCGTACTTTCCCCTTCCCTGCTGTCCCTCACAAGGCCATAGCCCGCACTCTCATCTTCTCCTCTCCTCATTTTTCCTCTCCCATGGCAACTAAGCAACCATAGTTTTTCTAGTAAATAGCCATGCTAGCACAAGGCAAAACGCCGACCATTTTGCAGTCTTTTCTCATTAATCTGGTGCTTACCTTGTCAGAACCTGAACTAGCACAAGATTCAGGATTAACACAATAAAATAAAATAAGGATTTTATCAAGCAAAGTATCTCAGTTTTCACTGATGGCTGTTTAATGACAATTCACATTCAAAAGGTACTGCTGCTCACGTGGAGGGAAACACGCTCTCACCTCAATAGCCATAACATTATTTGAGAAATGAGAGATCCCCGAAGGAAAGACAGTGATCTCGAAAATCCCGCAGGAGGGATCTGGAGAAAGTGGCACAGGTTTGAAAAAAACACAATCCAACCCATCAACTGAGATGAAGCTTTTGCCATTGCTCTCTGTGTCCCGCAATGGAACCTGGATGGTCCAGGGGCCGCTTCCACTAGCCACCCACGAAGTGGCCTGAGGGAGCTCCGTGCCAGTCGGCTACGGGCACCACCGCCGGCTCCCCAGCTCCCTCCAATCCCTGCTGCCCACTGCTGCAAAACCTGTTTTAAAATAGCAACCAGCTTCCCACCTTTTCCTCCCCCTTCCTCTGGGGGAGAGATGAAAACCAGGAGGGGTACCACCAGACATCTCAAATCGTAGCAGACACCTGTGTTTAGACAACAAAGTCCCGTCCTGGGAGACACAAGCACGGCTTCTGGGCTGTCACCATACCTCCAGGGACAGCACAGACAGACCCTCAGCCACCGCTGGACAGTGCTTCGTATCTCTGAACACCGACCGCGGTTCATCCTCTTGGCCACATTTTATGAATGGAGCATGACATACGCACTGACCGACACTGCAATTTCCTTACAGTTTGGCAGGAGGCTCCCCTTCAACAGAAATGCAATTTACTATGTGTAGAATGGCTCCTTAACGCAACTTGATTTCTCTAGGATTTTATTTTTTCAAGAGCATGACTGCAACGCCTGGAATAAGGAAAAAGAAAAAAAATGCACGCATTCCTAAAATATTAGAGATTGAACTCTGACGTACTGGATATNGCAGACAGACCCTCAGCCACCACTGGACAGTGCTTCGTATCTCTGAACACCGACCGCGGTTCGTCCTCTTGGCCACATTTTATGAATGGAGCATGACATACGCACTGACCGACACTGCAATTTCCTTACAGTTTGGCAGGAGGCTCCCCTTCAACAGAAATGCAATTTAATAATGGCTCCTTAACGCAACTTGACTTCTCTAGGATTTTATTTTTTCAAGAGCATGATTGCAATGCCTGGAATAAGGAAAAAGAAAAAAAATGCATGCATTCCTAAAATATTAGAGATTGAACTCTGACGTACTGGATATATTGTATCTAATCAGTAAGATATACATGTAATATACATGATTTAAACATCTGGAAGGTGAGTAAAGTTGAAAGCCTTAATGAAAAATACATTATGAGATGAAGACACACACACCACAAATTGGTTTAGAATACAACTGGAAAGCACCACAGGGGCATAATTTGAACTGTCTTCTAGTGAACAGACTGTAGCAGTACTTTTCAGGTTTACAAATTGTAACAAAAAATATTTAGGGAACTAATAAAAAATAGGAGGCTGACAGCCCTGGGGTGCAGCTATCTGAAGGAGAAACATCCTGATCTCAAATAAGAAGGGCACAACTTCGCAGTATAAAAAACTGCAGACTGCTAGATTCAGACAAACTATGGTAATACAGAAAAAAAAAAAGCTTTCCTGTACTCTCAGTGGCCTCAGCTTCAGCCTGGAGCAAAAACTATTTTTCCTTTTCCTTCAGGGAAAACACTTTTAATTTTCTTGTTCATTCAGTTCTTGGCCTCTGACAAGGGAGTCAAAAGGGTGGCAGTTGCCGAAGTCACTTATTGATTTTCTCGGTTAATTTATGAATGCCAGACATGCAAGGGCCTGTCTTCAAAATTTAACACCTGGTATTTTACACCATTAAGTAAATTGCCAGGAAGATTTGCTCCTTTCCACCTCTGCAACTTTCACATAACGAGCGAGTTGTCCTCGCGGAGAGCTCATCAAACCTTGGCTTTCATAGAAAGCTCTCAAATTTATGGCCCCTCCGCTAAAGCTGTACGTGGAAGTTGCCTGTCTTCTCTACTTTAAGGCGGCTTTCTTCTGTGGTCTCTGTTGACCTCCATTCTTCTGCCAGTACACGGGAAGGAAAGCTCTGCTTTAAGCGGAATTACGTGCAATAGGAAGCAGGGGGAAAAGTAAAATGCACAAAAATGAGATCAACAGGAGGGTCTTCAAGGGTAATCCCATGTATAATATGTTGCAGTAATCCAACAGAAGGTGACAGAAACCATGAATCGCTCTGACAAGGTCTTGATTTCAGAGAAATACGGCAACCACTTAAATACAGACAGAAAAAAAGCATACTTGACCACAAATTCTGCAAGGAGAGAGCTGAAAGCATTGCCAAACTGCAAACCCTGTAAAAAATAGGAGGACAAACCCCCTCAATGATAGGATGTGCTACTGTTGCTGCTGTGCTCCTCACGATTCTTCCCTCATATTGTTAACTTCATTAATCAATTCATTAATTTTACTTTACCTCAAGGAAACCTCAGCTTTTTTACTTTTGACCCCATACAGGATAAATACCAGGAACGAAAAAATCAGATCACCTTGGCAGGATGAAAGAGAGCACTGTCTCATCTGCCATGTACCTAGAACTCCCCGGCTCCTCTTCCACATGGACTGTGTAAACCTGTTCGGACCCGGCCAAGCTTTGAACTTGAAACATCCCCAGCAGAAAAAGGGATGTTACAGCTGAACAAACCTGTAAATTCACTGCTGATTCCCTAAACTGGTCAGTCCAGTCCAAACAGTTCCTGGTGAAAGTTATTTTTATGACGAGTGCTGTAGTTGTTTGAAAGAGACTTTTTAAGGGAGGATGTTTTACTTTAAGCTAATGTAGTTTTACCAAAAAAAAAAAAGCAAAATAAATTATGAAGAGATTTTGCTTATAAATGTGAGAGCTTTTAAATTTAAAAACTGAAATCAATATCAAATCATCTAAAAACACAAAATATAAGAATCATAATATGTTCGTGAGGTTCTATATTCTTAGAATAGATTTCTCATTAAAAAATCAATATCTAATTTTGCTCTGAAACACAAGAAAAATGTACTGTGCATTTAATCTCAAAGGAATTTACACACTTTTTACATATACGCTACCAGAATCAATTAATATAACTCTGCAATCTCCACCTCTGAGTGAATGCAGTTCCTTTCTATGAGTAAATTGAAAAAAAAGCTTTTTGGAGAAAACAAAGGAAAACAAAATACGCAATTAAGACTGCAGGAAATTAGGTGCATACACAACACAAAGTAATTTAAAAAAATACAGATACACTTCTGAACTGTGATAAATGGCTTTTTTTTCAGGAAACGTAGGTAGCTATGTCTTGGTTTCACTTTTCTGAGGTTTAATTTCTACGTAAAGCTTGGAGAGTAACTGAACAGTTACTGAATGCATTCGAAAAAAATGTGCTGCTTTCTGCAAAATTGTACAAGACCTAACAGGGACATATCCCATCTAAACAGACTCAACAACACATAAGTCTTACTCCAGCTAACAGATGTGCTTCCAGTGCCACTTGTTCCAAGGCAGAGATTCACCAAAGTTAATCAAACTCAGCACAGGCACAGGACCACAGCAATACAATGTTTTGCTGGTCCATGACACCAACTTGTTCAGCTGTGTCACCTGTCCCCATGATATGAATGCAGGCAAAGTTGTTCCCAATTTTCAGCTCCTGATCAAATTTCACCAATGCACTCTGCATATTTCAAGTCCATAAAACTGCTTGTACATATTTCCGTACAGCCCAGTTCCATATTCTTAGGCACAAGCACACATACACATACAAAATCTCTTCGAATTCTCATCCATAAAGTGCAAACCCATTACCCTGATACTTTGCAGGTGGCATCCAGGGCTGAAATCAATAGAGTTAAACTAGGATGATCTAGAGTTCTCATAAATTCTGTCCTTTCTTCTCAACTGCCTAGGCCCATGCACCATGCCCTCCATCAACCAGCTGCCTTCCTGTTATACACCTATAGCTAAAAATACATAGCCGGCAGAACATTAAACTGTGTAGCTGAAGTTTGTCATACAATGTCAAAATTTTTGCAATAAATAACAGTACCGAGGAGACTTATCACCTAAAGTAACTAAAATGCTCGTAGATTCTTCATGTCCTTTTACCGCTCAAGCTTTCACATTATGCTTTTCTCTACATCTGCGCAATTTCATTTAATCGGTACAAAATTTAGCCTCCTGATGTCAAACGTCAAAATGATTCTAAAGTTAATACTGCAAATATGCAAAAGCGCAATGACTTTATTTTGAAATAACTTCATACAAAGGACTAATTGAAAACCTAGAGAATAACGAATATAAATGAAAAATGACTTTCTTAGTACATGAAAGCGCTAAAGAAATTGTGTAAAGAAAAGATATTAGAAAGCTGGCAGCTACTAGCTCTGGTTTTGTATAGGTCTTGAGGCTTTTTCAAGACCAGTGGAATCATCAAAAGAAAACAGTTATACCAACAAATCATGGCTCAAAACACACTAAACATATTCAGTCATACAGTTCCAAAATGGCCTTTTGTTACATAAACTGCTTCATTGTCATTTATCTCAAAAGTCCTATTACTAATCATTTGATCTGTAGAATACTTCCACGTGATTAATACATCCTGATGCAAATAGCCAAAGGTTAAACCTTTGGATTGTTTGTATAGTATGGGACCGGAGGTTTGCTAAATAGCTGGAAAGAGAATGATGTATCAATATAAATATTACGAAATCCTATTATTTATATTTATTGATATTATTTTGAAGCCTTCACAGTATATTCAAAGACTTTAGAATTAATATGTATTTTACAAAAATGTAAACAAAATCTTCATGATTGCAGTGGCTACGAAATTTGCAATGCTTGCTAGGTTCATAGGCCAAACTAGGTTTGCAAAAAAAAATGTAGTATCTTTTATTAGACCTGCTAGTATGAGATGCAGACAGACTTTTGGGTACATAATTTCTTTGTTTGATCAATTCAGAGTATGCAGTATTGGTAACCAAGAGAAACACTTGAGGAGACACTTCACACTTAGATCGTTCAAGCATGTGAAGACTTCCATTAGCAATTCTCAGAACAAACAGAGTGCTCTGTTTCTTGCTGGAAGAGTAGAAGAGTTTTTGTTTGCAATATAATAGTCCTTAAACTAAACCAGCATGGTTGGGCTGTGTTGCATTCATAAGCAATGTCCTAATAAATATCACATAATGAAGTTTAAAAAAATAACTCTCAATTAAGGATCTTAAAGTAAATAACTGTACTTTGACTCAAGGCATTTAAACCACCATTCTAACTAGAATTCAGTGTTTATCTAATGCCCTAATTCGGAGAAAATTATTCTTTGGTTACACCCCCAATCCTCAAAATTTGCAACAGTTAATTTGCTAGATCCACCACGGTAATCATTAAGAAGTGTAGCTCTATCTGATAGGTTCACGCCTGATCAAAAAGCAACTCTGAGGGCGTACGCTGATCTTCAGTGATTCCAAGAGGGCTTAATATAGGAAAGACCAACCAAAAAATTATGAAATTTCGAACGCTCCCTGTTTTTATTACAGATACCTGAAAAAAACATACGCAGACAGACACACTCCCCTATCTTCAATACTCTTAACAATGCTTTTCTTAAGGAAAGCGCACAAAGTCCTGATGCTGAAAGTAAGACACACCTGATGCGAACACACACAGAAACGAGTGCCAAAACAGATGTTCTAATTCAATCTAGAACTGTCTGGAAACAGCTATTCATCGTGCCGTGTCTCTTCATGCCTCTGAAGTGGCAAGAGTATGAATGGTTTTGTGTGTGTCATTATTCTGAAAATTGCAACTAGCTTTTCTTGCCTCTGTAACAGAGCCAGAAAATATATTTGGAACATGGCTTTCTTGTTTAAAACTCTCTCTGGACGTAAGTATCTCATATGCAATCAAATTTTGAGGATGATTACTTCAGTTATAAGTACGAAGAATTACAATGGCATCCTATCGTGTTGTGCAAATTGTCTTACCTAAGTAACTATTAAAGCAAACTGATAGTGGTATTCTTTTCTGCAGTTTATTGTGAAAACCAAAAATAACTCTGACTAACATTTACTGCCTAGATTCCAAAACTAGGCAACACCATAAACATTGTGTAATATTTTACCATATCTGTGAAGTATAAAAGAAGGGATAAAACAATTGTAACTCTTGACAGATGCAGAGATCTGATAAGCTATCTGCATCCTTACAGATCCAATATATGGATCTGGCTGGGGTAAATCACACAGCCCTGATCAGGTGCCAATCATTCCAGTAATTGTAAATTACATGCAAGTATTTCCAAAAAGCGGAGTGAAACCACTCTGTGTTTGTAACTGACTGCATAAGATTTTCTTATATGTTTTATCACCACTGGGAATTAGAGTCAAACTGTAGGCACTCGAGCTTTTTCCCCCAAAACGTAACTGCATGCCAGCATCTATTAATTAAACCTGGTAGGCCCAGGGGAGAAGACAAATTCAGCAGGCACCAGTAGGTAGAGTGAAGGAGAAGGTAAAATTGACTAGAAATTATAACTGGCTCTAACTACTGGCAACCAAAAATAAGATTTCAATTTTGTCATTTTCCACTTTCAATAACGCCTGCATCCCAACAAGCCTGAATACAAGGGCAGCAGTATTTTTAAATAGACTTTTCTTAAGGTATTAAGTTCAAGTCTTAAAATGCTTAGTAACTGCCTGATGGAGGAAGCACACTGCATCTTTGTTAGTTGCTTTCCTGTATCCAAGGATGCAAAAAAATCTTCACATGAGTCTTCAGAAACAAAAGGGCATTGACAAGACTGAGAATTTCAAATCTCTCTTAATGTTGTTCTCCCTCTTCTATTTTCTAGAAAAACAAACAACAGGAGGGTACCCTCCCTCTCTAAAGAAGCGGTCTCTTCTGCATAATTCCTTTTAAGATCTGGGTTTATAACAACTCTGTAGTTTGAGGAGTTCCTGACCAGAGATCATGTTCTTTGTCTTCACCCTTCTGCAGAGCACAGATAATGACCATAAATTTTTAGACTCACAGACTTCTGAGTCAGAAAGTATTAGTGCAATGTCAGACAAAGCTGGGCATGAAGCTTTGGAGGCTTCTTGTATCTAGAGGAGAATCATGTGGGAAGATGCACGAACAGAAGTAATGCCATGGGTATTTCAATAAAACAACTGAAACTGGGGCCAGAAAAGAGATCTGGACAAAAGTTTGCACTTCAGACCTTCTGAAATGTCAACGCGTGCAGATCTGAAGCCCATATCTAGAACATGGTAAGGATGTTTATTACTGCCTGTATCCCCTATCACCTCCCGCTCTTCTATAGCTTTTGAGTAAATTCCTATGAAACTGCTATTTTCTGCTGACAGCCTCCTGCTCCTGCCTTGGTGATGAGGTGGGCCCCCAGAAGAACAGTCAATGACTGTCTCATAATTGCCTTACCACATGATTGTGTGCAGTTGTGAATACATTTTGACGGTATATAGTAGTCTCCTTGGACTACACAGTCCACCTTCCTGCTTAAAAATCACTATCAATTCTCTGAAATTCCCTGAAGGTCATGAAAATTGCTCTTTGCTATTCTGAGGTCACCACAGTTGTCTCCTTTGATCAGGACACCTTTCTGGCCACACCTGCCTCTTGGAGTGGTGAAAACTTGAGGCCTCAAATGCTGTTAAATTCTTTCTGATGTGGTCAAAAGGCAACAATAGCTTCTTTTCTGCACTGTTCAGTTCTCTCTCTCTCTGTCTGAGTGAGGGCTTTGGACTGTAAAGAGAAAGGGGCTGGAAGCAGTGACCACAAGCAGTCCTGCCCCTGAATGATGCAGACTGATCTGGGAACACATTAGATACTGGTCTCCCTCTTGAGCTTTAAAACATTCAACAAAGGGACACGAGTCCTGCACAAGGAGAGGAATAATCCCATGCACCAGTACATGCTGGAGGCCAACCAGCTGGAAAGAAGCTCTGCAGAGAAGCAACTGAGGATTCCTGGTCAACACCAAGTTGAGCATGAGCCAGCACCGTGCCCTCGCAGCAAAGAAAGCCAACACCACCGTGGGCTGCATTGGAAAAGCATTGCCAGCAGTTCGAAAAAGGTGATCTTTCGTCTCTGCCTCAGAACCGGCAAAGCCACATCTGGATGCTAAGTCTAGTTCTGGGCTCCTCAGTACAAGAAAGACATGGACATACTGGAGCGAGTGCAGCAAAGAGCCACAAAGTCCACAGGGACTGGAACATGTCACATGAGGAATGGCTGAAAGAGTGAGGACTGTTCAGCCTGGAGAAGAGAAGGCTCAGGGGGGTCTTAACAATATGTATAGATCCCCAGTGGGGAGGAGTAAAGAAGACAGAGCCAAACTCTTCTCAGAGGTGCCCAGTGACGAGACCAGAGGCAACAGACACAAACTGAGACACAGGAGGTGCCATCTGAACATCAGGAAACACTTTTTACTGTGAGGGTGGCTGAACACTGGAAGAGATTGTCCAGAGAGGTTGTGGAGTCTCTATCCTTGGAGATATTCAAAAGCCATCTGCATACGGTCCTAGGATAGTGGCTCTAGGTGGCCCTGCTCTGAGTAGGAACTTGGACTGGACAATCTCCAGACTCCTGCCCACAACCACAACCTGAACCACAACCATTATGTGATTCTGTGAAAATGCAGTCCTCCAGGAGTAAAATCTTTTCACCATGGATTTGTACACTCAAGTATCAGGATCAGAGCTGGCACTGCCAGGAAGAGGCACAAGGCAGTAATCGAACAGTCTGGGTGATTCTAGGGGCTTAAACCACCCGTGCACACAGCAAGCAACCTGCACTCTGCTCCCAGCTCCACCACAGACCCTGAAACATGGTGGTTCCAAACCCCTTTAAGTAGAAAGGAAGAAACAAAGGCTTTCAAGCAGCAGAGGTGAGGTAATCCTCCATTCCTCCTGCTCCACTGCACAGAAAGCGAGATTCATGGGACCACGGAAAGAGTAAGCAAGAGGGAGTCTGACTCAGAGGAGGGAGTCTCGGTATTGTTTATCTATGTTATCCTTTAATTCCTTGGTGCCAAATGCACAACCAGTTCCCAGAACTCTCGATTCCTCCTTTGTCTTCTCAGTGGGATTAAAGATAGGCGTTAGATCCTTTATCCTAAAGATAGGATGAAGACAGACTTCCTCATGATGGCCCCTTGACTCTTGCTTTTATTTCTGCAAAGTAGCCCAGTTTCAACAAAAGGGATGAAGAACGATCCTACCTCTCTCTTCCCTACTGTTTATGGAAGGGCAATTATCATCAGGGGATTTATAGCATTCAGGCTAAGAAGGTCTTGGAACCCTACTTCCTTATTTTGACCGTAAGTAGTATACAAAATAAGGGTGGCAGCAGCTGCCACTGTGTTTTGAGCAGTACTCAATGTTTTCTGAAAGTGCTAGGTGTGTTCCTAGTCTTAGAAATAGAGAAGGAAACAAACTGTCTCCAGGAAACTGGTGAAGAGCACACATTCTCCTGGGCACTCCAGAGTTACGCAGCTCGCAGTTCAGGCTGGAAGCTTCCAGGTGCACACAGGAAACTATAAGAGTTAACTTGAGAACTCTGAAACAGAGATTCTCACCAAAGGCAAGCGACTTCAGGATTTGGCAGCCCTGAAATGTGAGCAGCTCCAATATCCCTCTTGATTCTACAGACCTGAATTCTACTAAAATCAAGTTTGTGCACCTCACTAGATGGTCAAAATAGGGGGCGAGGCTCAACTTCTCCCTAATTATTAACTGCAACTCCCATGGGAAATCTTGAAATAACTCTCTTAAGATCTGGGAAGGTTTCAAGTACCTGCTAGCCTCCCTACTGCAGCTATTCAATTAGAGTTACAAAACCACAAAGAACTTCCTATGTCTCTGAGTTAAGTTTCCTACTATTGCCGCTACCTTGGCAAACAATCTTTTCACAATCTTGTTAAATCTGATTAGAAGGGTAGTAAGAGCTTTTGTTCCCACTTAAAGTTGCTCCAGAAAATTACTGCCGTGGTAACGAGGAACCTTCTTCTAATTTCTGGCCAAAATTTGTCTAAGGCTGATTCATAGCTGTTCCCTTCTTGATAAGCTACTGTTCCACCAGGGGTGAAGAAGAGTACTTTGGCTATCCCAATGTACGGTCCGGTTGGGCTGTGAGAGTCTGCCGCAGAACAGAACTGGAACTCAACTAGCTGTGTTCACAGCTGCCGTGGTTTGTACTTGGTACTTAAATAACCCAAGGAGATAAGGCACAAAATTGCACAGAAGCAAACTTTAGCTTAAGTACATACATATTTATAGTTCTGTGATTCGTCTATGATTGAAATTTGCTCTATATTAACTGGGGTCATTTCACTTCAAGTCACCTTATACCCACGAAAAACTCAGGCTACCTAGTATGTGAATGTACACTTGAAACTTTTAGACTATTTTTCCTTTAAAATGGGGGGAGGGGCGGTGTCCCCTCTGTTTTTGCAAATTATGTTTTGGTTTTCTCTTCAGCTTCATTGAAAACTTTGCCTCTCACACTTCCTCACAATTTGTTAGTCACATCAGAGTTACCTGTAGGGCAACATCTGGACTTCAGGCTAGACACATCAGCCACTCAAAATTAACGTCTTGCCTTTCATCTACAGGAGTACCTACCACATAAAACAGGAAAAAATGCCTCTAGTGTGAATTTGTCTGCAGAGGAGGTCATGGCACATTCTACCACTGTCCTACGCAAACATTTATTCATATAGGAGCAGCAGAAGCTTGGGTCTGTAAGGCCAAGCTCCAATTAAAAGAGTTGCTAGAGACTACAGTCTTCTGAGATACCCACAACATCTGGCACAATCAGTGTGAAACGGGGAAACGAGAGTGGATCAGAGTTGAGCCTACAATGGTAAAACCTCACCCACTCAACAGACTGCTCTCCATGCTGGTGTCAAAGGTGTGGCAGGCAGGAAGGTGAAGCTCTCCCAAGCACAGAGGAACAAAAAGGCAAAGCTCTGAAGGCCCAAGACAAGATCATTCAGCTGGGAGGGAGGAGGACCTGTGTCCTACCTCTCCATATTTTAAACTTCTCTGACTCTTTTAAAAAACGCTACATGAACATCCCTGGGTAACCAGAAGCATGTAGCATGACAGCAAGACAGCTCCTCTGCAAGGAGAGCTCTTCCTATTGGGCTTGACATTGAGTTGGGCTCCTGGGCCCATAAACTTTTCATTCTTTCCACGCAAAGCCAAACTGTTTCCACCAAGTTATAATGTAATGTCACTTCTCTAGGACACAGTTTCTTCAGGCTCAATGTACTGGGCTTAGGTAGCTAATTCCCATTGGGCTATTACACCTAAGGTAGCTGGAAGGAGTAACGCTGCCTGTCCCCTACATGTTAGGAGAGTGGACAACAGCACTTTGAGTTCAGCACTGGGTATCAATACGCATTATAGAGGTACTGTATCAGCGTCAGGTCTTTCAGAGGATTCCAGCATACGACTACATAGTTTGTGACTCCCAAACAGGCTTCGATTTGACAGACAACAAGCAATTCAGCAGCCAAGGCACTCACATGCTCCGGTCCTATATGTCTTGGACACACAGGAACACCCACCTCCTCAGGTGGACCATTACAGAAAGATTTCGTGGACTGCACTCAAGGTGCCTCAGTTTCTACTTAGTGTCAGGTAAGCATCAAAGTGCTTATGTGAATTTGAGTTTTCAGTGCCTTACACCAGACTGGGACCGCACTTCACTGCATGAGGCACGGATATGCTCTCAGGAGTACCTATTACAGTGGGAATGCAAAACCTGTCTTTGGATGTAAAGGCAATTTCAAGGCAATCGGCTAACGTTAGTGTTCGTCCTGCCAAGGTGCACCTGTTCATAAAAAAAAAAAAAAAAAAAAANAGCCCTAGCTCCTCAACACATTGCTCCAAGGTACTCAACAGGTCGTAAGAGAGCAGAACGTTCCCCTTCCACGGACACCGCACACAGCAGTTTGCGATCTCATATTGGAAGGGAGAGGGGAGGACGAGGTCTCTGCCACTGACCAGGTATACCTAGAAAAAGAAAGTCACACTGGCCAGTACAAGTTGCATGCCTTTATCCTAAGAGTGTGACAAGCTCCGTTAGCCCCAGGCTGCTGAAGGAAACTCAGTGGGCCAACGAACTGACAGACAGGGCAAGTTGCTGGCAAAAGACGAGCAGGGGGTTTCAAACCGAAGCACACGTTTCTGCCTTTCTCCACAGCAGGCAGCGAAAGCATTCCGCCATCCTTAGTCCCGCTCCCTGTAGCAGCGCCCTGCTCCCCGGCTGGCACGCTGCGGTACGCGCTGATGTCAGCGTGAACTGGCAGAGAGGTTTTACAAGAAGGCTTTTAGCTCAGAGTCAAGAACAGGGCTCAGGAAGACAGAGAGGTACAGACCCGGAGGAGGGGGACACAGCCTCTTTACCAATGACCCTAATCTCTTTCACCTCTCCTGAAATCCATATAGGCTAACTCCCAGGAACACCCCAAATTCCCTCGGATCCACAATTTTATGATCATCATGTGAAGAATACAGTAATTTAACCAATAATTCTCCCTACAGTTTTCTGCCATGAGGAGTGCTGGAAAGGAAAATTACAAGTACTGGTTTAGAAACTTTTATTGCCATCAGGACATCCAGAACAGGAGAGAAACGCTGCACGCTTTTTAGCCCTTGTGATTCACGAGACAGCACGTATCCAGCCTCTGGTGAGCGCAGGATTGAAGGTAGCCTAGTTTGCAACACAGATCAGCTTCACTTCCAGGGGACGTTGCAGATTTGCATGTGGGTGTTACAGACGGAAACATTTCTCCGCCAGGTGGTTTCAAATAAAAACTGGTGGCTGTTTTGCTGAGACATTTGGATAACCAGAAAAACTTTTACTGAAGCTAACAAGAAGGGATGGTGACGACATATGTGATTTCATAATATAGCTGTGTCATTTGGATAGCACCATTGTATATTTGTAACAAACCTCTACAAAATTATGGAAGTAAATTCTTGTCTCAAAATCCAGTCTTATAAGGGTTACTCTCTGGAAAGATGTGTCTAACTCTTGTCCCAAAAGGGAAGTAGGTGCTCGGCATATAGAAAAGGCAAACAATCTCAGAAAATCTTGTGGCTTTCTGTAAGAGTCAAATGATAATCCAAATGAAAACTATTTGCTGTGACCTAATTTTTAAAAATCAACAAGATAACTAAAGTGAATACACAGGCTTGTAAGTTTCCTTGTAAGTTTACTGGCTCTTTATTTAAAGAAAAAGATCTATTTAAAATCACAATTTCTCAGACCAATAGAAAGCCTAGACTGCTGTTCTCATGATTTGAAAGAACTGTTGTAAGGAAATAAACTTTTAACTTTGGGTATCACAAACCTTTGAAGATAATATAAAGTAATTTCAAGTTGAATTCACAAAGCACAATTTTTGACCTCTTCTAAAACTTGTATCTAAAGTGTCCTAAATTCATTTAGTAAAACTGCTGAAAGTTCCTATAATCTCACAGAAAAGGAAGTATCAGTCCAAAATTCAGAAATGCCAATGCAAAAGAAGAGCAGAAGAAAAAAAAAGGGGGGGGGGGGGGGNGGGGGGGAGGGAGAAGGAGGAAAATTTATTCTCTACCCCATGTTAACAAGAATAGGGCTGAGAAATTACCGTTTCTACCGACAAAAGTTCATTCTTACAGTGACCCTAAGATTTATAGTACTGCTCTACAACATCATCACAGAAACAGTAATCTTCTTCACGTAATAAAAGCTAAATATTTATAAGCAAGTGGCTGCACGGGAGGACAAAGAAAGGGAGAAGGATGAATGTAGTTTAGAGCCTTTGAGCTACTCCTTTATTTAATTTTCTTCTGATAAATAGAAACTGAGGAGGGATCCTTCACTTATGTTTCCCCACGTTGACTAACCCAATGCCTTTTCACAGAACATTTCTGGTTTCAGCCACCCCACCTCCAAGACTAACCACACCCCAAGCGTAATGATCAGCAACAGCAAACTGAACTCTTCCCCCCTGGACTGAGATCCAAACACCACGCTCCCGGCCGGCTCCTCGGCAATACGCAACGCTAGCAGCTGGGCCTCGGTACCCGCCGTCGCAATCACCTCTAGTAGCCCCTGTAAAAAATTCAGAGCCATGATAGGAAGGGACAGAGCCAGCGATATACTGGAACGCTGTTCCAGCTCCAGCACACACAGCGCGCGGGGCCGAAGTCGGGAGCCTGCGGGGGTTTGGTCTCTCCATCGGTCAGGGAAAGCCACGGGGGAAGAGCTGGCACCCGCATCGCTCAAGCGGGTATTTCCGATGCTGCCAAAAGAAATACCCAGATCACGTCACGCCTTCAGAGCATCCCTCCCAAGCACAGGTGTGTGCAACCACAAGACGGTGAGGTAAGGATACACCTCTCGTGGCAGGGAGGGTCTGGGTAACGTCAGAGGTTTGCACGTATTCGTCACCTCTCCTACCGATCCCCCCCCAAAGCGAACAGGCCTGACGGGTAGTCAGAAGAGGAGAAACCCTGATTCTCCCCCACAGGCCACAGTTTCAATCTGTTTATTCTCATCACTCGCAGCAGGCAATTTGGTAACGCTATGTTTGAAGCCTCCTATTGACGGAGGAGGCTAGAAAATGCGGTCACATGTGCTTTTTGGCAAGGATGGCGGGGGGGGGGGGGGGGGGGGNTGAGCGAGAAGAGGTTCAAAAGAGGCTGTGGGGAGCTGCTTGCCAAACATGGCACCTACCCACACCCCACGCTCCCCGCACCCCTCCCCGTGCCGCCGGCAGCGGGATAAACCCACTCCCCCCCCTCCCACCCGTCCCGCCACCACGCACGCCGCCCCTCCGTAACGAGCGGTGCGACTAATTGCCTTTATTCCCTAATTAACGAGCGCCCCGCTGTCCCCAAAGCGACCTGCCCTGCCGGGAGGAGGCGAGGGGCGGTCGGGGCGGGGAGAGGATGGAGGGGACGGACGGACACACACACACATAGAGAGAGGGCGGCGGTCGGGGGCAGCCGCCCCAGCCCGGCGGCGGGCGGCAGCGGAGGCCGAGCCCAGGCGGGGGCAGCACGGCCGCCGCGGAGGCTCCCGCACGCAGGGAAACCCCACCCAGCCGCCCCTCCCGACAGAAGGCGGGGTTTTGGGGGGGACCCCAAAGGAATCCCACCTCGCCCCTCACCCCCCACCCCCCCCATGCCGGGGTTTCCGCCCGCCCCTTCGCCCGCCCTCCGCCACCGGCTCCCTCGGGGCGGGGAGGGCCGCCGTCCCGCTCCGTGCCGGGCTCCCCCCCCACACACACACGCACCCCCCACCCCCTTCCCCGGCAGCTCTGCCTCGGGAGGAGCTGCCCCGGGGTGGGGGAGGACGGCCGGGGTTGGAGGAGGCTGTGGGTCGGGAGCGGGGCTCCGCAGCGGCAAACCCCGGTGAGGGGTCCCGGCGGGGCGGGCGGCCCCGGGCACCGGCCGGTTCCCCGCTGTGGCAGCGCCCGCTGCCGCCCGCCGGCGATGGGCGCATGAATGAGTGCGGGAATGAATGAATGACTGGCGTCTGCTTACTTGAGCATGGCCTCTTCTTTCTCTTCCTCTTCTTTCTGCCGGTCCATCACTGCCATGATAATGTTCCTCTCCTCCTCTGTCAGGTGGCTCAGGTCGGGCAGCTCCTGCATCGGGGGGGGCACCGTGGGCGGGCGAGGGCCGCGGGGCCCCACCGAAGAAGACATTTTCTTTCCGCCTCTCCCTTACACCTTCTACCTTTGCACGGCAAACCAAGCCAGCCTCTCCTCCGCCCCCTTCACAGTGTAGTCCTCCGAGCAGCAGCAGCAGCAGCAGCAGCCGGCAGCTCTCTGGCAGCAGCGGAGGAGGAGGCGGAGACCCAGCCTTTCATGGTTGCTCGCATCCACCCCGGCCCGGCTGCTGCTGCCGCCGCCGCCGCTCGGCTCCCTTTGTTTCCGCGGCTTCAGGGAGCTCGGGGGCTGCCGTGCCGCCGCCCGCAGCCCATCCTCCCGGCGGTGGGCGTGCGGGGCGGGGGTGCGGTGGCGCGGTGGGCTCCCGATCGCCGCTGGTGGGGCTGCGTGCGGGAGCGGAGGGGGAAGGTGGTGGTGGTGGTGGTGGTGGTGGGGAGGCGGAGGGGGGGGGGGGNGCCGCCGAAATGCTCCGCCGCTGGGAGGAGGAGGGAGGGGGGAGTTCGGTGGTGCCGGTGAGGCGGAGTCCGAGGCGCGCCGCCGCTGCCTCACGGCCGGCAGCGCTGCCTGCCCCCGCCGGTGCCCGCGGGGATGGGGATGGGGATGGGG
>RSEF01000003.1:92315010-92330242 GCA_003993805.1 Himantopus leucocephalus | reverse complement strand
GGGAGGGGGGCGGCCGCGCCTCTCTCCCGCCGCCCACCCGCGCTCGTCCCGCGGCCGCGGGGTCGCGGCGTTGGCCCCGGCACCGCCGCCCTCCTCACGTCCTCCTCCAGGTTTCCGCACCGCTCGGCCGCCGTCTCGCCCCGGAGAGGGGGGGCAGCGGCTTTTGGGGGGAGGGGGGGGGCGGGCTGCGGGTGGGCCTGATGCGCCGGGGGAGCTCTGGGCTCCCGGTGGTGCCGCCGCTCCCTCGGGCGTCGGCCGGGCTCGCCCCGGGGGCTGCAGCTCCGTCTGCACCCCCGCTTCGCCTTGAGCCAGCACTGTCACCACACGACCCTCCTGCCTTCCTTGGGGTCCCATGCTTCAGCAGTTTCTTCTCGCGCCCAGTCGGTGGCACCCATGCCATGGTCCCCCCCACGCTTCCCATGGGGGTGGTGAGTGCTCTTAACCCTCCTCATCCCTCAGACCCATTTTTGTCAGTGCTGTGACCCACCGAAACCGGCCATGAAACACACCACGGTGCCCGCTGTTCAACGGAGGCACAGTGAAACAAAACATCACCTCCGGACAGAGAGAGCTTCCCTGGCAATTTCTTGTCTACCAGCTCTGAGCAACTTGATTTTGGGGAGCTGGTAAATGAACACAACAGCCATTCTCTACAGGAGATCATCTGTGTGTAATCCACTGGGCAGAAACTCATGCCTATAGCTCTGAAAGGTCCCTTGCTCTAACGCGTGCCTGTCAGTGAATGAAGTTGTTCCGGCTACTTAGAAACACAAAGCTGAAATATAGAGAAAACTGCACTTTCAGATAAAATGTGAACTACCGCTAACACACGCTGACACTTAAGACCTCTCAGTCATACTTCTGCCGAGGTCACAGCATGGAAACAGCTATGGTTTCTAGAGAGATCGTCTGATGGGCACGAACCAAAGGAAAAAAAATCTATGCTGGCAGTGTTCAATGCTACTTGCTGCCAAACTTGCCGGGTTTGGAATAGGGAAAGGGACCAGCTTTGAGCCAGCCACACTAATACCTCTCTCACAAATTCTGAGAGCTATGAACCTTCATGACCCTTTGAATTTGAGAGGAATTACTGTGGCCATCTGCTTGTGTCCCCCCCAAGAGATTTTCTGCAGGACACAAGCTGATAACACAAATTAAAAAGAGAAAAAATAATAAGCACTACTGTGACCACCAGAACTTTTGAGTGGTAATGTCCAAGTTCAGCTCAGAAAGTGAAGTCTCAACTCTTCCAGCACATGAAGGAAACTGAAACTTGAATGACCGACAGATGGCTCAGAAGAGATTAAAGTGGTGTTAATAAGCAAAGCACTATGAAGGGCTGGTAAATATCATAATGTCAGACTCAGTTAAAGACACAGACCCTCCGCTAACTCATGTGGTGATTTGTCCCAGGGCCTGGCCACATTATTACTGCTAGATGTAATCCTTCTAGCTAAGTACTAACAAATCAATAAAATCACTTCCCGCCATCTGCAACCGGCAGGGAAGATAGCCTTCATGTTACAGGCCGATACTAAAGAATTTATCCACTCATTACCAACAGGCAAAAGTATGACAGCCACCTCAAAACTGAAGGAAGCAAGACTGAAAAGAATAAGACGTTGAGAAGAAGGTGAGGTGCCACCATATGTTTAGTATCAGACACAACTAAAACATGGCGTGACTGGAATGGTAATACTAGACACCGTGATTATGTTGTTGTAGGTATCCAAGGTGTTCAAAGGCCAGTTTGGACGAGGCTTTGAGCAACCTGGTCTAGTGGAACGTGTCCCTGCCTGTGGCAGGGGGGTTGGAACTAGATGATCTTTAAGCTCCCTTCCAACCTAAACCATTCTATGATTCTATGATCCATAGGTAGTCCACACATCTTCAGATAATTTAGGTCTGCACACACCACATAAAAGATGTAGCTCAAGTAACCACAAGAACTAATTCACTAGAGCAGTGGCCCTCGTGTTGAAAAATCCCTGCTTTAAGCCCAACCTAAACAAAAATTAAAGATCTAAGACCATAAGACCGAAGTGTCTCCAAGATCATTTTATGAAGAAAATATTACATGAGGTTAAGTTATCCTACTCACCTTTCTGCTTGTTAATTACTGACACAGTCACGTATGTGTCTGTTCTGTATTATTGTGCCAATTGCTGTATGCTGGGTCAAGCGCATGAATTCTTACTGCTGTGTGTGGAATACAAAATGAATACAAAGAGTGTGAGGGGATTTTATATATAGTTTCTTATAACAAAAAAGAAAGCTGAAAGCTCTTGCAGAGTAATGGTTAAAAAAAAAATGGTGGAAGTTGGAGTGTGGACTTGCACCAAGCCGATATACTGTGAATAAAACTGTGTTACTGAAAAGCACAGAATCATAGAATCATTTAGGTTGGAAGGGACCTCTGGAGGTCATCTGGTCCAGCCTCCCTGGTCAAGCAGGGTCAGCTAGAGCAGGTTGCCCAGGACCGCATCCAGATGGCTTTTGAGTATCTCTAAGGATGGAGGCTCCACGGCCTTTCCGGGCAGCCTGTGCCAGGGCTCAGTTACCCTCACAGTAAAGGCATTTCCTGATGTTCAGAGGGAACCTCCCATGTTTCAGTTTTTGCCCATTGTCCTGTCAGTGGGCACCGCTGAAAAGAGCCTGACTCAATCTTGCTTGCACCGTCCCATCAGATATTTATTCGCATTGATAAGATCCCTCTGAGCCTCCTGTTCTCTAGGCTAAACAGTCCCAGCTCTCATATGACATGCCTTTCCTCATATGACATGCTCCAATCCCTTAACTATCACCCTGGCCCTTCACCTGATCAGGCCCTTCACCTGATCTGCTCCAATATGTCCATATCTTTCTTGTTCTGGGGAGCCATGAACATGACTTAGCACTCCAGATTTGGCTTCACCAGTGCCGAGTAGATGGGAAGGTTCACCTCTCTCAACCTTCTGGCAATGCTTTTCCTAATGCCTACAAAGTCTTAAGCACAACAAATGATTTCACATTATTTTTGCACAAAGACAGTAGAATTTACTAGAGAGAAATATAGAAGAAACCATAAAAGTCATCTCATTTTTCACAGGGCTACATGAAGAGACTCAGCTCTTACTGTCAGTACTTCAAACCTTAAGTGGGCATTTTCTGATTTGCCCACATTCGCTCTGTAAAGATGAAATATCTGACATTGTCGTCCAACCAACAATGCATGGAAAGCCCAGTCTAGCTCAATACATTATATCTCGAAGCTGGAATGATACGTGAGAGCCTTGAAGAGAATTTCATTGCCTGGTTAGCCAGAATGCCCCCTGCTTAGTAACATCCAAAGTCTTGTCACTGACAGGCATCCTATTAACTCCCTTTCTCTGAAGTCCTATCTAGGGAAGACTGCTGTGAATTCTAGAAATGGAATATCAATATAGCTATTGTAACATATCAGAAAAATTACTTTCTTAAACGTGAGGAGCCAACCATTATAATGGAATCTGTGATCTTTTCTTCTCAGTTCATAATGACAATTATCCCCATATGCCCCATGCATGACAGATGAATATTTCTTTATGATTCTAGGCCTTCCCTCAATCTTAGGGACTTTCCTTCTTCCCCGTATCTTCCTTTCAGATTGCCCAAAGGCCACATTCTAAATTTCCTAATTCCACCAGTACTCCATTTTCAAGCTCTTTTTGTTAGACTAGCTGCGAGCAGTCATGATTGTCTGTTTTTCTTGCTTGAGGTGAACTGAAAGAAGAAACTGGAAACAAGTCAGAGGGTTTTCCTGTAGGTTCCTTCCCTCAAAAAGCGATGCTCTTTCTCAGACTCATGGGAGACCGGGGATAGTGAAAGCTGTGGAGGAGTTTTCAGTCTGAGGGGGTTTGCTGTTTGAGGGACAGTCACGAGGGATGAAATATCCTGTAGCATCAAGGCCTCAGAGTAATTTCTCACGATAGGTTAGTAAAAGTGGGACAGTGTGACTTCTCTCTTACTCAAGAAGTGGAAGCCATTTAAAAATTTCAAAGACAGACCAAATTCACATTAAAGTGTCTTTTATTAACATACCATGATTTTCAAGAGCAGTTTTTGTTTTGGCATCTGACTCACCATTTTTCATTTCTTTAAGTTTGGTGGTACTGCAGTATTTTAAGAGAGAGAAGGTCACAGCTAGCTCTAGCATGAGAAGAAATGGAAACAGTCCTTTTTGAGGCAGACAAAAAACACTGGCACAAAGGGAGTTCGTTTCAGGTAGGGCTTTCAGGGCCTGTTCTGGACAAGATCTGTTATTATGCATAATTTTATAATGAGTGCCTACATCCTGCAGTGATTAGTGTCTTTAAAGTGCTCTCAGACAGAAGTCTTGGTCTTCTTTTAAATGTATTTTATTTTTAAAAAAAGAAAAAAAAAACGAAACGGAAAAAAAACCCACTTCGAAACAAAAAACTAGCAGTTTCATCGGCAGCAAACCTTACGGAGCCTGGTTTTGGATGACAGCTTTGGATTCTCTTGTGTCAAATAATGCAGCTGAGTTCACACTTCCACCTGTTCTTTGGTGGGTGCACAAACTTAAGTCTCCTTTATCTGGCTGCAGATTTTCATAAAACCTGCAGGAGCTCAGTGTTTTTTAGACCTCTCCCTTTTTGTCAGGCTTCTTTGAAATTGGTCAAGAGATTTCAAATGTTATTGCTGGAGTACTGACAGAAAACCAGTGTGATCGCATAGCTTGGTTTCCTTAAAAAAAATAGACTAGAAACCCTGTCCCACCCCCATAGGTCTCTAATTATTCCCTTTGCTCTTCTCAGTTCCCTCCTGTTTAGCTGTGTATTTCTGGCATGGCAGTTTCCAGAAAATCATCCCATCCTTCAGGTGCAGCTTGCCAAAAATGCATAAACAGGAACTGTCACCTTCCTCCTCCATGACATGATGCTTCTGTACGTGCAGCTCCAAATCATACACCCTTTTAGGTGCAACAGTGCATTTGCAAACTCGTATCTGATTTGAATCTGCTATGAGCTGATTCTTATTTCAGTCTGACTCCTTTCCAACTGTGTTTGTTAACAATTATTTTTTAGCCCGGAAATACTAACAGGGTTTTAAGTACAACGTCATTTTCCAAAGTACTGACATTAGTTTCCATTTTTTTCTCCTTTAATCAGAAAAAAGGGCAAAAATGGTGGAACTGACACCACCCTCCACCCCAAAAAGTCATCATCTACTTTTTGTTTATCTTTGGACCTATTGTCCAAATCTGATAGTGCAGGCAGATTCAACTGCATTCAGTTCAGGGGAACCCTGCTTAAGGCCATTGCACACAGAAAGACCCTAAGTTTGTAATATCTTTTTACATCTGTCAGAAAGGCTGAGAAGTGTTATGGCTCAGACAGAAGAAACCGAAGCCCAATTCTCTTAGTCAGCAATCTGGCAGTTGGAAAAGCAATGATTCAGTTCAAGCACTGAAGTAACACAACATTTTCTATGATTATGCGCCATATCTTTTCGGAAAAAGAATTTTATTGTTGCTCCAGTGGTTCTGCTGAACAGTTCTAATATAATTCGTAAAGTAGCCTATAGATGTAATGAATATGTACTTTGCATTATAATATATAAGGGTTTTTATAAATGTATTTGCTGCCAATTAAAGTATCTTACCATCCTTTTTGCTCCAAAAGAAAATCTTCATTAACGCCTTGAATGTTTTACACTGTAACTGCAGCAGCGAGTGCAGTAAGGGTAAGATCTAAATGATCTAAATCACCAAATGAACAGGGTGTTTAGCACACTGAGGTCTAATGCTGTCCATGTAGCCAGGAAGCCCTCCAACAGCTGCCAGCAGTCCAGAAATACCCTTGTCAAGAGAATGCGAGAAACTCCTGCTGTTTTGTCAAGCCTAATTGGCAGTAAACACCTGAATCCCCAGACAGGCTGTAAAGAAGCAGCAGGTAAGAGGATTGCAGTGAGGGGAGGATGGTGTCATTCTCCAGAGCTGTTCCTACGGTGGAGGATGTGCTATGGCAAGGTCTGTCTTACAGCCTCTTGCGACTTCATCACAGTCTCATGCATCTCTATTCATAAATTGCAAGATACTTTAAAAGTCAGTATTATTACTAAAACAGGCACAAGAGTTTTGACGGAACAGTTTGCCTTAAGAACTAGTGAGGCAAACTTTGTGGGAAAAAATACCTTCGATTATCCAATGGATATAACCAGAAAAGGTGAACAAACTGTAAGACACACAAGCCCTTTTAGATTTGAAAACAAACAGCAATATTCAAGCTAAGCACAGCCTGGGAACAGTTGCTTTGAACTTAACTTTATTATTTTAATCAGCTAGACAACGTGAGAGGAAAGAGTGCTTGGAATATGTGGAATAGAGAGGATATTTGTAAGAGGAGTGATGCGTTTGTGGAAAAGAGAAGGAAATAGAAGGAAAGACAGACAGAAAGATAATTATTACCTGTGAAAGGGGAAGATGTGAGATGAGACACGAGAACAACCAGATGTCATAAAACCAATATGTGCACTGAGTTAATGACTTTAAATGAAATGTAGTTTCATCAAAATGAAAGCATTCGTCAGAAATGCGTCATCATCTACTGCATTGTTTAACTGGAGAAAAACCGTTTTGTTTCTGTGCTGTAAAATTTCTTCATTTTGATAATGTTTTGATTCATTTCATTTGAACTTTATATTATACTAGATTCTTGAAAGAGCATCTGCTGATGAAAAAAAAGTGACATATATGTTGCATTTAAGATGTTAAATACTTCAGTATAAGAGGCACAACTGTATTAAAGAGAAAGCATGAAAAACAAAGTTGTGATAATCCCAAAACAACATTTAGGGGAATATTTGTTTTGCAAATAATTTGGATTTTTGCTGTTCCAATTTAGTACCCTGAAAAAAAAAAAAAAAAAATCACATCAGAGATAACTCTGTTCTCAGCCAGCTGCACCATCTTTGTAGTTGGGGAAGCTGAGGCACAGATTGATTTCAGGAAGCTGAGGCACAGATTGAATAAGTGACATTACCCAAGTCATCAAGTGAGTCACTGGAAATGAGGAGAAAATAGTAAAGGGTCACATCCAGTTCCTGTGGTCTAACTATTCATCTGCCTCCCACGTCTTAGGGTGCTCTTACAATCAAGCTGAATAATCTAAGTAGCTACTTCCCTTAGTCTTCCCTTAGTTGCTGTACTCTGAGTCACAACAAATACTGAGTGCTTTTTGTCCACTGCAATACAGAGTAAACCAGCTGAGCTTAAACAGGTGATTTAAAGTACTTGTTTCAATAGGGGTCTGGAAACCAGCTGTTTCCTTTTTCTCTTTCAACATATTATTTTTGTTACCAAAAAGATGCAACATAATATTCTTATTTATGTGTTAAATATCTCTTGGTTATATACACAATCCTCTCTATTTGTTCTGAGTCTTTAGGTATACACACACTATTTTATGTGTAAGGAATTACCAAACTGTGAAGAGGGAGAAAATTCAGAACTGTGGCACCTCTAAATCAGTGTGTTCCAGTCAAAAGCTTTTCCCTGAATTGTTTCAATATTCTAACAATACAATACAAGTTTATATAAAGTTCCATGTTTCCTAAATGAAAAAATTATGAAGTTTGAAGCTAATAATTCACTGATGCCTGGAGATTATGTTCCTAAAATTACTTCCCAGTGGTGCCCAATAGTCATTTTGTTGCCAAAGAATTATATTCTCAGATTATTTTGCAAGTCACCTTTAAAAGCTGAAATGCTGAAAGAAAAGATTAAATTCTACCTAGGTTTTTTCCCCTTCTCAGGGTGTATGAAATTATGTACTGAGCTCCTAAAGGAGAGGTCTGTGGTCTGAGATTCAACTTGGAAAGGGATATCTATGTAAGTGTAGTTCTGTGTTAAAAACAGAATCAGAACTATATCTGTTAAAACACTTTTTGTGGTGAAGGCATAATTAGAGAGGAGATGATTTTTACAAGTATAAGAATGTCTTCAGTTACAGTCAATATTATTGGCCTCTGGGCTAAAGACAAAATCAAAGTGCCAGAATGGAAGATTATCAGGATGAGGAAAATGGAGTGGAATTAATGAATTTGCAATGAAGGTGAAAGCATTTGGGCTCAGCAGAGTAGTAGAGAAACAGAAGATGGAGCTCAGATGTAGATATTAGTAGAGTGAGAGTAGCAGGCTTCAGGGTCAAAACAACAACATAAGCTCTGCTGAAGTCCTGAAAGCAAAGGAATTGGATCAAAACCTACTGATGATGTGACTGAACAACTACCAATTGCAGCTGGTTTTCTTCCTCCTTTCCTCCTGATGGAAGAAAGATAGCCAGTGGGATGCTGTAATACTAGTGTACAAAATATAAAGGGACGAGAAAAATATACCGTGTTACTGCTACAGTAGACTTAGCTGTTTAGTTAGAGCTTGGGATCAAATTGAATTAACAAACTAGCCACCCTAACAAGTAGCACAGAAGCTGGATTGAAATGCCAGACCCAAAGATGAAGACTATAGAATGAGGTCAATACTACCAGCCTCCCAACCAGGAGCTGAGACAGGCTGAGTTAAGCTGTAAGAAGTCAGAGAGTTGGTAAGGACAGAAAGTATTGGGTCACTTCAGTTACCTGCGTGTAGAAGAGGGAAACTTCACTCAAGGTCATAAACCGCAGATGAAATTGTCAATGATTCTTTCATGGACCAGCTGGCTAGCAACCCCGCAAGACAAAATGCAGCCCTTGACAAGATAATGACAAAGATCTGTTTCAAAATTTCCTCTGGAAGCACAGCTCTGTAACAATAACCGTTACTCACATCCAGCATCCATGACACAAAAAAAGCAAAAGGCCAAAAACTTCGCTAGAGTTGTGCCATCAATTGGGCGACAGAGAATTAAGTTACAGGTGGTGTAGAGGCTGAAGGACACCAGAGTGGAAGCACAACGTTGCGTACTGTGTATGAGGAGAGGCTTGGAAACTGGCAAAAGGAAGATAGAATGGCTAAGCCAGGTTGTTAGAATTAAGAAAGCATAATCTAAAAATTTGTATTAAAAAAGAATGAAAAGGATCATAAATTGGGGTAGATGAAATGTGAAAATATAATCAAGCAGACCAAAAAAGAATCAGAGGAGTAGCTTCCTAAAGGAACTAAAATCAGTACGCAATTCTTCTCTTAGGACATCAGGAGCAAAATATTTGTCAAGTATTTTATAGCACTTCCTTAACTGGAGTAGAATAGGAGCAGTCAAAGCGGACAAGACCATTGCAGAGAAGATAAGTAGATTATTGGCATCCAGGTTCATTACAGAAAACATGAGAGATTACAACACAAGCATCCTTTTTTAAGGGCAACTGAGTGAACTATCTGTCTGAAAATTGAAGCAACTTTGGAACAGATTATGATTCAAAGAAATAGAATTAAAAGTAACAAATACAAAACACCAGGGCCAAGTGGTATTCACCTAAAAGCTTAAAGAGGAAATAGGTGAATTAGTAACGGTAATGTATATTCACACCTGATGATGACTATGATCTTGAAAAGAGAAAACACGGTTCTGCCTCTTGGAAGAACTCCAAGAACCTCTTGGAGTTCTCTGAAGTGGTCAACAAGTACGTAGTTCTGTGTGACCCTGTTAACATAGTTTACTGGGATTTCCAAAAGACCTTGACAATAACCTTCAAGAAAGGATACTGAACAGCCATGGGAGAAGAGAGAAAATCCTGCTTTAAATGCATTTAGGTTTGAATGGACTTCTGGAGGTCATACAGTCCAACCTTGTGCTCAAAGTAATGCCAGTTTACACCTTAGATAAGGTGGTACGGTGTCATGAACAGTCAAGCTTTGAATATCCTGAAGGATAGAACTCCCACAAGATCTTTGGGTGTCTTGATGCAGTGTGAAGAAAGTCTTTCTAATCAGAATTTCCCTTGTGTTAACTCATGTCTATTGCCTCTTCTCCTTTCATTGTGAACCTTTAAAAGTCTACCTCTGTGTTCTCTATAATCTCATCTTAAGAAGCCAAACAAAGCAATTAGATTTCCCTTTAGCCTTCTCTTCAAGCTGAACAAACACAGCAAGAAGTAAAACACAATAGGCATTAACAGTCAAAATTCTCAGTAAAGGAAAAGGAGTTTGACAGAATTCTGTACTGGGACCCACATGCCACATGCCTGCATAGCCACAAATGACCTGGAAAAGGGGATGAGCAGTGAGATTTCAAAGTTTTCTGATGATACAGTTATCAATGGACAAGGGTGGAGCATACAATTGCTGAAAGATCTTAGGCTTCATGACAGAGCAATAAAATGTTTTGTGAAATGCTGTTGTGAAAAACAATCTTAATTTCATATATCAAATAGTGGACTGTGACCTGACCATTACCACTGAGAAGTGAGAGAGACTTTAGGGTTAAGATAAATACTTCCAAGAAAGCACCATCTCAGTGCTCAGCAGCAGTCAAAAAATAAATCAAACGCTAGGGACTATCAGGAAAGGAGTAAAGAACAAGACACAAAACACAGTTACATCTCTGGACAAATGCATGCTTCTTATACTTTGGATACTATCTGCAGTTCTGGTCTCCTCGTTTAAGAAAGGAAAGTTTAGAGCTTAAAAGAGATTCAGAGAAGGACACGTTTGACGATCAAATAGTGCAGAATGGCTTCTTTACAGTAACTGATCCGGTGGGCTGGGATTCTGCAAAAAAAGCATGTTTTGTGGGGATGTGATAGAAATCTACAAAATCATAAGTAGCATGACTGAAGTGGGTAGAGATCAACTATTCAGTGTCCCTTTCCAGGGACATTAGGAGTCATCAAATAAAGTTTGTGATGGTGGTTCCTCACACATCGCATACCAATCCTGTGGAAATCCTTGCAAAAGACACTGTGAATGGAAGAAGTTTATGTAAGTTCAGGGGGAGAAGTACTTGAAAGAACGATTCATGAAGAGTTGCTAAATAAACAAACTATAAAAGACTCAGGAAATCCTCTAAGCTTAAAACAGTAAAAAGTTCGAAGAGTATTAGGGGAAACAACCATATATACTTACACAGTTCTTATTCTTCCCTAAATGTTATCTTATGATCGCTGTTAAAGACAGAACATTAGCTAGAGGGACCTTTGTTTTAACAGTATGGCAGTTCTTATGTTCTTACTACTTGACTTTTTTCTTTCTTTTTTTAAATCATCTTCAAAATTAACCCCAGAATTCAGGGGCTACGCAGTTGCCCAGCCTGTCTTGCTCCAGTCCAATATTAGCTGAGGTGCAGCCGAGAGTCTAGCCCATTTTATTGCTGACCAAAGTGAAGAAATACATATTTTATCACAATAAAACAATTTTTACTCTGACCACAGAGTAAAACAAAACCAAGTGATGTGTTTTCTAAGCACAGCCTGCTCCTGTATACAGTAGGAACAAAGTGATGTTCAATATCTCATTAAATGCAATGCTTAATATGTCTTCTGCATTGACAGAACGGAAACAAAACCTTTGTTAGATTGGAGATAGGTGAGATTTCCTTATTTAAAAAAGCTCAAGCCAGCCCTTTAAAGGATGTTTGTTAAATTTTTTATAGTGACCTGACCCAAGCCAGATGCTCTGAAGAAAACCCCAGAGAAATCTACCAGCTGCTGCTGGTAGAAACTAACAAAACGGATGTCAGACTAAATAGCTCCTTATACTTTGCAGTGGAAGAGGGTTAAAAGGCATATATAGATCTTTGTCCTTTAACCAGTGGTACTATAGCACATAGGTAAGCTGATGAGAGACTTCTATTAAAGAAAGCTTTGGTCAGCAAGGAGACAGCAAATACAAATTTCAGTTCTTTGGAAAGGATTGTTGCCGGCCTTCTCACCTTGTGTTAAGGAATCTATATTTTTTCCACTTTGATTTAAAAACCCACATTGTTTTCAATCTAGTGGCTGTACCACAAAGGAAAAATCAAGAAACCAGAAGTCAAAGCTATTAGACTTCAAAATAAAATAACTTCTTTCTAAGGGCCAGAGATAGTTGTCAAAGCAAAGGTACATCCATTTGTGTTGTGCGAGTTGACAGGATCAGCTGTCCTTGGAGAATTCTTCCGAGACTCAGAGGCATCGCAAAGCAGAAAAGTGTTAGTGATAATGGAGAGAGGCCCAAGGAAATCATACAGATTATACTAAAGCTCAGTCTTAATAATTACTCACCACCATAACTTGATTTATGTAGCTGTTCTGGTGCAAACCTGTAGAAGAGATGTAATGTGTGAGCATGGTGCATTATAGCTTATATACAATATACTGGCTTAGGTTATAATTCACATTATTGCAATATATTTGCCTTTAGGGAAGGGCAAGCATTGCATCTTCTGCAACTCTTATCAGTTAAACTGTAAGGGTTTCTTTGAAACGGTTCTTTCATTCTATACTACTGCATCCTAGCAAGCGGAGTTCTCTGCTTAGGTGTTTCTGTAGAGGCAACAGCTCCAATAGAGGTGCTGCCGCTGAAAAGAGCATCCCCAGAGATGCAGCACACAAGCTGAATGTCTTCAGGCATCATAGTGATTTAGCTCACACGGTTCTTGCACAGCCTTGTGTCCTCAGAGTACCCCACTAAGTCTTCTGACCTCCTGCTGGGTGATTATGGCCAAATCCTGGAAGCACAAGTTTAACCTGAAGTTTTGTGAGAGCTCTTACCCCAGGAGCTGCAAGTGGCAATTTGCAGATCAGCAGCTCGTTGGATTTCTGGCAGCACCCATAGTTTCCTCAGAGCCATGGTGCTGGAATTGCAGGGATAGAGCCCCTCCATGCCACCCTTAGAAGAAGCATTCTGGCAGGCGGCCATGGTAGAAAACTGCTTTCTGGGCACTCTGTCTCCAGCCGATGCACTGTCTTGCAGCTGGTGGGCCAAGTCATTCTTGGCCTAGATAAGTCTGCTTCGCTAGGGATAGTGGCACAAACCCTGGAGAGTTCAGCAGTCCCTGCCCTGCAACAGCTGCACTACGAGCCAAAGAAAGGATGGGTACTCTGTCGCTGTACTAAGGTATAGTAAAGACCTCCGTCTAGACTGCCTAGTGCTTTTTCCTCGGAGGTCAGAAACATGCTTCATTCTGACTCTTCTTTCTGTTGGCACTCTTTGAAGTGAAGTACCCCTGGCGTGCATCCCATCAGGCTCAGAGATCCTGTTATTTTGTCTAAACCCTTACTTCTGTCTCACGTCCATCTTTTCAGACCTCAGAAACTTACTTTACCTGAAGCTTAAGACTGACTTTCAGCACTGAACATTGCCATTGAACCAAAGCTAGTGCCACATCTCCCATGAACCATTCAGAAGTTAATTCCTTCCCTGAAGAGTGTGCCATTTAAGCATGAAGCCAGAGGGAACAGCTGGGAACCGGGAGAGGGAGCACATCAAGAAATAGTGCTCAGTGCCTGTCAGCATGAGAGGTGATAGTCTCAGCCAGGGACTGCTGCCAGTGTGGCAAAGGAGAGTGTAAGGAGATACTTAAAAGGAGTTAATGAGGTAGCTTTGTGGCTATTTACAGAGTTTTCCCTTGGTGTGAAGGGCAGGAGGGAAGAGAGACCAAAGGTGGCATCTTGTTTTGTTTTTTTTTGTTTTGTTTTAATTTAATAGATAGAAAGTGGAAACTGGCCAGTTGATTGAACAGAGAAAAGGAAAGGCTGAGTCCTAACACTGCTGTTTGGAAGGCATAGCCTGGNAAGCTACTCTTGTAGCCAGCAGCAAAGAAGCCTCAGAGCTGGGCTAAAAGAAAGCCCTTATTCTGTCAGACAGCATTCACAGTGAACTGAATGACCTAATGCAAAGAGTTCCTCCCTTCCAAATATGTCTATTAGCAATGAGATATAAGTGGGACTTGTTTGAATCTTGTGTGAATGTGTTCCTTGGATGTCCTTAAACATAGATGTCTTCCAAACTGTGAGTAAACAGATTGGAGGTACCAAAGATGAGGAACTTAATCAGTCTGGATATTTTAAATTAGTTGAATAATCAGCCTCCATGTTTTCAAAACTCAGATCCTATCATAAAATGTTCAAAATGCAGAAGTGTTGCTATTTTGTTTTTGCAGACTTACACTCACCTGGTAGAATAAAAGTGAAGGAGAGGGAAAATCACTGGATTGGGATGCGAGCAAAAGGTCAGAATTGCACTCATCCACAGTCTGTCAGTCATCCTCTGAGATCTCAGAGGAGGTGCAAGTCAAACATGATACTTGGTGAGGAGAAGCAGAGTTTCCTTTGCCAAGTCTCTTGTCTTCCATTGAAGTATCAGACTTGCAAGAGTATGAGAAGAGGAGAAAAGGTGGTAATTCAGTATAAGGGGACAAAGTGTCTAATGTGACTGAACAGAAGGATGAGAGAGAGGTAAGGATGGAACAAAATACATAAAGAGAGTAATTAACATGTCACCATTTCTCATAGGTTTTCTGTCTCACCTATTTTAAGTGTTCTTGACAAGTGTTAAGTGTGATAAATATCAGTCCCTTTAGTATCTTAAGTAGAGAGAATCACAGAAAAACGTGTGAGAAGAGGCTTCAGGAGGTCACCTGGTCCATCCTCCCACCCAAAGTAGGATGGATTATTCATTTATGATCAGTCATCATCGCTGGTATACATTTGCCTACCTGATTCCTCAGGACAGCCAAACTATTCCAGAGACTGGCTATCTTTACTCTTAGAAAGCTAATCCGAATGTCAAAACTAGGTCTGCTGCAATTTTAGCCCATTGTTTCCTGTTTTGTACACAGGGGACATTCTTATCCTCTTGCAGCAGCCTTTAATGCATCCGAAGATTGCTATCACATCTTTTCTCAGTATCTCTTCTGCAGTGTTCCCATCCCGGCAATTTCAGACTTCCAAACAACAACCAAACTTTTAGAATGAAAATAGCTTTCTTAACTCCCTTCTTCTTTACTTTCTAAAAGTGTGTAAATTCTGTTCTTAATGGTATCATGAGGGAAGCGGCTGCACAATTCTTCAGAATCAACTGAAAGAAAGGAACATGAAAGTCATGGGCAAATGAAACGGCCTACAACAACTGTATTTGTCCAGTTTCTCCACAGTTCTTAGAACATAGTTTCAGTATCCTAATATCATGATGGCATTTAAGCGTACTTTGATTTCGAAAAGTGGGTTCAGATTATGATTTCAGGTCCTTTTTATTACAGTCTGTCGTGGTTTAGGCCAAATCGGCCACTGGGGATATTGGGGACCCCAGATAGGAGCGACAGATGCTCCCCTCTACCCC
>RSEF01000003.1:92277352-92314910 GCA_003993805.1 Himantopus leucocephalus | reverse complement strand
GAGGGGTAGAGGGGATCATCTGTCAGTCCCATCTGGGGTCCCCAGCATCCTCAGTGCCCAATTTGGCCTAAACCACAACACTCATATATTTACTTCTTCACTCATGGGATATTTTCTGTTGGGAGAGGAAGAGAAATCTCTTCACTCTCCTTGGAGCTCGCAGGAAGGGGATGCTCTTCTCCATTGCTGCTCCTGAAGGAGCAGAGCTCTGATTGAAAAAGGACAATGGATAGAAATTTCTGATGTGGATTTCCACCAAAATATTCTTCCCTAGAACCAAGCCTTTTACTTGCTTATCATCCAATTTTTGCTGTTAGCTGATTTTGACGTCTTCATAGTAATAACCGTCCCTTAGATCTCATAAAGGAAAAGTTTAGTCAAAATTTCTAAGTTGGGTATCTAATACTGTATGCTTAAATCTGTATTTCTTTGCCTAATTTCCAGCTGAACAGGATACTGCATGACTCCCATAGATTCCTGTCAGCTCTGGAGTAAGTAGGGTGGAAAAAGAATCAAAGAAGAAGGTAGCATGAATTATAGTGCTACAAATTCCCCTTTCCTGTTAGATTGTCTACAGAGAAATTCAGTAATAGCTAGGCAGTCCATGACCCCTGACAAATCATCTCATTCTTTTCTTGGGCTTTCCTATCTTCTTTTCTGAAACTCTGCCAGTAACCTCTTGGAGGCAGCTACTGCATTTCAATATTTTTGTGCCAGATCTTGCAACTTGGGTGGTTCATTGTTCCTTGACTTTTAGTTTGTCAAAAACATTTTTTATCTGAAAAGATTCCTGCCAAAATCTATTATAGTTTTAATAACTCTTATGAGTATGACTTCTTCTATATAATCCAGCCTATTATTAAAGTTTGATATTTGTTTCACTGCTATGTATTTGTCTGTCTACAAAACGTGGAGGGTGGAGGAGGACTGTAGTTATTCTGCTGCCCTTAGTGGAATGACTTGCCGTTTTCTGGTTGTTTGTTGAGCTTTATTGATAACAAGAGGAACAAGATGCCTGAAAAAATTAGATTTGGCCCTGTGCTTTGCACTGCTGGGGTGAGGGTGGAGCCCTTCACATCTTCAAAGTATGTAAAGTATGTATCAATAGGCAGATTTTATCCATATATTTAGGTACCCTGGGAACTGCTACCAGGACTGTCTACTTTCTGTTGATCTCTTTATTTGTCCAAAGATGGACAGAAATATTCCAGTACTCAGGGTACTGTATCTTTATAATTACTGTAGCATTTATAATAAAAAAAAAGGGCCAGATCCACCTAAAAATTGCCAGTGCCAGGATTTATGTACTTAAAGCCCACATAAATAATTTTCCTCTGCCTTTGTTTTGCTGCTGATGTACTGAGAGAAGCCCTTCATTTTGCCCTTCACACTCCCTGCTGGTCTCAGCTCCAGGTGAGCTTTGACTTTCTCAGCTTCATCCCTGCACGTTTGGGCACTGTCTCTATGTTCCTCCTGGGAAGTCCATTCCTCCTCCTTCATTTCAGGTACTTATTTTTGGTGTTTGAGCTCACTTGGGAGTTCCCTGTTCATCCATGCTGACCTTCTGCCACACTTGCTCTCCTTCCCATACATCAAAACGGAGTGATTTTATTCTCTGAGGAAGTTCAATCAGCTCTCCTGTGCCCTGGTGTCCTCCATGGCAGCTTCTCATTGGATCCTGCCAAGAAGATCCCAGAATAAGCCAAAATCTGTTCTCCAAAAGTCCAGGGTTATGATTCTACTATTTGTCTTCCTCACTTCTCTCAGGTTTTAATCTCATGGTCACTGTACTCAAGACAGCCCCCAAACTGTAATAGTCTACTTATTAGAATAGTCTTCCACTTAGTGGGATATTTTAGATTTCAGGTTCCTTCAATCCTTCCAGTCCCTCGGTCTTGTAGGGGTTGAATCCACCTCATTGACTGATACTATATTTTCTCCCAGATTAATAAAGACATTGAAGAACATTAGGCAAAGAGCAGATCTCTGCGGGACCTGCTAAAAACACCCCAATGGATGATTTGAAATTTACATATACAATTACATTTTTCAGGCTATTACTTGGCTAGATTTTAATTTGCTTGAAGTAGCTTGTATTGATTTTGCATATTCTTATTTTTTATCATAATGTCATGAATCTAAATATATTGCGCCAATTACTTGTATTAACCATGCTTTTAATCCAACTGCAGCCAGTATCAGATTTGTTTGATAAGACACAGTCAACAAAGCTATGTTGATTGCCATTAATTAAATACCTTCATTTAATTCCGTGCTGATTGCATTCTGTATCAGCCTTTTCACGATTCTGCCCAAAGGTGCTGTACAGCTGATGGGCCTATTGTTTCAAGGTGATGGCACTTATAAGGAAAAAACATGGAAAGGAGAGAAGGGAAAATTGTAGCAAACATGCATTTCACATCTGAATGTCTTTGTTTTCCTGCTGCCTTGGGCACTGGTCATGTTGAAAGGAGATGAAGCACATATGTTTGTGACAAAAACTGTCCCAATCAGGAAGCCTCAGCAGAGAGAGAAGGCAAACAGTATTTTTTATATTATTTCGCTGCAAAATATTTACTTCAATTTTTCAAAGATAGAGGATTTTTTTTGACAAAATGCATCCCCCAAACTAGCAGAACAGAAATGGCGAGGGTGATGTTCTGTCCCCTGCTGCTCGATGGGGTTATCACAGAGAAAGACAACTCCGCCTCTGTGAGCAGAGCACGCTGCTTCAGAAAGCACCCTCCTCTGCTAAAGCTGAATGAGACAGTACTCAACTTAAATACAGAGGATAGAAGCTAGCAATTGCTTTGAATATAGGTCAAGTAGTCTTATTGCTTATTCATTAGGTTTTGTGTTTTTAACTATAGGTTATTCAGCTATGCAATTGTTTAAATTGGGAAATGAGGCCCAGCTACCACTTGTTTGATTTAAGATGTTCCTCACCACACCTCTCTGTCTACTCTCTTCGTAATTTAGATCGAGCTAGACAATGCTGTACACAAACACAGCTTCGGCAGTCTGGCTTACTCATACGCTGCCACACCAACTTTTTTACATTAATAAGCGTATTGAATGCAATACGTCTCTGGATAAGGTTGCCTTTTTGTTCATCAGAAAATTGAGCCTGAGACAGATTCTTGAAAGCTGCCAGGTATTTAACATCAGTTTTGATTATCAAGGGACAAACATTGCAAACGCCCTAATAACTAGCTATATAAATGGGCAAAAAGTGTATTTTTTTAAGGTATCTTAACGTTCAATCTTTGAAAAGTATTTGTCTGGGACTTTGTGGAAACTGTATTTCAAAGTCAGGGTGGACTAGGATTTTAAGGAGACACATTTTTTTTTCCTTTCCAGGTAAGCTTCATTGCTGATTACAGATATCCTTAGAGTAATTCTTATCATCCGTAAATTTTATCAGGAGAATTTCATAAGGCCCTTTCTGAGGACCAGAAGTCCCTCACAAAAATGATGGCACGTTAAAACTGGGGCTGCACAGTTGTGTGGCTCCACTTCCTCACGTGCTGTGGCCATGCATGCAAAATACAGGCTGGTACTAATAGTCTTGCATCATGCTAATAGTCATGCTAATTAATAACACTGCATCCCCCCGAACACATCTCCTCATCCTTCTCTTTCCTCAGTTAATCAGTGCCCAATATCTCAACCATGTCTATCATATTACTGGAGGAATCCTGATAGAATATCCTTGAGGATGCGGAACTGTTCTCTCAGGAGCCAGCATTCCAGTCAAGAATCTCTCCATTTGGTGGGTTTCTGTGTTCTTGGACTCTCTGAAGTTACCAATGGTTTTCCACAGACCTCAAAAGGAACAGGATCAGGATGGTAATGTATACTGCATGATGCTCACAGTCCAAAAGAATCATAAATATTCATATCACTAGTGGTACTTCTGGCAGATATCTTGTCTGGTTAGTGGAGAAAATGGCATGCAAAGAACTGTTTTGTCTTTCAAAACGGTGGTGGTGGTTTTTTTCTCAGTTCATCAATAGACACTGGCTTTGACATTTCGCAAGCTTCATAGGCAAGTCCTGCAGGCCGGATGTCCAAGATGTAAGGCTTCCTTTGCCCAACAGTACTGCTATCAAAATCTCCTCTCTGTTTGTAAACAGCCTTCCTTCTCCCCATGTTCAAAACCCATGTTTTGCTGTCCTTTATCTCTTGTGATAGAGAAACTAAATTACAAAAAATCCATCTGAGATTGCCAAAACACAAGAGGTAAGAATTCCTGTAGAAACAAGCTANTCTCCCCATGTTCAAAACCCATGTTTTGCTGTCCTTTATCTCTTCTGATAGAGAAACTAAATTACAAAAAATCCGTCTGAGATTGCCAAAACACAAGAGGTAAGGATTCCTGTAGAAACAAGCTCNCCTGTAGAAACAAGCTATGCAGGTGTTCTGCTGTAGACCAGAACCTTTTTTGACCTGCAGAGAAAAGGGACAAGACTTCATCCTGTATTATTAGCTTAATTGACTTTAAAACAATACTTCACTGCACTGGCATCTCATGATGTGAAAATAACATGGATTGTTTTAGCTCTGCCTGCCTAAGAAAAGCTCAAACTTAAAAAGAAAATAAGCAGTTTATTTGGCTCTCAGTGGTAGTTATTTTCAGATAAGTATCTTGTTGGGGTTTTTTTTTACAGACTGAAGTCACCCTTGATAACTTGGCAACTGCAATTTCCAATTCTAAATTCTTGGGGCATTACAAGACAGTTCCTTGATAAATACCTTTAAAGAAGCTAAACTTTCCAGAATGCTGTCCATGTAAAGCATAGAAACTCTGCATGGGCATGTATTTTAATTGTCTTATTTGTTTCTTAGTGGCAATAACATTACTAGTTCTTTTATCTCTTGCTGTCTACTCCATTGCTCCATTGCAGGTTGAAAAATAATCTAACTAAAAGGGAATTCTAAACCACTCAGTTAACGTGCTTTCCAATTTCTGATGCTTGGAATAGTGCCATTTGAAAATAACGGCCACAGAATTAGAGGGTGTACTGTTCCTTGAGACTTTTTTTTTTGGCTTATATATAATAAATACTTATTTCTACTGTACTGACAAAGAGGGAGCTCAGGGTGATTAGCCCAGTGATAAATGCCTGTATTGTAGACATTCAAAGTTAGATGAGTGGAATGCTTCAACTCTGCTAGCTGAAATCTCTTACACTTCCTGGGACCCCTTCAGCAGGTCAAATGGGATTGACTGTCCTTGGAGACCTAACGTCTTGACAGCTGTATGCTCAGTGAATCTTTGCAGCAAAGCAGCAACCTCTTTTCAAAATGAGATGTTACTTTTTACTCATCACGGAATTAGAGTTTGGAAACATTGACTTGAATTTGTTTCCTTGTTTGGTTATGAAGTGTCCCTTTTTGTAGTGGCCAAGATAACAAATCACATGCGTATCTGTGATAAGTCTCCCTAGTGCTGTCCAATAGGCCATGGATAGGATTATTCTCCCTGAAGAAGAAGATTCTTATAAAAATGCCTTACTATTGATGGTTTTGTTCATGTTGCAGTCACATAGCTGTCATGCGTACTTCTTTCTCACACCTTGAATCTGTTAAGGGAAGGGGCTTGGTTTGACAGGTCATACACCATACCAGAAAAATAGGAAGTAAAACTGAAAAGATCTTCCTGGGTAACAAATTCAACTGCAACTGCTTCAAGAAATCATATAACACAATCTCCTTCAGAATTCGATCAAGCACCAAGTTCTCACCTTTTTACTTTATTACTGTTAGAAGATTGTTCCAGAACCCAAATGTTTTGAGTACTAAAATCCTTTTTTGAATTTCAAGCCTAGAGTTAATTCATGCCAAATTCTCTTCATCTATGCCGTACTGCTGCCCCTTAGTTTAAAAAGCTCTCTTCCTACATTGATCTTTATATTTATAGGCAGTGATCATATCTCTTTCCAGCTCTTGATTTAGGGTACTGAGAGCCAGTCTCCCATAGGCTCCCCTTTCCCCAAATTGTCATGTTAACCATTTCAAGAATGCATTCCAGCTTGAGATCATCTTTTGTGAACACGGATGAACAGAACTGCTTAAAGTATCCTGCATGAAAACTGAGCAGACTACTCTAAACTTGCATTAATATTTGCAGATCAGAGAAAGCAAGGTTGGTGGAGATTTTTCCAGAAAGGTAGCCAAGAAGGCTTGTGGCTTGTGGCTTCTTTTAGCCACACCTGCTGTCAAAAGTAAATGGGGTTGTTATAGACGACGTCCAGTACACATTGGCCTAATGAGGAGTTAGAAATGCATCCAATTGCATATACTTTGGATCCCAAGTGATTGCTGCTGGTGCCCTCCTCAGGGGTTTTTGATATTGCACTGTGTGTGCTAAATGGAAATAATAAAGGATAATAATGGCAAACGAATAAAACTTGTTTTCTTTTGTGTGGAATAGAAATTTGATCAATCACCAGAAAAGAGCAATCCTTTACAGAAACTCCAATGCTGAGGTGGTCAAGTGCTTGAACATTTTTGACAGGAGGAAATGCCAAGTTGAAAGCAAGCCAATGCCGTGACCATGACATGCACCAGAAGACTCTAAAAATTTATAGTTATGAGCAGGATGTGGCACATAAAAGGAAAATAACTTTCATTTATATTATGGAAATACTTTGAACTGAAATGCCTGGCATCACATCTGTCTGTTCACAGATGTTGGTGATATTTTTGCCAGACACTGCAAAGGCTGCTAGAAAAGAAGGCTCTAAGTGCCTTCACGGTAAAGGACCTATCTCTGCAAATCAGCATACCTGTAGAAGGAAATCTGTGATGTTCGGTGTTCATAAGGTGTGGGAAAGGATAGTGGGACATCTATATGAAATATTTACATGTCTATCAATCATTTAAAAAGGTAAGGGTCCAGCTGTTGGTTTCCACTGTATCACCACAGTAGCTCTAGTTACTCACTGCTGATTCATGATACACCATTTATACCACAGCTGACATTTCTACTTGAACCACATCCAATCCATTTTATTGCTTATTCCATCCTTTCCAGTACATGCCTCTGTAAGAAGTTAGCCTTTTGAGACGGAGTAGGCAGCAATACAAAAATCAATGCATAAATAATACAGAAATACCTAAGTATATGTACCTCATTTATGCCATGCAAAATGCATTTTAATTAATTTTTCAAAAAGGCGAGGATGAATTTGATAAGCGGAAATAAATATTATGCACCAAATGACATAAAATTTAGCCTATTTTATAGTCTTTGGTTTAAAATGGGTGATGGCCTTACATTTTAAAAAGCTATGATATAAATATTCCCCTCCGAGCTTTGGAGAGATTTGATTCAACTGCAAAAAAAATGCAAAGATAAAATCACCTTGCTGGGTCAGAACAGTGACTTAACAAGTCACTAGTACCAGGCAAAGCTTCAGAGGCTGATGAAAAAGTTCTTAGGATTGCCAAATAGAAAAAATAACTCTACTTCTCTTGGAATTTCTTCTTAACAGTAGTCAGATGGTTTTCTCACGGGAATGTGAAGATTTCCAGACTTTGTAGTTAAATTATTTCTGTTCAGTTATCAAGAATTTTTTAATTCTGGTGAGATCTTGAAGCCATTGTTTTGGAGCAGTAACTTCTGTGGGCTAATTATGTATACGTGAAAATGCATTAACGGGTTCGCCTTCTAGTCATCCCAAACAAATATCAAACTGTAGCAAGTTATAATTTCACAGACTTTGGTAAGATATTTTGCTGAAGAAATAAGAACATTTTATTGATAGAATAAGGGAAGAATTAAAAGTATGGAATAAGGAAAGAAAAGGAAACTAACACGGAAGACAAATATATTGTCTTAAAATAATTTGTAAAGAAATGATCATTTTGGTGACTTTGGTCTTCATGTGACCAAACATCTATTTATATGGAAATTTAATATTAGGTTATAGAAAAAGCAAATATTTTTCAAAGTTATTATTGAAGAAATCAGACAGACATGAAGTAACATTATGTTGGGGAAAAAAAAAAGCTTGAAGACAGACCCTGTATTAAGGAAGAAACTTGTTATGTGATCAAGAACAGGCTAATTAGAGAATGATAATACACAGAGTGAAGACAAGTATCAAAAGACTGTTTTAAGAAACGGCTCCTATTATGTTTATGTAACTCAGACAAGAAAAGAGGGCAATTTTCAGTGTAGATGGAATTAAGGCAATGAAGCACTGAAGGAGTTGAAATGGAAGAAAATTAGTCTGGCTAAAGACAGAAAAAATATATAGTATTAAGATTAAAAAACCAGAGATGGATTAGGTGAAATACTATAGTAAAAGAAATAGAAAAGAATTAGGTAAAAGAGAAAGAAAAGATAAAATATTTGTAATTACTGAAGTTTAAGACTGTAGAACTCCTTGGAAATAAACATCTTGAATAAAGTCTTCTCGTGACTGAGGAGAAAAAAGGCAGACTTACAGGCAAATGAAATGTTGCTGGTTTAGCCACGTCCCTTAGGCAAAAAGATCCGCAGCTTTCATAAAAGTCACATATATTGTCATGGAAACAAAACTGGAAGTGTTGCTTTGGCAAAGGGTATTTTGGGCCCAACAAAAGCAAAGATGCACATTTGCTTGTTTCAGTGATGCTAAACAGAGGAGGTCTGTTGTCATGTTATCTTTGGATAACTTTGTTATAAGGACTGCCTTACCTAGTGCTTTCAACTTGTCATTAAATATAGAAGTAAGAAAGGATAAATATTAAAACACTTGATGTAAACAAATATGATTTCATTTTCATTATTTCCATATTATTTTACTGTTGAATGTATTCAAACATGCTTACTTTCTGGGTGATTAGATTTATTTTACCATCTCACATGGAAAGAAGAGTTTAGATGTTCTCGGACTGCCGTTCAAAACTGACTATGTGGTCTTTTAGAGAAAGCACATAGAAAAGAGAAATGCAGCTTCGGTTTCTCCTTAGCGCTGTCCAGTTCACCGATGGAAGATATTAGAGATGGCATCTGAGGTTTCTGGCCATTCTGAAATGTCAATTGATTAATGCATTGCTTGAAACCCAGATGGTGCTGCATAATAACAGTGTTACCTAAGAAATAGTTATTTTGTGTGCCTAAACCAGAGTCTCATTAAAAGAAAGAAAAAGAGGAAGAGAAAAAAAAAAAAAGTAAAATAACCTGGAAGTGATTGTGAAAACCCTTGTATGCCATAGATACTTAGGATTTATCCAGTAAGGTGTGCTAACAACTGTGTCTTCTTTCTGAAATGCTGAGTAATGAGATACTTTCAAAGCCAAACAATGACTGACATTCAAAGCATGGAAATGGCCAAACATTTAAAACTTGCTGTCCAAACTGCTTACAAAGTTGGCTTTTCAGTGAATACTGTTCAGAAAGCAATCTTATCTCATTAAATAATCAAACATGTCTACAGCCATTCATTTCATCTCTGATGGACTGTTCAATATCTCTTCCAAGACAAGAATAGAACTCTAAAGGAAGACAGTAAGAACCTGGTTCAAAACAAAAGGTGTTGGGTTTTCTTTTTGTGCAAGACAGCCCCAGGAAGGGAATACTTTGCCAAAGGGGTCTGAATGTTTCCAGTAATTCAAAGGGCCACTATAAAAGTTAATTGAAGAGAAATCCTCTGAATGTTACAATAAGCAGAAACCATACGGAGCATAGGAAGTCCCAGGATGAAGATGGTTAGAGGCTGGTAGAGTATCAGGTGTAAGTACTTACCTTGTTCTTATATTTTTCTCTATTTGCTTATGGCCGTGGTTGGATACATGAAATGTAGCCAGGGTGAGTTTTGGTCAGTCATACTATGCCTGGTTTTATGTTCTTTTATTCTAAGCACTTCCTCCTTGGTTGAGAAACTTGCTTCTCATTGGCATGCTGCCATATATTCTCATCATTTAAACCTTCTAGTCATAGGTCTTGAAAAATATAATCCAGTTCGTACATTTCTTTCTAATACCATTTTTTTGCTTACTCCATCAGATTAATTTCTTGTCCCACCTGATTCTCTATGTCAGCTATTCAGCATTTTTGGTGTTGATTCAGTAGTTCCTATTTGTTTGAATCACTTGCTCATTAACACTACTGTTTCTAACACAGCTGTGCCACAGAGGTTTCCACTATGTTGCCCCTTCCTTGCTTTTCCATTTCAGTTGCCAAAACATTAACCTATTCCCCAGCATTTTCAAAGTATACAAAGATCTTTATTATCTTCACTGTGCAATCCTCAGCTGCTGGAAGCCACGCATCTCTGAAATCTCAGTGGAGCTTGGTTTGACGGATTCACACTGAGTGTGAGGAGCACGGCAGTATGCCTGAAGCTCTGTCCCCATCTGGAAGCCAAAGGGGCATGGTTAAGGCCAGGACCTACTTACACCCCAGCATACTGCTCTTCCCAAAATCACATACGCATTAGTACCCAGTGCTCATCTAATCTCTTCGTCCACACTTTTCAGGTATCTCTGCTGCTGTTTCAGTGAAGAGCTGTTTTGAATATCTGAGGAATATGAGAGTGTGTCCTAGCCTGGGCTTGTGAGGGCTCTTCTTTTGCCATTTCAGGTGAAAAAAACAGTCTGTGTACTTGTTCTGAAAGAGAAGCCCAGCCCTTGCTTGTACAAACAGCCTACACGTATCGATGGTGAGCAGTGATTAGCAATGTTTTAGCCTCTTGGAGGACACTGAAAAAGATGACACATTGGGGAGCAGCGAGGGGCTGGCTGCTCCCTTGGGGAAGGAGATGAGGGAGGGAGACCCCATTGCAGGCTATGCCCTTGCCAGCGGGGTGCCATCCCGCAGGGGCTGAACACACCGGGCAGAGCCGGGGGCTGGCAGCAGGGCCCACTGACAGGCCCAGGCATGGCACAGCACGCAATGCTCCTGGGTCTGGGGTCCAGACGGGGGTCCAGTCTAAAGTAGGCAGGGCCAGAGACAGGACTGGGGCCACACACCCCCATGGTGTATCTGGAGCAGGGACTGATGGCTCCAAGATGGGCTGAAATGGGGGTGCTGGGACCCAGGAGAGGGATGGGGAAGGCTCCAGGGGAGGCCAGGATGGGACGTTCAGGCCCATTGGTGCACTCCGCGCCCTGGCACTACAGATCAACCCAGGCATGGAGTTAACCACCTGTCCACCAAATATTGCAGTAGTATACGCGGGAAATGGAGATGTGATGCCATAAGAGAAGAATACTACAGTATTATGCTAGGAAATATAAGCCGAAATATTTTTTGTTTAATTAGTATGTTCTTGTTAACTCAATCTGTTTTCATCCTGGCAAAAAGTTAATAGAGCTTACAAGAAGATAACATTTTTTCCTCTTCTGGTTGGTCTAGATGTGTAGCAGCCAGATTCTTCCTAACTAGAATATCACTTAGATATTTCAGCTTTCATTACTCCCTCAAACAGTTGGCTAATTAGCCTATAGAAAACATCTGGCACTGAATTAAATCCAAGTGGCTGATGAAAAAACTCAATGTAATAAAAATGGAAAATTAATTATAAAATATTCTGTGGGCAGTGCTTTAGTGTATCAAATCCTGAGACTGCACTGAAGATTTGTGCTTGGTCCATTATAAACCCTGGCATCTAAGCTGGTTACCCTTGACTTCCTTTTTAATCTGGTGACACAAATAAATGCATCTTAGGTGCATTCATCCTAAAGCACGTATCTAAAATGTGCCCTAGAAATACGTTCCTTCTCTCCATTGACTATAAAGTGTGCTTGCTACTCTCCAGTGCAAATGCTGAGTAGTAGACAGTTCACTGTTAGGTGAGGTGAACTGTACATCCGAACAAAGTCTAAAATATTGTTCAGATTTTCCTAAAAAATTTTCTTCTCTCTTCCTGGTGTGTAAATCATTCTATCAGCAAGATATTTACTGAAGTGTGTTCAGTTCTGTCTAGCTCCATTTAACATCTGTCCCTCAGCATCACTAGAACATGCCTTGGAGAAAGAAGCAAGTTAGCTAGAAGTCATTTGTCAGCTTTGATGTCTTCCTTCCAGACACCCAGTTCTGTGAAACTTTCCCTTACTCAGTTAGACTGTCACAGCTCGTTATTGTCATACTGTAGCTCAATGTATTAGCTACGCAGTCTCAGATAGCTTGATATCCATCATTCACTTACAATAAAAAATTCAAATCCCTGGCTATTTTTTTATGGGGAGACCAATACAAATTCTCCTTATTATGGCATCATTCTTTTTATTTTCTTTGTCGCACTTGGTCACATGAAAGTAGGGACTATATGATATTGGTCTATTGGGCATGTCCTTCAAGAAAACTGTGACAACATATTAGCACAAAGTAATCTTATATGCCTAATTATTTTACTTTTATTAGAAGCTTGCCTTTCTAAGAGATATCTCAAAACTATGCCAGTTAGCCCTTTCTTAAGTGAGAGCTACTTGCTAGGCAAAGGAAAGTTAAAATAACTTTGTTAATTGAAAGCAGAATGTTTTTAAAAGAGGGTCTTGAGATCAAAAAAAGTTAATTTTACACAGGTCTGTCGACTCATACATAACTGCTGTAGCTGGCTGAAAACATTCTGTTATCACATTTTTCTATAAAAATGCCTTTCCATGGAAATCAAAACTTTCTGTAGGAATGAGCCATTTTTGGTGACCTTTCATGAGACAAAACCAATCCAAGTTGAAGCATCCCTGTGAAATTGAAATATACCAGTTTAACCTCATTATGTTTCAGTTTTTCTTATTAAAACTTCTTTTCATCTCCAAGTGTAATTTTTTCCATTATAAATTACAAAACATAAAATAAGGAGAAAACATCAGGAAAAAATCCTTTGTTTTACTGAGCAAGAGTGAATTTTTAAATATGTAATTTTCCTGAAATTCTGAAAGTATTTTCTTTGTTCTAGAGTTGAAGAAAACAAGTTTTTTAAATCTGTTTCCCACAGAATATGAATACCATTTCCTGTACATCTCTAACCATTTTTGCAGCAATCCTTCTCCACTTAACATCTCTTCTAAGACAGACAGATGAATCACGCCCTGGAGGTGCCTGTTTCTTTCAGCTGGCTATAAAGGGAATCTAGGTTGATGAGTCTAGACATCGACAACCAACTTTCAGATATTTACCCTTAGGCAAGATGACTCCTTTCTATTGAAAAGATGAAAATACTATACAATTACTTTTCAGTCAGCACGATTTTTCAATCGTGCTTAAGGGAATGCTTATCAACAGTTTGCCTTCTAATTATAAGCCTTAAAAGAGGTTAGCCAAGGAGGTGGTGGAATCCCTGCCATCCCAGTGCAAGACCATATTGAGCATATACATAACCCTCAGCGATGGGCTGTGCCAGCAAGGTCCCCTTTGTTCAACCCTTTGGCTCGAATTATAGTCTGTGTAGGTCACAAACAGAACTACAACGGTCCTCTCCAACAGTCACAGGGTAACAGCACCCTCCTCTCCGGTAAGCACGTCAACAGATTGCAGGAATGTGTTCATGGGCGTATGGAGGTGACCAAGACCCTTCTGTAACTCCAGACCTTCACATGTGTCCAGGAACAGCTTTTTTTCTCACTCACCTTTGCACACAAGGTCACAGCAGTAGGTGCTGGGCTGGATGGGATCACTCAGCTGTACCGAGCCTTTTTGCTGGTGCCCATGGTGGCCTGTGCATAGTTAGTCTTGCCTCTTAATAGAAAAACTGACGGCATGATCTCTGGAAGTGTCTCCTACTCCATACATTTCAGGGTCATAGATTTCGCCCCAACATTTGAGGCAGTTCACTTCCACTGATTACAGCTGGAATTTCACTGCGTGAAACCCAGACCACTACAGGTGTTGTAAAGCCAAACTTACTAAAGTGTACCATGAACAACCAACAGTCACTTGAGCTATGCAAGTGAGATATTTAGATAAACTGCGCAAAAGACTAAAACTGAGGTATTATTTCTTCTTCTGCCACTGAGTCACTTTGTATATGCTGACAAGTAATTGTATGTGTTTACTTAAAAATTTACCGAGAATAATTACAGCCACCTGACAGCACCTTTGTATAATTTCAAATTCAGCAGAACTGAAACTTGTAAGAGAGCTCAGGAAATATAGACAAGTTGAACTCTGTCCTGCCTCCTCTCCCCTTGGGGACAGTAGCCCTGGGAGGGCTGGGAAAAGTCCCAGTGTCCTGCTGTCAATGGGAATAACTGCAGCACGTGACAAGAGCAATGTGGGTGAGCCATGGGTCCAAGATAAGGCATAAGGGGATGCTCGGCACAGGAGGAAGAGGAGCCCCTCTCTCAGTACTTGCCATGTGTTCAAAGAAAAAGGAGATGTGCTCGTGTCTTAAGAGGTAGAATATACTACATTTGAGCGCTTCCATGGAAGGGGGTGGGGTTTTTTTACAGGTTTTTTTGTTGTAAAGCTTGTCAGTGCTAAAGTTGGAGATTAATACAATTTGTGTAGAGACTAATGGAAAAATGAAAAAAAAATAGTGCTACATTGCACATTTGCGTCAGGATAAAGGGGTGGGAAGAGAGGGGTGAAGTAGCTGTAAATTTAGCAGGTGGAGTGTACTTTTTTGAACTAGGGCAAGTCTGAACACAGAGAAAACATAAGTAGCTTCTCTTTCAGTACAGTTTTCAAGACAGAAAGAGAGAATTTGTGTGTTTATTGGGTCGTTGTTCAAATAAGGTAGAATTAAGGTTATTTGAGAACTTAAAATAACTCTTCATTTCATGGTTTTCTAGAAGCATAATATTTGTTGACTTTCCCACTCTGAAAGGGCACAAGATATGCCTGGGATGCGTTTACTGCCTTAGCAGAGTTTTTCAACAGTGAATGACTTTCTTGAAGAGAATGCATTTACATTTGGTTTTGTACATGCGAGTGGACTTTTAAGCAGTTGCAGATATCCATTTAAGATGTGGCTATAGAGATGCAATTCAGGTATGCAAAACCAGACAATGTTTTTCCTTGGCGCTTACTGGAGGGGGACACACCCCCATCAATATCGCACAGAGAAGGTAAGGGTCAGCTCACAGGGCACGGTCACAAGTGTCCCCCCCTCAAAGGCCAGTGAGTGGCTCTAGGGATCCCACACTGCTCTTCACTCAACTAGCTGCAGGGGTGCTAGAAATGCCCAGTTCCCATCCCTAAGCTTCTGCTTTATTTTAGCACAATAGGGATTATGGTTGTCTGAAATACTGTGTTTCAAAAGAGAAAAGAAACTTGGCTCCATAGCTCAAGATGTCAATGACTTTTCATGGCATGAGGGTTACAGTAATAGTAAGCATTTAAAAGCAAATTCATGTCTCCCCCTGTCATTATCTCCTTCCCCATTTAACAGTGCACAAGTTACTCCTGCCATCCTGGCTATGCACATCCTGTTCCATTTTTTCATCCCATTATAGCAATAGTATTTAAGAAGCAAAAAACATTCATGGAAGCTGGCAGTTGTAATAAAAGCTTGCTCTTGCTTCCTCTGAAGGCTACCTCTGGAGAACCCCAGGTCACAAATACCCCAAAGCATATCTCTGGACCTCCATCACTACCATGCACTCCGAATTGAGTAAACATGCAGATTTTAGAGCACTTAAACCAGCTACCCTTTGCACATGAAAAGGTTCTCTGGGTCAAATGAGTGCAGGTACTCCTGGAGCAGAAACAACCTGAAAAAAACACCTCTGGCCGTGTCCCGCAGGGTGGGTGGAGGAGGTCACAGATAGCCCCTTTCCATGAGCTTCTGGGGGAGAAAGGTGAAATGCTTAGAGCTGACTAGGAGATACCCCTCCTTCACACACAGGGGAAAAAAATGGAAAACTGGGAAAGATGCCACACCTACTGTCCCCTATCCTTCTTGCTGCTCTATCCTTTTATTCTTCTCTGACCTGAACTTCACTATACTATCTTTCCCTTCCCAGGATGATGTCCTTTCCTTCCTGCTCTTGCCTCAACCTTTGCTTCACTCCTGTAACCCTTATCTTTCCTTTGTAAAAGGTGGAGATTGCCATGTGAGTGGCCTTATATGTTGGATTCTGTTAAATTTATCTGAGAGTTCTCCATGGGCACCATGGGTTGTTACTTGGGATCAAAATCTGTTAGAAGTTTTAATCTGAAAACCCTCTTTTCCACTCTGAGAAGATGTGCTTAAACATCTGGTTTTGTTGCTTGGTAGTGTTTTCATCTTAGAGGAAAATTAACAGCAGGTGAAAGCTTATCAGGATTCTATGGTGAATCTATTCAATTTAAGATATGCATATTTTTTATCTAAATTTCATTTATGCATAGTATCTATGAAAAATTAATTTGACATGTATGTACCTCTGAAATACTTGCTTCTTTGAAAAAAAAAATTATAAAATGAACATTCAGTCTCTATACCAAATGATAGTCTGTCAAAATGCTAAAAATAACTAGGTTTCTTTATTCCATATGATGCAAGCAGCTGACAATCTTTTATCACACCTTCAACTATGTAAATTATAATTAGAGTTAAATGAAAACATTCCTATTTATTTGATTCATTTTACCTTTTCCCTGTTCCTAAATTGTCTGGAAATAGACCAAGTCTTTCTGGAACTCACTCTTGCTTTAAATTGCAAAACCAGTTTGAAAGCTTGGCGTTCTGAATTCACAGGTGAGGAAATGTAACCCACTGGCGTTTAGATACAGGATACAGCTCCTCCTGGGTACCAGGAGGCTCATCCAGTGATGGGATTTGCCAAACACAAGCCATTCTTTTTATCCTCCTGGACTGAAAGGTGAAGAGGGGCAGGACGCTGTCTCTGAGCCACCAGGCTGTTGCTTCCCATTTTCCCAGGTCATTGCTCTCCCTCAGAGATACCATCTCACATGCAAGATTGAAAGGTATAAGAGTAATCCACTAATATTTATATACTTGGTTATTTTTAATAATAATTTAAAATAGAAAGAAAATTGAGAGAGTTTGGGGAAGGAGGGACATAATTTTGACATCAATCCTTTTCAAGAGAAGTTACTGCAATTCCTTAGCAATGGTGATTGATAAAATATTAGGGAATCTTTAGAGAAGTCCAAGCCCTTTTGTAATATCAACTACTTGAAGGTTAAAAAAAATCAAACCAACATTTTTCGAAGAAAAAAAAATAAATTTTAAAAGTTGCTAGCTTTGGTTAACATAGCCTACGAGATGTAAATTCTTTCCATAAGGCTGAAAAGACTTTTAGAAGGCATTTCTTTTCCTTGCTTCTTGCATCATGATAACTTCGTTGAGAATAGGAATGCACCAAGCTTCAGTCCAGGCCTGGAAAGCCACTATCACCAAAGGTTTCTAAAGATAAGGTGGAATAAACTTCTGTAAGGAATGGCTTCGGTGTAGCTGACCCTGCCTCATGCGCAGAGGGGTGGACTAGGTCGGTGTTCTTCAACACGTGATCTGTAAACACCAGCTGCTCATAAGGGAGCACACTACTTTCTGTGAAATGACTTCCTTGCAGTGCACAAACATATTTCAAAACAAGCAAGCAAACACAAACTGAGTTAAATATTTTTTTTTCCAACTTAAACTTCATTTTTATTTGGTTTTTAATTAAAACTTGGGCACGCTTACAGAAGCTTGTGTGCGGGTATTTTCATAATGATCCTTGCACTGAAAACAGCGCAGACACACTGGACCAGTTGGTTCTCCCAACTCCCTCCTCCGTGATTCGAAGCTATGAAAACAGTGGGGCCCAGACATCACTCTATTTACTCCTCCCCTTGTATTTTGAAGGCATAAATTGTCTGCCCAGTGCTTTCCTTTGGCAACATCCTTTAGTACACTGCTGTTAGCCAGAGATCAGCACCTCACCGCGTACAGCTCTGCCCAGGAGCAAATGCTGTTTGCTTCACTTATCTCCACTGAGGGCCCAGCGCTGGCTGATCTATCCACCATCAGCAACCTTTGGAAGTTCTAGCACTGCTGTTAGATGATGCTGTATTAGTGAAATCTCATCACTGTGAGAGCACTTTATTTTATTAAAAGTGCAATTAAAACAAAATCAAATACTTTCATTAACTGCAACAACTAAAAATTATACTCCCAGTTGCTTTCTTCTCATTAAGAAAATTTGCATTTGAATAACTTTTCAACTGTGTGTATTTGTAATTAATGCAATTACATGCCAGAGATCTGTTCCCAAAAGTAAAGAAAACTTCTTTATCAGTTTTACCATTTTAATTGAAATAAGACTTTGTATAGTGAATTATTTAATGTCTGTTATCTGAAAAGTACATATAGAGATAACAAGTCAGCCTCAGTATTTGGGACTGTGCCCATTTATTTTAGAGCTGGTTTAAGTCCTGGGAGTCACAGAGGATGAATTGTTTGGTTCAACCCTGGAATACTAAGTATTATAGTTTTGTTGGTTTAAAACTAGGGCCTATTGTTTATTTAACTCTTTAAAATTATCTTTTTCCTTTCCAAATTAATATATGATAGATAGGAAGATAAATATTCATAAAAGGGGCAAAAAAACTTTAGCTAGGTTAAGGGAAGATAAAAAAATCTTCACGGCAAGAACGGGAAAAACGATACAGTTTATAAATAAAATAATACAACCTGGTGTTGTCACGTACAATACCAGGACTCAGGAGCTCTGGGCATAATCAAGGTGATACCGTGCTGGATGCTGCACAAATACATGGCCCTTGGAGCCTTTGCTTCAAATAATTTATTATCTCCATTTTCAATCCTGAAATCTTTTTTGTGCAAATTTCTCCTGGGGTTCCAGAGAGCCTCTCGGTCAGGGGTTGGCATTCACACAGTCTACGTGTAAGCATTACTGCCAGGCTCTGCATCTTCATGTGTGTAAAATTCAGTGATGGAGCCTACTTTGAAACAGGAGCCACAGGTGTGTGTGATCAGTAAATTGACATGGGGCAAAAATTTACATAAAGTGGACAGTTTGTGAACAGCTTGAAAGGTTTTTAAAAAGGTGCATCTATTGTTACACAACTTAGCTATTATCGCTTAGATAATTTTTCATAGGTACTACAGCGGTGTTCCTCTTCAGAGACATCTTTAAAGGAGGGAAAGATGCAAGCTTTCAAGAAAATGTATGTATCACAAATACAGTGGAATCGAGCACCAAGGTCTAGGCAAATGCAGCTGTAGATTAGGTACACTGAGACACGGAAAGGAATTACAATTGCAATGGACAGAATGTATTTGTGGAGAAAACAACATATTAATCTGATGGTGAGTTCACACTAAACAAAAAGATCACATTGTAGAAGAAAATTGAGTTTTACATCACAGAGGGTTCTGCTCTGCATTTGCTTCTCATTCAGCTGCTGCCATGGCCAGGTCTGTGGGACGGGGCCAGCAGAGAGGCTAGGGGAGTGGTGGGAATGTTCTTGACAATGAACACATCTCTCCTCCATACCAAGCAATGGTCTAATAATCCTACAGAAGGGACAGTCCTGCAACTCGTATTTGCCAGACTGTGAGATTCTTGTGTTCTGTAAATGTGTACCATAAACAGACTGACCAGAAGGAGGCAGCTTACCATCCACTGCTCCATCCTCATCACTTGCTAGCATTAGCTGTGTGCCCTGTGACCACATGGCCAGAAAGCTCATTGCACTTTCCCAGTAGTTCTACTACGGAAATCATCTGGCTGACTTATTGGGCTAAGCATTTATCAACAGAGAATTCTCGTTAAATTCCTTCTTCTCATTGACCACACAGAAGTTAGAATATCTTTCCTTAATTTTCATTTTTCTTTCTGAAAACGCGTTCATCAAGATGCATGGAATTCCTTTAATCTCTTTCTCTCCAGTAGTGAGAGAATACCCATCTTCCATTAGTCCTAAGATACAAATGCATATAGATTTTTTCTTATATGATGTGTTCAGCAGCAAAACAAACCATACAGAGAAAGCAAACAAGCAGGAAAAAAAGATATGCTGAACACATCATTTTCCACGTTCTCCTGCCCCCCACCCCCACCTTTTCCTCCCTCACAAGTACAGGGCTTACATCCATGCTCTCAAACTATCTATCTTCTAGCTTTGGTTCACTGATAAAGAATATTTCAGGTGAAGAACTGGAAAAAAGAAATTGCATAATGACTTGGACACCAAGGGTGCAACCATATGTAACGGAGAAGGAAATCTAATGCAATCCGGAATTCCTTTAAGAATGTCCTGTCCGCTACAGAGTAGGTCAAACAATATGGTCACGTTAGTTCCTTCAGGGTTATATGTTGTTAAACTAGGAATTTGTTATGAGTTACACTTTATGTCTGAATAGGCTTATTCAATAATGGCCATTTACTGGTGTTTTTCCATAAAAGGAGGCTTCCTCCTCTTCCCTTGAGGGGGACAGTTGCAGGAAGGAAATTTAACATCACAGGAACTGAGTCCTACAGCTGATCAATTTAGTTTTTCTTCATTTCATTCTCAGTTCTATATCCTGTTCATTGAACTACATAATTCTCCTCTTTTTCTGCACACCATGCAAGTATTTATAAATCGTTATCATGCCTTTGTAGAGTTTTGGCTCTCATGTAGCCAAGCTGTACAAGTTCAGTCTTCCACTTTCTCTCTTCCACTTCCAAGCCATTTTTATGACATTTGTTGAGTACTCTCCAACTCGTCAAGACCTTCAGGACACTGACTCACCCAGACCTAAACACACTATGCTGTGTCCAGTTATAGCGCCAACCCTATGGAATTCTTCTGCTCCTCTGTGTTGTTTCCTCCTATACATCTGGTAATTTCCAGGTCCCTGCAACAACTTTCACTGAATTTAGCTGTATGTCACAAGGACTTCCATCTTGGATCAATACTCCCGTCCTCATAAACCAAGAGCAAAAATACTGACATTAAATTTTGTGGCTCCAGGCCATGGGTAAGGAGCTCCTAAAATCTAGCATTTAAAAGTGCTTTGCAAGTGAACACATTTAGAAGAATTGACATATTTTTTCTTATCCATTAAATGAATTAATAAGAATATTGTAATATCTCTTTCAAAACTCACCAGATCCACTTAATTTGAGAGAATGATAGGATCCCATACTCCATCACTGCAAATTTTAACTATGACTCGGCCCGTCCCATTTCCGTTAAATGTCCACCTCTGTAAGCCACTGATGGCATTATCTTTATTTAGTTCTACTGTCCTTTTAGTATTAGTACACTAGTTCAATATAATACATAAATGATAGAGGACTTAGAAGTCACATCACAATCTTTGTTAGAAACGTTTCCATAGTTTTAATTCTGCTGAAATAAATAACCATGCCATGAAATTTACTGGAACCCACGAAGTCCAGTATCCTACAGACATGTCTCTCAGGATTGAGCTCCCATATTCCTTCTCTGATTAAAGAATGAGGCCTTTCCTTCATAGCCACTTAAGGCACCTCCTCTTGTTAAGCACCTTCATTCATGAAACTTGTAGAAGATTACTTCCACGTTTTTTCCTTTCTCAAATACGGTTGATATGGGGAACAAGATTCAAAAGTTTCTGAAGTAGTAGACATGAGGCAGAGAACAGAAAAAGAAAGTCCAGACAAGAACACAGAGAAAACATAAATCTCACTTGCTTTTGGAAAGCGTCTTGAATAGAGGCTTATAAAGCTATGCATAATCAAAGTCATTGATGGATAATAAAATAAGAAGGAATAAACTCCAGAAACCAGATTTAGAAGTTTATCTGCAGGTGTTATGTTGTATCTTCAGATATCGGACAATAGCTACCTAAAATTAACAAGAAGAGTGATTTTTTTTTTATTCTGAAATTAAAACCCAGATGAAATGGAGAGTGAGAAGAAGAATGGAAAGATGCTTCTTGATATATTAGGTAAGAAATATGCAAATATATTCCAGCAGAATGTAATTATTTAGAGGAATCTACTGTTCAATAGAAGATAAATGATATTTTTGAAGAATTCTATAAAAATCCAGGTAAGAACTTTTAATGAGGAAATTGATGATTATTTTAAAAGATGAGTCTGCTGTCACTTACACATAATGGGAAAAATCTCTTAGATTTTTCTTTTTGTCTCACAGGAAATTGAGAAAAGCAATTAAATTTCTCAAACTTGAAAACGTTTTACTGAAGACAGGTTTCCAATACTGTTTCACAGACATTACTGACTGCACATACTTCAGCCTTTAATTCAAATATTTATTCCTTGTACAAAAGAGTTACTTGGGATATTACTGTGCAAACAGAAACAATCCCTACACTGCTTAAAATAGACAGGGGTCACTTAAAGTATAACAGTTTGTAATCCAAAGTCCTTCCTTAATAAAGGCTGCAAATTCATTGTCAAGCCCTTTAATATCCTAGATAACTTATATGCTGGCAAAATGAACTTAAAAAAAGAAATAGCAGGTGTTAGGAAAAATAGTTTATTTATTAGGAAACACCCACCCCACCCCCAAAAAATGCAAGCCTCAAAACTTGCTCCTCAATATATATAATGCAAATTACCTAAAACTTCCTTTCTGCAGTGGTTTTCAATGCTCTCAAAAGTCCTTTGATTGCACTGAATTGCCGTGCAAAATCCTGAGTCATTTCAGCCTGGAAAGATCTTTACCCAGTGGATTAAGGTAGTGTCAGTGGTGTGAGGTATCTGAAAACTACATTACATCTGAAAGCCATCACATGAGATCAGTTCTAGTCCTTTTTGTTTGGAGACATCTTCTACACTGTGGCACCTCTGTATTTATGTAGGTGTGTAACATGAAACAGGCATTTCTCAGTGTCTTTCTTTTTAGCAAACAGCATTACCATCACATAAGTAGGGGATGGAGTCAGACAAAACTCAAGCGCTTTGAGGTGGAAATTAAGACTTATGTGCTTGTGTGACACCCAGCAAAATGCGGCCTATCCTGATCGAAGACTAGGCAATACAAAATAAAACACATTTGATCTTGCTTAAACAATCCCTCTTTAAATTGTCCCTCAGGTTTTTTTTTTCATCTAGACTGTGGATCGGTAAAAGTATTTGGATCAGTGAGCTAGTGTAAAAGTACATATTTTATGTGTACTCTCATTTTGCAGTCTAAACATAGGCATGCTGGGGCCATAAATGAAGGAATGAGAAGTATGGACTGCCCTATGAAACCTCCTGGTTTGTGTGTAGCAGGGGCAACCACCCTTCACCAAGTCCCAAGTGAAGAACATACTGCAGGTTTCCAACCAGATCTAAACATACCTGCATATGGTGTTCTGTCAGGAAAACTCTTCCACAAAACCTGTCTGTGGGGTACTCTGCTACTCTTTCTGATAGCGATCAAGTACAAGAGCACTACATAGCAGTGTTAGCACTGACCTTCTGGAGGCTTCTCTTCCACTGCCTTAGATATTCTGGACACAGTGACAGAATGAAAACAGGGTGGGGGGGAAAGCTGATTACAAATACCAAGAGCAAACCCTATTAAATAATAGAAATCTCAGAAATGTAGGTTTGGAAATGTCCCAAAATGGGGATGGACCTGTTGAGAACAAAATTCAGCATATCAAGACCAGCCCTGAAAGATATTTGGGTAACCTGTTTCTAAAATTTTCCGACAGAAATGTTGAAGAGGGAGCAACGTAATAGAGCGTGTCTCGCCTTAGATAGAAGCCCTTCTCGAATATAGGTTTTGATAAAAAATTAAATTGCTACCTTCTCGTGCAAGTGACAGCTCCTGCCTTTGTAACAGCCTTTTACAGACTGGAAGAGTTAACATGCTTCCCTTCAGAGTGTTCCTTATATATATACATATACATCTCATGAAACACTAAATACGCTTCCCTAAGCACATATAGCTGAAGTGTGAGAGACACCTAAATGAGAGGGAGAGTTCCCCACTCCCCATTTTTACACTGCATTCTGCTGTCTCTTACACGTTATATTTTCTAAAATTTTTGTATTTGTTGCTGTCATCTGGATTCTCTTTAATGGTGTGCTGCCCTGGAGTAGCCCAGCTGATGCCGAGTAGGGTAGATCAACTAGCTCCAGTGCTTCACTTATGATGTTTATTTAATAGACCACAGAATAAGGTTTGCTTTTTCAACAGCAGCATCATATCGTCAACTCGAATTGAGTTTGCTGTCCATGAAGGTTTCTGTTTCCTTTTCTGTGTTGCCCCTACCTACTGAAGAGGAGGAAGGTGGCAAAGGTATTATCCTGATACAGGGCTCTGTGGGCTGGATGAGATATGTGAAGGAGTGACACGGAGATGACAATATGAAATGAAAGCTAAACTAGAAACTTGACTATTTACTTCACTGAAAACAGAAGTAGATTATATGCTGGAGGAAAACTGCACATGTCATGCAGTGCTTAGTGTCGAAGGCTTTATACTCCCTTTGAATTGTATCTTTATGCAAATTTTGCATGAAACTACTTGGGAAGTTTTATTACCATATTGAATAATAGAGTCCAGAGCTGGTAGGAACTGAAAGATGTATCTCGTCCCAAGGCAGTATCTATTATATCTGACAGATATTTGTCTGACCAGCTCATAAACAAACAGGCAGAGAAGCCTCCACAGTCCCAGTGCTTTCAATATGCCTAGCAAAAATAGTGTAACGATAATATTTAGCCTGAAATTTTCCTATGATTTAAGCCCATTTTATATTCTCCTACTCCCATTAGCCCACAAGACAGGTTATTCTCTTTCTACTTTCAAGTCATTTAAATATTTGATATTTGTCATGTCTCCCCAGCATGTTTACTTTTTTATAGTAACACAATACTGTTGACTCATGCTTAACCTAAGTACCACTATCCATTCCTCATACTGCGTTTTAGATAAGAAATACCATCTAAATAGAGCAGTACTTTGAATTTGCCCCTGAACTGCATCCCGATTTTCTCAGACTATTTCTCCACATCAATATTAAACCTCTCTTGGGTATATTTCAGTCCTCCCAGCTTTGAATTGTCTGTAAACATAAAACACCTGTAATCAATATTGAGAAACATAGCTTATGGATATTATGTATATGCAAGCCATTACATACAGGATATTTTCTGCTGTTTGAGATCATTGTGCGACAAGAGTAGTCACACCAAGCACATTTATTCATAAATGAAACACAGCGGAGAAGCAATTCATGTAAGCAATGCTATCCCTAAGCAATTCTAATTTATGTATCTTACATTTACAGAACATGGCAGAAATCCACACTTCCCCAGCTTTAATGGTATGCACAGCCATATGCAAACCTAGCCTTAACTCTGTTCTTAAATCCCTTTTGTACAGGTGTTTTAGGAATATTGAATATTTTGTACTTTACTGATGTTTAAATTTAATAATTAAACCACTGGTGTAGTTTCCAAACACAATCCAGCTAATTATCATTTCTTGTTGCTTTAATCAAATTGGCAGGTACATGTTCAAAAGATAGACTGATAAATCACTAAGGCCTGTTCCTTATCTTCCCCAAACCAAGGTCCATCCCATGCTCCTATTCATCTCTCCAACCATACACATACACAGACTCAGCATCTGAAAATGCACCGTTTAGTCCTTGAACACTGGTTTTTAGTTTGCACTTACCCTTTACAAGTTTTTATGTAATCATCCCAGAATGCTTTTACTTTTCATTCTGTGAGATAACCATGGAGACCTGAAAGGGTTGACGTTTCTCAGCAAGGAGGAGTAAGGCGCTGCTGCAGAGTCTTTGTAGAGAAAGTAATCCAAAACTAATCCTGTTTATTGCAGCAATAGTTGTTCTACAGCCTTTACCAGTCAACATTGTTCAGAATTTTTAGTAGACTTCTTTTTCTTAATCTGGAAGCCGTTCTAAGAAAAAAAAAAAAACAGAGAAAGAACATTTAATTGTTGTGAACAGAGAGCAACATGATCAGCTATGTCAGAAAAACTGCAACAGCAGCTTCATGTGTTGTTCCCAGGCGTGTTAAAGCAAGCTAATTTTAGCAATCCTTATGTATTCTCAGAACATGTGTTCATTCTTTATGAAATTGCAGGATATCTTAGTAGAGGGATTTCATATAAATTATTTATCATTAATCCTGTGGCTTGGTTTGGCTTATGTCCACTCACGGTGAAAGAACTTTTAACTTCTTAACTGGAAGCACGACGTGAAATATTAAAGAGAAATATTTATATATACATTCTCTTTCTATCTATGGATTTCAGACATGAGATAAAAGGTTTCTATTGTTGATTATTTCAGCTCTCTTGGTACTACTGCAGAGCACTCACTGCCGAGCTCAAAGCTACAGCTTGGGGATTTCAAACTGACAGAGAAATGCTCCAAACTAGCAGTCTCCTTTTGATTTGCCAAGAAGTCTTCTGAGATAGTAACAGCAGTATTATTCTGGTACAAAAAAGATCAAATATAATGAATCACATTCATCACCCTCTAGAGAAACAATTACGTTTCTCTACTAAATAATGGCAGTTTGTATGAGGTAATGATTTCAGCAGTCCACAACAGAGCCCTACCTGTATTATGCATCATTTAAAGTTTTGCCCTAGGTAAGGGGGACAGTTGCTGACAGCACAGTCAGCTTTATATTCAAAACCAGCAAACTTCTCACAGTCCTTTTTTAACAGATGCACTCAGATACAAAACTTGCCGTGCTGTCCAGCCGGTTGTTATCTTTAAATAAGAGTATGTTTAAAGGGAAAATTAATTCACTAGCTGCTCAAGTAATTTCCATTACCCTGTTTAATGCTCCCTATTATAGACAAATCTTCTTTATGGAACCCTACAGTGACAGATTGGTCTTCCTTGTTATCAGGTATCTAGCAAGTGAGCCTCATCAAACAACTCTGGCGACTATAAATGATGTTCTTGTTCCCCTGGATACACCCTTGTGTCCTTCGCAATTTTACCTTCCTTTGTCTTTAAAACAAGAATTACCAAAGAGTAAAATTTGAACTTATCCAACAGATTCAAGGTTGCTTATTGTCTTTGGTGAACGCATTCACTATTTCTTATGGTTACCACATTCAAGTAATTTTGTCATCTGAACTCCTTCACTGTAAGACAATGCCCGATGTACAGCACTTATGGTTGTCATTTGTCTTTTGTAACATGCCTCCCTGAAAGTCTGGAAACTCCTCCTCCCCCCCCAGGTGCTAATGTCATATCCTATATCATGCTGTTTTCTCTCTGTGTGCAACGAAGATTCATCAAGGCTGGTCTTTGTTCTGTGTCTTCTCTTCACCCTTCCCTGATTCTGTGCTTTACCTATAAGCTTGGACTTCCATATTATGGGAAAGGAAATCCACAGATCTCAACTTACCATATCAAAATATGTTCCCAAACTCTGTAGATGATTTTTCAAACCGTAGCAAATCTGTTCAACTCTCTGAATTTCTAAGCTCTATACGATCTGCGTAAAGCAATATGTAACCAGTTATTGTACTTTAAAAGCTATAGTGAGAGTGTAATGCTTTAGGTAAAGCAGCTGTTGACCAACAGAAGAATATAAAAATTAATCAGGCTGTTTGATCCAAAGCATCGCATTCTAACACTCTGAATGCAACGGTAAATGAAGAAGGCCTTACGGTGTCTGTGCCAGCCAGCAGCTCGGTAACTCAAGGCCTTGCAGACACGGAAGAGATTAGAATTGTTTATGATTCAACCAGAAAGCACACAAAATGAAGGCAAACTTTCTGAGAAAACCAAATGGATTTTGCTGACTATCCTGGGCATGGGGTGTGTGTGTGCACAGTCAATTAAGTTACAAGATAAAAGAAGTTTAAAACTGAGCATACTACATACTTTACATTACATACATACCACTACTACTACATTACATGACATGCTACTACATTAATGTTACTGAGCATACTACATACATTAACCATGCAGCAGGCACTTTTAATACAAGCTAAGCCTGACATTCAGAAATATATTCTAGATATATTCTGAAAAATATTCTGCTCTGAGATGACAACATATTACTGACCTAAAAATTATGATAGGAAACAATGAGGGAAGTATTCACGTTGCCCGCTTCAACAGCCTACAAAGCCAGGCTCGGCTTCCTCCGCAGTAAATACAGAGGGAGAAGTATCTCAGAGGTTATTTCAGTGGATTCCATCTAGGCAGCAGTGTAAGTCCTCTGGGGGGCAACCAGAGCACTACCATCCTGCTTACCTTGGTTGCTCTGAATTGTTCCTTGGAGGTGCTAAACTGTCCTCCGCTGACTTCAGAAGGTGCCTGGACTCCTTGTTTGGAAACCTAGGTCAGTATCAAAAATCACGTTGTGAATACTTCCTGAATATTCACCGAGGCTTCATAATTTTCAGATTGGCCAAGTGGTGGGGTTTAATTAACAATTAATGAGTTTAAAGCTTATTTTTTGTAAGTTCTGCAAAAAGTGCACCTGAAGCAGTAACCAACAAATAGTGAAGCTAGTATCATGTGCATTCCCATGCAGACTGAAGATATTCAAAGTCCATTCTGTACTTAAGCAGATACATGCTAACAACCTTTTAGTATAGAAAAACCAAGCATAATGGATTTTACATCCAGTTCCACTGGTAAAAATACAAAGCAATTTCAATACAAAGCAATTTCAATAATGGAAATTGATGTAGAATAAGTATCACGCCCATTGCTTCATACTTCTGTGTAATGTAAATAACACTTATCCTTTTCCAGTGGGATTTTTAAGGTGAAGAAACATCTTCTTTTCCTCACCTTGACATAGATTGATTTAGCAAAAAATTAAATCACCCTATTTATGAAAGATACAGCAGGACAACAATGCAGGTCTACCTCTTTTTTAGCATATACTGCAGGACCAATGGTCTTACAGACTTTGTCATAATGACTGCATACTTGAGCCTCTTTTCATTAAAAGGAAAAGCCACTGGTGCTGAGCTCTCTCTCATATTACTTACCAGTCCAGAATTTAGCTATCTAGGGTAAGTTAGTCATCTAGGTCTCCCTCTGTCGTCAGTAGAGTGGCAGGTACTTCCAGAGGATGAGTCATCTCATCTATTTTAGACACATATCTTAGAACAGTATGAATCACTCTGAAAATCCCTCTCCCCACGGCTTTCAGAGGAAGCCCAGACAACTAGCTTAGCCAGGACACCTAACTTTTAGCCGGCTAAGGCAGGTGCCTGCTGCTTAGTGTTCCTGTAAAAAGGATGTCAGTTAGGAAAGCGTGTTTCTTCGAACGCAGACACATGCCAACTGATAGCAATATAGAGACACATTCATGCCGAACTATCAGACCATAACTGCATTAAATCATTATCAGCCCGCCTTGCTTCTGACCTTGAGGAGAAAAATTCCCTATTCCTCTGCCAACTTCGTGTGCTAATTCACATTCAAACACATTGATAAGGCAGGTGCAACTGGGCAAATACCCTGGCAAGAACCAAGCCTATAAATTGGTGACTGGGGAGTAAATTTTTTTCTAGCCAGTTCAAGTAGTCTTTAATCCCCATTGGTTAATACTCCTGATTGTTTTTATATCCTTCTGATTTAAATTCATACAAGAATGCTTTCATACAAATTGCATTCAAAATATGCAATTAGACTCAGAAAAGAATAAAGGGTTATCACAGTGGTCTATGTCTACTCTTTTTTCCCCTTCAAAATGGGCTGGATAGGGAAAAAGAAACCTGCTAATTAAATTACAAAATTTTGAAGAGGTCAAAATAGTGTAGCACACACCAAAATCTAATTCAAAGAACACAGGAAGCAGTGCAATTCGGATTTGTCATCCTTTGACAGAGATTGTAACAATATAGTCAAGAGTTTTAGAGAAACACGCATCTTTTTCATTCTTTCTCTCCCTCTGGGGTCACTGCACTGTGATCTATTTTTACACAAGGGAAAAAAAAAAGAGTTGTCATTGTTAAAACAAGTTGGATGCTCCCATATCTCGTATTCAGAGAGCATTTCAGAAAGCCCAGCGTTCTCCTTTCAACCTACTTTGAAGCATTTCTACCAGTTATAGACATCATCCATCCACAATATTGTAACCATAAAAACCTTTATTTTTTAAAAAGTGGGGGAAAAATGGAACTTCCAAAGACTTATGAACAAATGGTATTGAAATACTCTCTTTAGAAATGCAAAAGCTGGAGAAGGAACAAAAGCCGCAGAAAGATAATAAATCTAACCACATGTCCCCAAAATTTTAAGAGTACTGACGTCCAGATGTTAACTACTTTTCCTTCAAATTCTATCTTCATCAGGGTTTGTCTAAGGAATTCCTCTGCAGAAATAGCTCACCAAATATGATGAAACTGGTACTATGTTATGTTCTTGAATTTTCCATCAACTTGAAATACTAATTCTGCATTGCCAGTTTCTTCATGAAGCCCACTGTACGAAAAAGGAAATTTGGAGGGGGAGGGAAGGGAGGTGAGAGAAAGATGAAAAAAGCTGGAAGAAAGAAAAGAAAAAAAGAACATGGATGGCAGTTGTCTTGGAATTGCCAGTGTCTTACTGATTACAGCAGGAGACAATTTGCGTTACCAAACAAAAAGTTTAGTTACAAAAACACAGATCACGTTTTACCCATGGCATCTTAGAGAAGAAAGACAACCTCCATCACCCTTACAGAGATTCCCATGCACTCTCAAGCCTCACTGGTGTGCTACTTTAGGTCCGTGCCACCAACTTCATCCTTTCCATATACCGGTCTGAGTTCAGCTGCCCTGGATGAAACATCCAGTAATTGTAGAACATCACATTTCATAGCGTCTCCTCTCCTTACCGGTAACACTAGAAACCATCTGATATAGAAAATCAGAGCTGTTTGGTTTGGCCTTGCCTCCGCACATGGACCACAAAGCCTGTTCCACTTCTCCAGACAAATGCGACACTCAGAACAAAGTTTTTAAACTTTCATGTTGAAAACTCGCCCTTGAAAAAATATCATCCAATGATCTCCAAAGATCTGCTGTTTTCATGAAATACATGCCAGGTAAGTTGTTTATTAGGTGTGCAGAACATTTGGATGAAGAAATAAATCTTTCTTTCCTGCACAGCCCAGCAAAATCCTCAAAGTAACTTCAGCATGTGAATGCCCTTAACAGATCTGTTTCATATTGTGCCAGTTAATACCTAACTGAAGGTGGCTACTGAATGTAAAGATATGCATAATGATTTATTTCAAAGTTTCCTTAATAACGTTTTACATTGAGACTATATTATGAAATAATAATAAAACAGAGACTTACCAGATAACACCAGAGGCTGTTCACAGCTGTAGGAAGTAAAGAAAAAGGAGAATTTGTGGTTCATAAAAGAATTTATTTGCAGTTTACAACTCCATCAAAATTTGGCAAAAGAAAGCTCTAATACAAGCTATCATGTTTGTGTTTGTCTCATTTCTTAACATATATTTCAGTGCTGGAAATAGTAGAATAGTACCAACATTATGATCGTTATCAATGATCTCCTTTCTACACTTGATACTTACCTTAAACCAGTCCTAATTACATTTGTTCATTTGTTTGTTCATGTGTTGTTAGTACTGCAATCGCTTTAGTCTCTTCAGTAAAATACACTGTGAATCCACTCCCATTCATTTATCTTTCCTTAAAGATCAGTTGACAAAGTGCCTCCTCCTGTAACTTTAGAATAACACTTAATCCTTTGTTTTCTTTTCATATGAGCTTATTTAGAAATTTGCTAGCATCAGCAACATGATCAAATCTTCAGGAAGACATCTAGTTTTGCAGGCATCTAGAAGTCCAGCATGCACACGTAATGCAAATGAAGTCTGCTGCTTTCAGCAACTTTAGGAAGCTTCCCAGATAACTGTAGCAAAATAAACAGTATTCCCCACCTATGATCAGTATAAGCGACACTGGAATTCTCTGTACCTCTAGTCTTGAATTCTTCCCCAAGCTCTCATGAAATGATCACTTTTGGTACTGGAGTTGAGAGTGAACATCACTGCTTTTGTTCCCATGATTGAGGAGAAAGACACCGTACTGATCCCACTTTCAGCCATTTCCACTGTTTTCCTATTCATATCACAAACAACTTAAAAGTGCTTTTTGATTCCAGAATGCTTGCATGGCTTACCACAAGATCTTCCACAAAATCCCATCACCTGTTACACTGCATTTACAGCATCATCTTTGAGCAATCTGATGTCAATTCTCTCTATAACAGATCTATGCCTATAAGGCAGACATCAATTAGCTATCTCATTTAGCATTCTCATTTTAAAATACACCTTTTCTCTTTTCCCTGCTTGATTTGTTTTCCCTGCCACCAGCCTTACGACTGAGGACTTCGATTTATACTGGAGAATTTTCTTTTAGAATACTATTCATGGCCTACTTTGTGTAGTATTCTTGCATGTTATAAATAATTTGGTCAACATCTTAAAAAAATCCAACCTTAAATCAGACTTTTAGATCGATAAGTAACAACATGGTCTTTAGTTCCTTCACTAGAATGGGAGTTCTGACTCAGGGACAGAAGTAAAATAAAAGGTCAAGCTTTCAAAATAAAACCCTAGTTCCTGTTGTTTCCATTGTAGTTATTTTCCACATTAAATACTACAACCACAATGATGTTGTAACTGCAAGTTTTTCTAGGTTCATTTTTGATCAGTTATTATTACGGTATTACAGATACCGTATTAGTTCATACTTAGGTGGAAACGAAAAACAAAACCAAATGTTTGGTGGCAGCAGCAAAAGCGTGTCAAAAAAACTGTGATTTTCTTAAGAAATAAACTGAGAAAAAACTCTGGAGAATCACCTTTCTAAGCATGCCTTTTGAATCTTGTTTTATGTACATTCCATACATTTTTTTCTAAAGATTCATTAATGTTAATTACTACATTAGGATATAGTTTTATTGGCTCCATAAATAGTTTTCATCAAACTAACTTCATCACTTAAATTTTGATGGTTCTGCTACTGTTACATCTCAGGTTTGTGCTTCATTATACACAAAACTAATTCTAACAAATACCAAACATTTGAACTAAGCAAAACTATCATGCCTTTATTTTCCTTTCTAATGGCCACACATGGTCATTACAATCCTCCTGGTAACAGAGTAACTGCTATATATAAGTAAACCTGCAATGTAACGCACTTATGCCCAGCAAACTTCTAAAGTTTAATTTTTCCCTGCCCACCTTTCTGCAAAATTAAACCACCTCCACAGGGTTAACTGCAGGTAATGATGATGACCCCCTGGAGCTGCATTTACTAAGTTTTTATGATTTGAACCCCTTTCCAAATCATGAGAGGGAATCTTCGATCTGGCACAGGAGCCCCAAGACTCTCTCCAATGCCTGGCAACTTGGTTAAGCCTTTAAGTTACTAAAAATTAATTTTAATTCTATGACTAAGAATAGCTTAGTTTCATTTTATTCCTATTTCACGTCTCAAGTATGAAGAGTATCTCAAGTATCTCTCAAGTATCATACATACACCTGGTATGTATCTGCCATGCTGACGCTCTTATTTCCTTCATTTTGTGATAGACTGCATTTAGGGTCACTACACATCCATACATTTGATTGATAAGAAGTTGCAGAGAAAGAACGGACTTTAACAGATTTTCATTTGTCATTTTATTAATTTTCATTCTGCTCCAACTGGGAGACAGGAAAATCCTCTATGAATTATTTTGAACTATTTTGTACTAACTTTACTCCCCAAGGCATTCTACATATTGACAAGGCTGCCTAAAATCTTTACCATGGAAACTCCTGTCGCCCGCAGTAAGATTACACACATGGCAAAATACTTAGAACTAAGCCTTAGTTACCACTAAGGTGTATTATAAGTTTTCCTGGACTGTCCGTAAGTTTGAGGCCTTATCTCAAGCAATATTTAAGCAAACGTGTTCTAATGTATTTTAAAAAGTAAAGATTGTTTTGCCTAAAACATGGGCTAAGCTAATATCTGTTTTAATTGTAGCCTTTAGCATATTAATTGCATATTATTAAGCACAAAGAGAACTGCCTTTTTCGTAATGTAATCAAAATTTAAAGACAAAATAAACGTGAGAGGCATGTAAGAGAAATACTTCCTCAGTATTGGGAGTTTAAGTGCCTGAAATTGTTGTGATGATAGCTCTGAAGCGCGCGTGTGTTTTCAGCTAGGGGCATGGGGTTGAACCAAAGCAAGTACAACTCTTGCCAGCTCTGAGGGTGCCACCTTCTCTAAACGTTTGATCCAGAAGCCCCCTGCACTTGCTGGGAAGCTGTAAGCTTCCGTCAGACATACAGACAGGTTTTCCAACATGCTGCACATATGTACAATGCAGATTAGTCAAAACAAGAACGTCTGAAAGGGTTCTACAGAGGAAATGTAAAGCTTGGAATAAACAAAGAATTGAAAATAATCTCAAAAGATTGAACTTGATCTGCCTTCTTTGAAGTTAAAGTGATTAGAATGGAGCAGGCTGGGATTTATAGACTACACAGGCTGTAGGAGGGACTTCAAAAGCACAGAGGTGATAGATGAACGTGTTTTTTCAGACCTGCAGTGACAAAAATGCAACATGATTTCAGGGCTCGTTACTGGAGGAAAAGAAAAGGAAAACAAAAAGTTCTAATTTTAGTCTCTGCCAATCATCCATGTTGCAGTTTGACTGCCTTGTGCTTAGGACACTCACCTCGAATGCACTTCAGCAGAGCCCAAGGCTGATAAATACCGATAAATTCTCAGTAAATACACATGACACAGGGACAGAAACCACCGGGATAATTTTTAAACTTTAGCTTTGAAAACTGGGGAAACCCAATCTGTTCTCAATTCAAAACTAGGATCTGAACTGGGATTTCCTGTGACCAGTACTGCATCATATGCCGCTCTGCCTTCTCCCCCAGCACACAGATTTCTCAGAGAGCCGCATACTTCTGTCTCTCCGGTAGGACCATCCCACTGTGTACAAAATACTTAAATACTGGGAGCAACAGAATGCTGTTAACTTCTTGTTTGGGACAATCTGCTACATGAAGGACATCTAAGTTAGGGTTAAGATCTCCTCAAAGCAGGAAAATGAATGCATCGCCTACTTAACCTCACTTCTGGGCAGAAGGGGAAAAAATATCATTGCCATTGGTTATTCTAGCCCCTCCCCACAAGAAAATATTTCCAGCTAAACTATTCAACATACAACTCATTAATGAATTTCAGTTGGTCACATTTGTATTTTAGTGAATACCACATCTACCATTTTCTGTCTTACTGCTGCACATTTCACTGCTGATCTTACCTGAAAGTAAGTTTAAGAAATATTGCAATTTACGTGAAAAAATTAAACTGATTCTCAGAGGAACTGTTTTTTTCCAGCCTCTCTAAATTGTAGCATACTCTTTGCAATAAGAATATGGTAAGAATTGGTTCAGAGACTTAATCGAATTGTGCACGTGAACAAAGTTATTCAACATGCATAAGTTTTTGCAGAGCATGACATGAGCATCCTAATGCCGCAGTGATCTCCATATGACTGTTCTGCCCAATAAAAAAAATCCAAGTTTGCAGATATTTTGAATTAGTATTGTGTTTCTGCATGCTTATGACACCTGCTCAAGCAGCCTTAGCCTTGATCAATGCTGCATGCTCCTACAATCCAAGTAATAAAATACAGAACACTGCTTTCTGTTCTACATCATGTTTTGAAGATTTTCAAATAGTTTAATAATAACAGACAAGCTGATACATAAACATTTACTCAAAACCCCCCATATTTACTATGCATATGCATTAAAAGAGTTACTTTTACAATATATTTTACTTTCTTTGCTGGTTCCTAAAATTAAGTTTTCAATGAGATTCTAGGGGAATTCTTTCTCTAGAAGCAGGAGGGCATGCCCTTAATTATATGGGTTCCGCAGGAAAATAGAAGGCACAATTATAGTTGTATTCTAGTCATCTGAGATGCAGGATAGACCTTATGATATCAGGCTGCTCTCACACAAACACACACGTTCCCTATCCACATGTGGTGAGATCACCTACTTCCCAGCTCCAGCCCTCTAGCCCTTACTCACCTTTGGTAACACGTTCCCACCCCTTTCAAGTATAACACTTTCAATTTACAAGCAGGAAAGCTAATCTCCACGAGGCTGCACATGTGTCACGGTTTAATGCCAGCTAGCAACTAGGACCATGCAGCCACTGGCTCGCTTCTCCCCATCCCCAGTGGGATGGGGAAAAGAACTGTAAAAATAAGGAAAACCCGTGGGTTGAGATAAAGACCATTTAATAGGTAGAGCAAAAGCTGCATGTGTAAGCAAAGCAAAACAAGAAATTCATTCACTGCTCCCCATCGGCAGGCATGCAAAAGAACTAATTTATTCTGTATATATTTAAAGTTGCTTCTCTGGCAATTACAACATGCAAAGCTCTCTTAAGAAAATTAGCAAAACTGAAGTCAATAGGTCTCTACAGTAGTTATTTAAAACTTATCCTAACAGTCCACATAGCTTTAGGACTAATTCCTGATATGGACTTCAAGATGTTGATTTTTAAAAAACTACTTAATAGTTACAAAATTAAAAATAATACTTTCCAGTAAGATCTGAGAGGTTTTACAGTATTTCTAAAAGAACATAAAATGATTTGACCACAATGGCAAAGGCGGCGGCCGAAAAGGGCTTAAGGTAGAAAACTAATGTGGAAACACATTATTCCAGTTCTATCAAGTGACATACTTGTTTTGTTGAATCATAACAATGATCGACTAATATTAACTTTTCAATTTAAGGTTACTATACAAATTTAGTGCTCTGTTGTCCATGCAAACAATTTAAATAATTCTTCTCTTTAATCTAACTAGTATGTTTCCTGTTTTGACACTACCTCTGAAAGCAAGACAAATATTCTATAAAAACAAGCGATGCTCTCAGGTAATTCACATACAAAATTTAAATTCCCTTTTGTCTATCAGTGACAACGAAAAACCATCCAGAGCAGCTCCTTTTAATTAAACCACACTAATTCATTTTAAACCAACCTTCAGGATCAAAACAGACCTCAAATTGAGTGACTGCACACTGCCATAAATCCTGGTCCTTTTGCACAGTCGTGTCACCTCGAGTCCTTCTGTGGCCACAGCAGACTGCAGTTGCTGGTCTCCCTGCAGCCTAGCCTAGAGCAACAAAATGGAGAGAAAAGAAGCGAAGGGGTGGTGAGTTAAGCAGGAACGGTCAAGGAAGGCGGCCAGCTGCTTGCCAGATAGAGTTTGTATAAATTTTGAGAAATTTGTGTTTATATTTTTTACTACAGTATAAGTTTTGAGACACTTCTATGTTTTTTCCACAAAGGCAAGGAACTTCAAAAAAATTTTTTTTTTCATGAACTCTATTTTTAAAATCTTTTTCCTTTTCAGGAAGAACTTTTTTTAGTAGTTCTTTTTATAGCAAACAACTGTTTGTTCCAGCAGCCTACTATTAAAAAAAAAATTAACAATAAATAGCAAGCTTATTTCTTGCCTTTGCGATCTATTTGGGACCAGCAGAGCTGCATACAACTTACCCTCACCTGGTCTGGGCCAACTTGACGGCAGACTGGGATGCATGATGCCCCTCCCAATTTATGTTCCACAGCCTGAGCTTTGGGAATGGGAATGGGAATAACCCCGCCTGCTCAGAGCAGAAGGAAAGGACGGGCCCACAGGAC
>RSEF01000003.1:92253315-92268138 GCA_003993805.1 Himantopus leucocephalus | reverse complement strand
AAAAAAAAAAAAAAACCAAAACCCCAACCAAACCACCCTATCATAGAAGCTTATTCCTCTATATGCAAGTATTTCTTGTTTGTGCAGCTTAGAAAGGTGGGTATGTTATCAGAATCTGCATGTGGGAGGGAACCCTTTGAAAAAGTTTTAAGAAATAACTTCAATTTTTTACAGTAAAACTTACTTTTTTTAAAAACTTATTTAAAGGATGATGTAGAGTGTTAATTGCTGAAGAAAGCAAGTGATGGAGGACACAGCCTTCTGATACAGATACATGGAACTTTTCTTGTGACTTTTATTTCCTAAAAAAAAAAATAAACAAAACAAAAAACCCCACCAAAACCAATTTGAATTTTTGGGTCCTGTGCTTCTGGTGGTTTAGTGGCAGAGGGGGGCAGTATTGCACAAAGAAGTTGGCGATCAAGTCTAACGCTAGCTTATTTAAAAATACGTAGGTCTTCTATTGTCTGGTAACATCACTCAGCATGTAAGCCTGTTGTTCACTCTTTCACATGTACAGAGGACTTCTTCCTTGTAACCCGTTTTCTTGTTCCCTAAAGCAATACTTTCATGAATTGAGGACTTTATTTGACAATAAAAAGGCATTTCAATTTTCAAAAACGTTTGATGTCAGGGCCACCACATCAGGAATGTTTCTAAAGTGTAGTCACATTTCCCACTTCTGTAACTATCTGAAGGGGTTAGTGCAGAGGCTGTAATAGGCTGAAGTAGAGATCAGCGTCTGTGGGTTGGGAAGAGGTTTGGCTGGAAGCCTTCAAAACAATGCAGTGCTATGGGTTGGTCATGGTAGTGATTGCTTATCATTGCTTTAGAAATCAACAGAAGTTGACGGTCTGCAGAATCTTAAAAGTCTGAAGCTTTGAGACTGTAGATGTCCTGTGGAATGCAGCATGACACAGGAATGCAGCATACAACAGAAATACCCAACATCTGGTGTCCTCACTTCAGGCTGAGAGCTGCATATGTGCCTCTTTGATGCCCTGCAAGGCTCTGTGAGTCTGCTGCCTCCAGTGTCATGTGGTTCTACTTTTTGGGCCTCAGCTGGTACCTGTGTGCTGTGCTGCTGCATGGACATGAAAGCTTGCTTGAAGTTTAGTGCTGTGCTCTGAAATGGGTCTATACTGTATAGTCAGACCAGTGCTCCTCCAAAACCTTCCTAGGCTCTGATGAGCAATTAACAGCTGTGTAGTTGTCCAAGAAATTGATGCTTATTTTTGGACACAGATTTAAAAAAAAAATAACACATTTTAGAGCTCCTACTAAAGTATGAGGATTAATGAAACAAATTTATCTGTCAAGTTTCTCTAAAATAGGAGTTGACCAAGCTGTACAATCTTTGAAGCATGGATTTAACTAAGGTTGTTGACTTAAAGTCTGGTCTAAGTGCTTTGCTAAATAAAGGAATCAGAATAGAGCTTCTGCAAATGTTGTTGGAAGAGAGAGCAAATGTTTCTTGGTCAAACTCATTAGAACAGTATTCTGTTCTTGAATTTGAAATTTTGGGTCTATAAAAGTAGCAGCTAGTTGAAGGAAATATTTCAAATACAATGATTCAGCTGATGTTAAGAAACACTTTAGTGTATGGTATTTATATTTTTTGGTTATTTTACTTTTTGCCTTTAAACAGAAAGGAATTTATTTACCACTCTTCTGGATAAAATCCTTCTAGCTCTCTTAGTTAACTGGACAAAACACTTAGTTCAGTAGTGATTTGGTGATTGACTGGAAACAGTACAAAGAAGTTGCATGCCAAAGAGCAAATTTACGAATTTTTCTTTTCCCATTATAATAAGTATTAAATAGATAAATGCAATTCTTTTCAACTAATGATACATGTTTGTATCTGTGTTTTGGAGAGTGGATTTTTTTTTTTGGTTAGTGGAAGAGGATATAGACATAGAAATGTAGAAAGTTTAAAAATAAAATTTTTAATTTTCTTTCTAAAAATAAAGAGTGATTATACAAAACTGCTCAATACAACATAAAACAAGAATTTTCAATTAATCTCTTGTCTGTCTTCTGCAGACAAAGCACATGCTGCTGACTGACCATGGTGCACACCTGTTTGCTCAGGCCATGGGTATTCCTGAGACTCCAGGGGAGAAACTCATAACCGAGAGATCCCGGGAGAGATGGAAGAAGAACCTTGAGCCAGATTCCAACCCTGAAGAGTTTCAGAAGTAGGGGTTTTGTAATATTTTTTTTTTTTAATTCAGGTAACTTAATTTGTGCTATCAGTTAAAAAAAAACAAAAAACAACCCCACCAAAACCCAAGAAAGCTTTAAGTAGACTTGAGAATACTTCCATTTCAAGTGTTACATTGTTTGATACCATCTTCACAGTATGTCTTCAGTGAAAGTAATGAAAAATCAAGCTTTCAGTGAATTTGCTCAAGTATAAGTAACTGGAACAAACTTGAACAAACTTGTTGATGCTTAAGAAGATTGTCGGTCACCTAGCTTTTGTGGCATTAGTGGAGGACAAAGTTAGAACTTGTTGCTCTTAAAATCACCAGTTATAGAAGTGCATAGAGCAGCTTAACAAATAGCAGGCATCACTTTGTATAGTTCTTTTCCGTGGAGGAACTGTGATTTTTAAAAAATCTCCAGTCCACGTTTTAAAACAAATCCATGAAAAAAATCAGTAAAGCTGATCTTGGTTAAGTAGATGATCAGATTTGTCTTTAAACTGGATTAGGTAGTTAAACAACATCAGATTTTGACTAGTAACTCCTTCTGAGTGCTGATTGTGGCGGCTGTTGTAGACGAGAATGAAAGAAATGACCAAGAAGTTTACTGTAGTGGTGGGTGTGAAAAGAGATGCTACTGGGTAGTATCGCACAACAGCAAAATGAAAGTCACTTGAAAAAAAAGCAAGTCTCATATAAAGTAGAGGGGAAGGTGAGGTGGACGGGAAAGGAAGGAAAATCATCAAATGACAAAAATGTTTTTTATGCCTGTGAGCTAGGCGTAAATACTAAATTGTTTTGAGCTTCGATTTGTATGTCAATGGTTGTGGCACAGGAAAACACTGTATTACATGACATAAATGCTGTATTACACGTTCCTATGTTCTGTGAAATAGTAGTAATGAGAGAAGCAGAGCTGAAGAATTTGTAGATCAAAAGGAGGAAATTTCTTCTGTGGGCACGTTAATTAAAGTCCATTAAATGAGGCTATAAACTACAAGCTATATGTTACTTTCAGTAAATAGCTAGAAGGAAAAACAAATTCATGAGGCACGTGTAAATATGGTCTTGTAAACAAAGTGAAGTTGTTCCTTGACCATAAGGTCTTAATCATAGTTTATCTTGTATCGAACAGAAGTTTTCTTTTCATCCGTGGCCTATTCAAGGACTGTGTGGTGTTACAATTCATTATGAAGAACTTTGAGGATGGCATAGCCCCTACTGCCACTTGGTCTCCTGAATATATAAGTTTAATATGGCATGGCATCTGAGTCTCCGTTCATTCTTTAAAACTGCTTAATTATTTTTTTTTTTTTCTTATAACAGTGTTAGGCATCTTCAATTTCAGCATTGTCTTGTTCTGGAATATCTGATAGTAGAAGGCTTGTGCATTTCTGAAAGGCTCAAGACTTTTTCTTGTCTTAGCTACGCTGGTATTTTTGTGACAGCCAGTTCCCCAAACAACAGCACAAATTCACAAAGTTGAAAACAGGTCTTTTTTTATGCAAGCCCATTTGTTCTTGTATCACATGCGGAATGTTCTTTTTCCCTGTTATGTCCACAGTGATTATGCAGAAACTTGCCTGAGGTGAACAGGCAGAAGGTGAAGTAGTATTATTCAGAGGCAAGAAAATACCAGATCATACTGGGAATTTGAAGGGTGGTGTGTACTTTACTTCAGTCCTCTGGTCCTAACAATTTTGGAAACCTTGGGGGTTCACAGCTTTCCAAGCAAAGTTTGGTGTCTCCAGAAGGGAGGCCTTTCTCTTCTGCTAGTTAGAAGCCTGCATTCATTTATGCTAAAAGGTTGTGATTCCATTGCATATACAATGTGGCATCTTGTACACGTTTTGCTGAGAATAAGGTGTGATTTGTTTTATCTTGAGTCTCTCACTCCAAAGATTCTGACCATACCTTTGTGGAGGTTGGTTGACCATACCTTTGCTGGAGGTTGCCTGAGAACCCCACAGAAAGAGAGTTGAGTTCAGCCATAAGGTAGCAGATGGTCTACTAGCCCCTCTGGGAATCACAGAATCATAGAATGGTTTAGGTTGGAAGGGACCCTAAAGATCATTGAGTTCCAACCCCCCTGCCATGGGCAGGGACACCTCCCACTAGACCAGGTTGCTCAAAGCCCCATCCAGCCTGGCCTTAAACACCTCCAGGGATGGGGCCTCCACAACTTCTCTGGGCAACCTGTTCCAGTGCCTTACCACGCTCAAAGTGAAAAATGTCTTCCTGATATCTGATCTAAATCTACCCTCTCCCGGTTTGAAGCCATTACCCCTCATCCTGTCACGACATGCCCTTATAAAAAGTCCTTCCCCAGCTCTCCTGTAGGCCTCCTTTACGTACAGGAAGGCCACCTTCCACTGGAAGGTCTCCCAGAGCCTTCTCTTCTCCAGGCTGAACAACCCCAACTCTCTCAGCCTGTCCTCATAGGAGAGGTGCTTCAGCCCTCTGATTATCTTCGTGATCCTCCTCTGGACCTGCTCCAACAGGTCCATGTCTTTCCTGTGTTGGGGGCTCCAGAGCTGAATCACAGTTCAAGAGTGACTTGAGGAGCAACCAACAGCAATTGGCAGAAAACCTTACTACTGATTCAGGGCTAAGAGACAAAATAGCAGATGCCTTATTAGTTGAAATAGCAGATGCCTTATTAGTTGAAGGGGGATAGAATAAGTACATGTAACTTCACGGGTACTGCATAATGAAAGATTTAGACAAAAGGGAATGAACAAATCGAAGTGACCCATTTTGTATCACAGTGTATGCAGTAGGTAAGAATAATTCTTGACTGAGCAAAATCATTACTACTAGTAGCATCCTCTGGTATACTACTGGTACTTGTTGAGGTTCTTGCTACTGTCACTAATGAATGATAGACAGGTGATTATAATATGACTTCTCTACTTGGACAGTTTTGCTTGCCTTGGTAATGTTCCTGAGTCAACTAGCTCTGCAACAGATTGTTTATATCTTCTTTGCCTTTGTTCTGAAGATGAACAAAGAAAACATGTGACACTGAAGCGATAAAACAGTTTAAAGGAATAGTAAGAAAGAGAACATAGTTGTCTGTTTACTCCACTGCAGATAAGATATGTCAAACACATTCACTTTGTTATTTATCGCCAGTTGAGCTCTTGTAGCGAAACGGATAGCTGCTGTGTACGTGATCTGTGTGCTTTCATTATTCTCACAGTTGCTTAAGGTAAATACATACCTAGGAGAGTACCCATCTGGATGCACCTTTCTTAATTTGTCAGAAGGATCTAACTTTAGTTGGTTGAAGGGTGCCACATGAGTGTGCAAGAGAGCATTGGATTTACTAATACTCTTTTCAGCAAATCATTAGTAACAGATGGATGGGTGGGAAGCCCATCTGCACCATCATAGCAGTTTGAGATGAGGTCCGTCTCCACATAAATGTCAGAGCAGTTTGTAAGGCCTGTGATTCATCAGTCAACTTTGAATTGCTGTGAATGAAGTGTAGGGACTGACAGTATGATATTTAACATAAGCAGGAGGGAACAGGAAGTTGGTTCTCTGGAGAAATTGACTGTGGGTTTCATGGTACTCAAAGACCTTGTCTGACTTAACTAGCTTAGATTTTGTGGGGTTATAGAGAGACCCTCACCAGTGCCCAGGCAACTTCCAAAGGTATTCCTGTTCCAGTTGCCTGTTGGGCAGTTCCTTGAAGGATTGTTACAAATTCTTTTCCTGTGTGGAGGGATTTAGATTTTTTTTTTTGGTATACATCTCCTAACCAGATACTCTTTTATGTTCCTACATGAATTGCCAAGATTGGAATATGTGGACACTCAAACTGTTGCTTCTCAGTAATGTGTTGGTTCTCAGTGCAGCAACTGCTACAGTAAGTTACAATAGCCCTTTTTTGTCCGAGTATGAATACACATGTATATTTTAAGCAGCCTATTTTATGTGACTTTTCCATGCTGAAGAAATAAAGCAGTAGTTGAGACTCCTATTTTCTTCAGTGCATGAGATTTTTCAGCTGATAAGCGGTTTCAACAGATTCTACTGGCCAAGTGACTTAAACCTCAAGATTGCGTAGTTGAGTACAAAGATGAAAATATGTATTAATGATGCATTGTGAACAATACTAGTTGAAAGGCACATAAATAACTTTTTTTTTTTTTGTGGCATTCAAACATTTAGGGGAATAAGGAAGAGGAAAGAGGAGGAACAGGAAGGAAATGATTCAGTGCATTTATAACATTACTTTCCTTTTCTGTATTCACTCATTTGCGTGCATTGTCATTAATAATTCCGGTTAACCTCCCATTGAGACAGTGGAGACAATTCTTGCGTCTTTGAGTTGCTGTTTAGGGGAAGGTTGTGTGTCAGGTGTGTCACAGCCAAAAAACTATTCCAGAGCTGATGGCTAGAAATATTTCTTCCCTGTATGCTTTTGTTTTGCAAGTTTTTTCCTCCCCAAGTCAAAGTTTCCATGCTAGGAAGGTAAACAAGTCATGGGGGGAGACAAAAAAAAATTCTACTCTATTAAATATAAAGCTGTGAGAATTGTTGCATATTACTTGTTATTTTTGTAATGAGAAGCATGGTAAAAAATAGCTTTATGATAAGCAGTAATTTTTTTGCAGTAATCTTTTTTTAAAGCTACCTGGAAAATAAATGCAACATGCTTTGGCAGGTATACTTTAATTCTACCTAATTTTGTGAACTGTTTTTCTTGGCAGAGACCTTGGAACAGTAGGTGCTGTTGCTGTAGACAGTGAAGGAAATGTAGCTTGTGCAACATCCACTGGAGGACTCTCTAATAAACTGATTGGCCGTGTTGGTGACACAGCGTGCATAGGTATGGGGTGTGGGGTCTTGCCTCTCATTTTTTGGAGGTATCTCATTTAAAGAAAGAAAGAATAAAAGAAAAAAAATGAAAAAAAAAAAGTATTACACATTCTCCTTTTCTTCAGTGAAATGAAAAATAAATACTGGTACAACTGAAATGAAGGCCTAACATTCAAATGTATCAAAGGTCAAGCTCCTTAACACAACATGGAGATTGCAAGTAAGGATTGGAAGCAGAGGTGTAGTGCTATCATAATTATCATCATCCAACTTTTTTCTGTCTGGAAAATGGAGATGGGAATTTCTTTTTTCTGACCTTTACTGAATGCTAACTTTTTTTGTCTGTGTTTCCTTTCTGTTTATTCTGATAAAGCTCTCCTTTTGTACATCCATGCTTACAGCTAAGTCAAAAAATGTAGCCTGTTCCATACTAAGATGCTGTTTTCTTGATACTTAAGGAAGTAGGTATAATTGTAATTACTGTTTGTTATATCAGTAAGCCAGAACTGTAAAATGACTGGCAACTTCGAGTAAATTCCTGTTCTTAGAGAGCCCTGATAGGACTGCCTCAAAGCCTAATAGATGCGGTGTGGAATAAAGGAAATATTTTAAGAGATCTCTTATCCAAGTATAAAGAAACACTTGAAATCCTTTCCCCAGACTTCTTCCTCTCGTGGGACAGACTTGCCATTTGATTGCTTTCAGGGTTCTACCATACAGTTAGGATTTGGAAAATAAATACTTTTAGTAAAAGGTGTTCCAAACTCCAACTGCTGTTGGCAGTACATGATTATTATAAAACTAACTTTCTCTTGCACCCTAAGTTGCTAATATTTTGGTACCTTCTGCATTTTGACTATGATTTTCAGCTTCATTTCTGACTGCAGCCTTCTGACTGCAAATACCCTTCTCTTATGTAGATCATATTAAGGGCTCCTATAGAATGGGACATAGGTCTGTGCAGGACAAGTGAAACCGGGCACTGTTGAGCGTACTGCTTGCAACTTGCACTCTTAGTAGACATCTGCAGGATTGGATACAGAAATGCTAGCTGTCCTTTTAAACATTAGAGCCTTTTGAAAGGGGGCTTTGACAGACTGATTGTGGCAGTGTTTTACCACATGTAAATCGGGGTCCACTGAAGGGGTCTGATCTGATCAAGAAAGTACAAAAGGGAAGAAACTTTCACAGCTCTTTTGTGCCCCTTTCCCCTCCCCCCAGTACCTTGTTTATAATTCTGTGGTATGTTCCTCCCCAGCTCCTGGGAAATATTTTTCTTAGATGTGCTAGAAACACAGGTGTTGAGCAAGCGGAAGCTAGGTGGAGAACAGGTGTGGAATGTGCCAGCAAAATAGGGGAGTGGAGAAAAAAAAAAAAAAANAAAAAAAAAAAAAAAAAAAAGGGAGAGGTGGGTAGGAGTTCAATAGAAGACAGACATTGTTTGTGGTGAGGACTTGCAAGATTCTTCAGGGGTGCTTCTTGATGCTTCACTAGAGCCCAGGCTCTTCAAATCTCTTATCTGTTTTTGCGAATAAATTCCCGTCAAACTTCGGTGAATTGACCGATGTCCTCACAAGCTCTTTTTTCACATCTTCTCAATTGGTAATGTTGTGTGACTTGGTATTTTGCATCCCATTGCTGTCTTGCTGATCTTCAATATACCATCCCCTGCTGTTCTGGAAAATGTTTTTGCTCATGTCTGTGAAATGTTGGCCTGCTTCTGCTTCTAGTACTACAGGCAGATCACTAGGCTTCTAGCTCTCTCAGCTTGGCAACTGACTTCATCCAGCTGTTGCTGATCTCTTTCATATATTTTCAAACTGAGGCAGAAGTGAGAAAGAAGTTAGTTACTGACACTTTACTCCCAGAAGTGCGCAGAATTGCTGGACCTTTAGGAAAAAAAAAATGTTTGGAACCTATTTTAAACAATGTAGAGCTTGTAAATTGTATTACAGAATATTGCCTTTTTTTTATGTCCCCCTCTGAAAAGGAAGTGGAGGTTATGCTGATAACCGTTCTGGTGCCACTTCAACCACAGGACACGGGGAGAGCATTATGAAAGTGGTCTTAGCCCGACTGATCCTCTATCACATGGAGCAAGGTATATTCCAAACTTCCTGTAAACTGAAATAATGAGGATAGGAAACATTGCCTAATGACAAGTTTCGTTTTATGTACTATCATCATAGAACAGTTGTCAGAAGAGTTGCTCCCAGGGGTATTGTGAATGGCTCACCTGTCTAAAAACAAAACAAAACAAAGTACTAAAGTATTAATAAAGCAAAAATAGCCTTAAGTGGACAGAAATATCTATGCTGCTTGCTGTTTAATCATGCTTTAGATCAATGTACATTGAAAGACATTATTGCCTACTTTGTTTAACTGAAGTTCTCTTTAATAATTTTTCCCCATTTTAAACTAAAATTTTGTGAACAAAGAAATAGAAAACAAGTAAAAGGAAGATGTATTTAAGGAAGCAGTAGGGGAGGGCTAGAAATAGATGATCAGAGCTGAAACAAGAAAGCATAGGGTATCACCTTTCTAATAATCTGTAAAGGTCTTTATTTTAACTCATTATAGCAACAGAAACGCTTTTAAGACATCTTAACTATGATTTAAATTTTCATTTTGTATTGGAAAATATACTAAACTGACTGGGTGAGTATGTAGTAAACAGCTGACACAGTATGTCTTATGTGACTGTAATATAATCTGACTGTGGGATGACCCTTTGGAGCTTTACCTTCATGAGTTAGTCTGTCATCTAAACCCTTGATTATATTACAGCCTGTAAACATAGCCAGACAACATACTTGTATTGCATGCAGTTGAAGAATCATTAATATAGATATCACTGTTATTTTTAGAAAGCCACAGCTTTTGGGCAGTACAGTGTAACTTACTTTGAGATCAACCGAACTGGAAATAGTTGGAAAACTTTCAATTTACGTTTTCATTGGAGAGGCAGTAAGCAGAGAGACAAGTAACAGCTGAGAATATTTTTCTTATGCTTTATAGAGCTGTTTGCATATAATGAGTGCATTTCTCTGTAAATCTCTTGGCTAATGCGATAGCTGTAGCATAAAATACAACCTACAAGTTATTTCCCAAAGCTCTAACACATTATAATCTCCCCTTACCCTCCATATTATGACCCTCGATATTCAGTTTGTGAAAGGCCTTCCAAGCTGTATTTAGTCTAAACTGCGTAAACCAGTTTCTTCTCTGGCTTGACGTTAACTGCATCGCAAAGCCTATGCATTGATAGCAGTTATCTGACTTGTGATAAATCAGTATGAAAGGCAAGTGAGACTCAAATTAAAAAGATTTTTTTTTTTTAAGGAAAAAAAAAATGAACCCACATGTGTGCGCATTTAATTGGTTTGCACTTGTTCACCCTGCCTGTGCTTGCTCTACCTTCATTCATCCTGCCCAGAAGTGTAACTCAGCTGCCAGGAAAACACGTCAGCAATAGGCTTTTTTTCCATGCCCCCCTCCCCCCACCCCTACCTCCCATGTTTCCATGAAGGTGCTGAAAACAAACCCTCAAGTTATTACAACTTTTTGAGTCCTTGAGTGGTCAATTGCAGTTGTAGATTTAAGAACAACTGTAGAGCTCTTTCATAATGCTGTTCAGCTATTCAGTAATTCACATAGAAAATACCTTCTTTTGGACCAATGCTGCAAAACTTACTTTCATATTTCAGGAGTGAATTGCTTTGCCAGTCTTAACAGCTGTTGGAATCCCTGTCTTATGGTGGCAGCTGTTGTCTTGATGAAAAATCAAACAGTGAAATACTGACCCTTTGAAGTCACTGCCACTGACTTGAATAGTCACAGTGTCACCCGTAACCTCAGAGAAAGGAGCTTTATCCTGTCAGTCAGCAGTGCTGTGAATAATTCTGACTCTGCTGGTTTTGTTTGGTTTTAACTAAAATTTGCAGGGAAGGCATGAAGGTCAGTTTTTGTTCTGCAACCTAAGCTGCATAACATTACTGATGGTATATATCTTAGAACAATTAGGCCAAGCCAACTGCATTCCTGAATATATATTCAAACTTGTAGAGAACAAATATTCTGCAGCTATTACAGGCCTGTGTGTATGATGCACACATTAACTTTGGATTTATTTAGAAAATACTCCTGTTAATATGAATTAAGTGTAAGGAAAAGATAAAGTTGCTTTGCTGGTCCTTTCTCTGATGTCTAGTACATTGAGTCCTCATCTTGCCTGATACTTTCAGAAGTTTCAGGAAGAGTAACGCTGATGTCTGCTTTTGATAAATTATGGCAGTGTGAAGTACGTGCTTTGAGCTCCATTGCGGCCAGTGGATTTGGAACAGAGATGATTGAAATTTCTGATTGTTTTAATGTGGTTTTTTTTTCAAATTGTAAATGCTTTAGACCTAGCTTGTGACAAACCTTTGGTGCAAAGCTTGCAGATTGGCATTTTTCCCTTCAAATGATGGCATAAGGAATGTTGTCTTGAACACAGAGTTGAGTTAGTCTATATCAAACACTGAAACTGAATTACAGTCTGAAGCTATTTAAATCCTGTCTTCGTAGCAGCACCCTACCATAGCAGCTATTAGCAACTGTCCAGAGTCTTCCTGTAAACAGTTCCTTTGCCACACTGGAAATTTCTTGCCAATTTAGTTGAAGGAGGAGTTAGATTTGGCTGGCTTTGTGGGGAGGGGTGAAACTTGAAGGGAATTCAAAAACTTATTTCCAGATATATATTGTGAAGTTATCTTGTTCTTCTTTTCAGGAATGTCACCAGAGGTGGCTGCTGACACTGCATTAGACTACATGAAGACACGAGTTGGGGGCTTGGGGGGTGTCATTGTTGTTAACACTTCAGGAGAGTGGGCAGCAAGGTTCTCCACCAAGCAGATGTCCTGGGCTACTGTAAAGGGTGACCAGCTGTGTTATGGGATTTATGCTGGGGAGAGGCATACAAAATCTGTTGATGAAGCACTTAGATCTGAAAGTGAGGGATTCTGAGAATGAAGAAACATCGACTGAGGAAGACTTAAGATCTCCAGTTTTTGCTGGAGGACGATGACAGTTGATTTCATTTTTCTGAAAGATCTGTACTGTTTTGATTTGATCACAGGCGTTGCCACATTTATAGTCAAAATTAAGTCCGGACATAGTCCTTCAGTGGTCGTGGATATATGTATAGTGTTTATTAATACCTTCGGGAAGTCAGGAGATCCTTCTTTTCTGGATAAGAAAGAGAATGGTCAGCAGGTTTCTTGGTTAGCGTGCCTTAATGCTGCATTAAAGGGAGTCTGAGTTTCAGTATTACAGAAGCTCCTTTCCATGCCCATTCTCAAAGACTGCTGCCCGGAGATGAATACCTATTAATTAAAAACTGAATTTTGAAAATTGCATCGCTCTCCAGAGTCTTTTGAGCAGTCATCCAATGATAACAAAGTGCTAACTGTCAGTGAAATGCCACCAAACAGCAGCGAAGAGTTAAGACTACGTCATTGTCACAGGCTTGAGGTAACTGTCAGGGGAAATAATAATGAAGTAAAGAAAATAACTTTTCTCTGGAGATGAGAAATGTGATGCTTTCTAAGGAGTCCTGTTTTATTCCATTCGTTGGCATCAGACCTACAGTTAAAAGACAGAGACCACAACAAAGTAGGCTACAGTATTTTGAAGTGTATGTGGATAGTTAACAAGAAAGATATTACTGACTTAATATCTGGGATAGTAATAAAGAAGGCCATTATTTCAATAAATAAAAATAAAACAGCAATCTTTACTACTCAAATACAAAGGTGATAGGTACCTTTTAAAGCTAAACATGAGACAGAGAGATGATGATTAACTGGAAAAGTAATTATGTAAAATCAAGTGATAAGCTGTACTAAAACAAATAAAACTGCCTCTTAACAAGTTTCTTGTGTGAAATCTGAAATGTTTTCTGGAGAGCTTTTCTTTTTTAAAAAGAATTGATGTTCTGCATTACCTCTAATACATTTTCTTCATTAAGGCTGTGTATTTTTAAAAGAAAGAGCAAAATTTCTTTTTCCTGTTTTGTGACTTAACATAATTTTTTGGGTTGAAACTCTGTAATAATTTGATGGATTTTAGCTGGTGATTAGGTTTCCTCTGCAGACAGATTTGTATGTTACAATTGCATGCCATCTTACTGTGGAATGTTCCCTTTACCAGATAACCCAAATAAACATAGGAAAAAATCTTAAATCATAGTCTGAAACTACTCATACCTGTGTCCTAGCTACAATAAGCCATGTTACTGAGTTGGCACATACAGAATGGTCAGGTTGCCAAGGCTGTCTAACCTGCTCTCTGCTTTGAACCATGGTTTCTTGGATGTTGCAGATGACTGGATGAGGACAGCGATGGTTCAAGAGTAGACGCCTGATTCAGAACAACCATGGAGTAGTTGTGTACTTTGTTCCACAGGAGATCATGCAGAAAATGGCTGCTATCTGGTCATCAGAAGTTCATGAAACCAGAACAGTATTTAAGATGTGCTCATCTGTAGAGAGAAGTGGTCTTCTTACAAGTAAAAATGAATTATTTCTCCTTCCATGCATGTAATGCCAATCTTGCAGGGCCAGGCTGTTCTCTGGGAGAAGAAGCAGTATTGTCTTAGCTTCATTTCCAGAATATCAAGGCAGTCCAGATTTTTGTGGTCAAGGATCTGCTTTGTTTACCTCACCTGTCACTAATGCAAGATCAAATTCAGGACAGGCAATAGAAAATATGATCTCCACGATTTCTGCCAAATTTCTCTTTGCAGCATTGTTTTAATGAAATTGCTCAATGATTATTTTTTTTTTTAATGAGGAAGAATCAAACGTGAAGGACACTTTTTAGAGCTAAATGGTGATACATCGGCATGGATGTAGGCTGTACACAAGAGAAGAAGAATACAAATACCTTGTTTTATTCCCGCTTTATCAGATTAAAGAGTCTACAGAGGGCATGTTCCTAGTAACCATTCCTTTGCTTGGAGCAGCTGCAGGGAGGAGCATTTAACCCACCACTACTGCAACACCTGGTGTATCACCTTTGTCAAGCTCTGGTTTTGTTACGTTTTCTGAGTGGATGCAAGCCCATTCTGGTCACACTCCAAGTAGACCAAAACCCAAATGATGGTTAGCGCAGCAGCAGGCATAAGCTAACATACCCGCTGGGTGGTTTATGGGCTCAGGTTTGGCACTGGGCTAACCTGGACAGTTGGCTTTTGGTTAGCTTTGAACAAGTTCACGTCTGCCCAGAAGGTACCATCAACCGCAGCAGCAGTACAGATACGATCTCGGGGCTGGCAGAAGGAATAGCGCATGGTTACTGTGGTTAATTCACCTCAGCTGTTCTCAGGAATATAATGGAATAAATTGCTGGCACTTAATGAAGAGCATTATCCTATATAGGTTCTTCTATCGCTCATCACCAGACTAGCTGGGCACCTTCCAAGAGTGCATTAGGCAGTGTAACTACCATCTGGTCTGTATGATTTGTTCTGTCTCACCCGCTCCTTGGTAGTGTGCTCTGTACATATTCCTTTCTTGTGAAAAAGTACTTGGTTTTCAAAAACACACGTCTGCTGTTACGCCTTTCCAGTTCACGCAGGACTGGGAATAAGGAACTGCCCCTTGCTTATGGATTGATGACGTTTGATAATCCTCAGGCTGGAGTTCGCTCTGCAGTTCACAGAATCACAGAACGGTATGGCTTGGAAGGGACCTTCAGAGGTCATCTAGTTCAACCCCCCTGCCAGAGCAGGTTCACCTAGAGC
>RSEF01000003.1:92237219-92253215 GCA_003993805.1 Himantopus leucocephalus | reverse complement strand
GTAAACTAAGTAATGATTTGAGCATCCAGTTTGAGAGGTGATTTGAACGGATCTGTGCTGAGTGTTCAGCTTTTCAGCGTTAGTTTTAAGATGCCTTGAGCTAGTCACCTGAAATTTGGATTTCCAGAAATGTTTAGGACTGAAAAGATATATTGCTGTTCTGGCTGAAATGATGATTAATGTGTTCATAATTGATTCTGCTACAGTCTGTCCCCCCTCCCGCGCTCCTTCCTCTCCCAGTTTTACATCCAGGCAGCTCAATTGCATATCAAAAGCCGCTTCTCATTTTCACGTATTAAATTATTAGACTTTCAAACTGTTCTTTTTCTTCTCCCTTCACTCACACCATGAAGAGATGAAATGAAATTTTGGGGAGAGGGAGGAGAGTGTCTCCACGTACTTGGTTAGACACAAGTAATAAAAGACAGCTTAGCGATAGGAAGCCAGGAGCATAAATAGCCATTATTTTCTATCAAAGGTTAATTAGTTACCACCTTTATATCTGCACATGTAAGTACAGGATGGGTAGAATTTTAAGGTTAAAGTGGCACAGCAGCTTTGGAAGGTACTGTTACACATTGCCCCAACTTAAGAAGAATATCTCTTTAAAATGTGTTGACATTTAATTGACCTTTGAAAGTTCATTCTGTTAATCATACTCAAAGCGCTAAAGCTATGGTTGACTGATCTGGTGTTCGTACATTCAGCCGTGCTCAGCATATAAATTCTGCAGCATAATTGCTACTTATTGAGCAAGAGTTTCTTTTCTTCTCCGAAAATGAGAAAGTTTTGCTTCGCCTCCGGCTGGGTGCTAGGGGTAGAGTTGTGAATCCAAATGCTTTCCTGCCATGGGTTGTTGTGGCGGGTGTGGCCTCCAGCCAGGCAAGAAATTCCTTTGCTGAAACTGTGTTTTTCTCCTTCCTGAGGCCGCACGTAGGGCAAGGTAACCTTGAAGGTTACTTCTGTGTCTACTGCAAGTCACTTTTTTTTTTTTTCTTTTAAGCTCTTCTAAACTCTAGCTGTTTGGATGGAGAAGGCTGAGTTTAAACAGGTTGATTGGGGAAGATAACAATCCCCTCCCAAAAAAACCTTGGCACTTAAAGTCAAACCTAATGACTGTTAAAACACGTGCTACCTGCTTTATGGTTGTTGTCCATAGCTTTGTCGTAACCAAAACTCATACAGATACTGAGAATGGAAGTGTTACGAATGAGGTTGCTATCGAAAGATCTGTGTAAAGATTAATTTCTATTATGTTTGCTTTCTGAAGGAGAGGTTTCCCAGTGAGATTAATGTCACCAGCAATATTTTTCCTGTGTTGAGACCTCTTGTGACATACGTTGAATTTATAAGTCTATCTGTTTTCTCGTGCGAAGTGAGGGAAATACTAAATGTTAAATGCAGTGTCTGTGATTCCTAATAGATCATTAGCTCTTTGCTGTTACCATTGAAAACTAATTATTAGCTCTTACTCTTAATTATAAATCTACTTAGAAAGTTAGAGCCCTGACAGTGCTGCTGTACTTTTCTAAGCTGTTTTCTCAATGCTGCTTTTGTAGCTGGAATGCCCATCCCATAACTGTGAAGTCAGATGTGATGTTCAAGCTGTGTTTGCAGCCAAGTAACTGCCCTGCCGCTCCATAGGGTTAGGAGCTGTTAAACCCGGGTGTGTGTGTGTGTGTCATTTGGGCGAGCATTTTCATGGGGGCTGCCTCCACCAGCACGCAAGTGCTTTGAATACTAAAAAGAGATCCTGTGGTTGAGTTTTGTTTATTTTAGTACAATAGATACAAGTGCTGCACGTGATTCGTTTCACTGAATCTTTAGAAAGCTGGCTAAAGATAAGCCCGCCAACAGCACGTCTGTACTTTCTGTACAGTTGACAGAAGGAGGAGGCAAAAAACCCAAGGTAGCTTAAGGGCTGGAGCGTTGCAGATGCCTGACCTGCAGCTGCTCTGATGCCCGGTAGCAGTTGGCACTTGCTCCGTGTGTATGACCTGCTGGGAAAGGCTGTGCAAGGTGTTCTCTGGCCACCTCAGAGGACAACAAGCAGAGTGCCTCAGCTGACCAGTGGGACATGTAGAGAGAGCAGGTCAGCTTCTATAGAGGCTTAGGTCTTGGGTCTAGCTGGGTGAAGGTTTTGATCCATTCCTATTACTTGCAGTTGGAAACACTGTCCTGGAATGAGTTGCCCGAGAAAGGTCCCCTTTTCCAAAGGCTCTTCTTTAGGTCATCTTGCTGATTTAAAGGAGTGATTTGACTCCAGCATTCAACTGGAGTAATGAAAGCCAAGTTTTGGTTTGTGACCTGAGATGGACCTAGGGGGTATTTAAACCTGAATGCTTCTTGTCCTGGTGCTGGTATTGTACAAAAAGGTTTCTGGTGCAGCTGATTCATTCTCAAACTCCTGATTTCATGCTTGGGATAAAGGACAGATCTGGAAGTTGCACTTTGACAAGCACGTGCCTGCATTTTGGCAGTTGAGGTGTGACAGGGTGAGCAGAGCCTTTGAGAACTGCTTGGGGGCTTGGACGTGCAGTACTGATTCAAGCAATATTATGAAAGCTTCAATGTTGGTACACGTACCCACTGGCAGAAAGTTCTGTGCTTGAAGGGTAGTAGCAGCTGAGCATGGATGTTTAAAGTTTTATTCATATCTAAAACTCTATCAGGCACCTAAACCCTTTAGGGTTAAGAGGGAGGGTCTTATGAAGGTGATGGTTCATGTTCTTTGTATCTGCATTCCTAGATTACTCTGAGGAGGATAATGTGAAGTCATTCACTGAAGATTATGGCATTGCATGAAAGGAATGTAACATCGGGCCATAAATTAGCAGAAACAGAAAAAGCTCATTCTCAGTTCTGGTTTGTTAATCCAACCGCTTGCATAGGTAACCCTTTGCACGAAGAACTTTTACTGCATAAATGTACCTTCTATAATAACAGAACCTACCACAGCAAGTACATTTTGCAAAGAAAAGTTCCCTCTTCTCTTTTAAAGTCAGGTGTGTAGAAAATAAATTATACGTTAATCTCTAAGACTATTTTTGCCTCCAATACTTCATGTTGAATAAAACAGGATGATAGCATGATCTTGATCAGCATTAGTCCAACAGATGCCTTTCCTCTGTAACTATTTGAAATTTAAAAGAAGCACGAGTTGGAGTGCAAATGTAGACGGGTTTAGTTGCATTTTAACATACTCCCCGGTCAAGGTGAGCTCAAGCCACCCTAATGTGACGGGCTTGACATAATCCAAAGGGGATTAGTTATTAATACATTTGAAAAATAAAGTCTGGTCTTGCTTCAGTGTTTTTCTCCAATGACAGATGTTCAAAATTAAAGCTTTTGTGGCAAGTTGATTATAAACTTTCTATGAGTCTAAGCAATTGAGAGCTGCTCTTGAGCTATTAGAACGTATCTTGACAGCTTCTAATTTTTAGCTGACTATGAAAGCTATATTTATCCACTGGGGATTTTCTGTGCTAATAAACATCAGAAAAGTTTTCTGGATAGGATACCATTTCATTGACGTCCTCCTGTCCCCATTTCTGTTCGTTTTCTGTAGCTTCTGGGCAATTATTTCTGCTGATCAGGAGCGTAACTCGGTTACACCACTTGTTTGCATCTGTAGAAGGCTGTGTGGGGGTGGCACTTAGAGTAACTCTTTGTGACTTATAGTGGAAATTTTGGGGTGAAGGTGAGGAAGGGAGGATACTTTTACGTTCCCAATGCCTGAAGGGTTTCTTCTGTCTTCGTGCCCTCTTCGTACCTGTCTCTGGTCTCTCGCATGCAGCTGTGTTTCAGCTGTTCCAAACTGGGGCTCACTCCGCTTTTTCCTTTCGCAGGACTTTCTAATGTGTGTGCCCTTTGGTGTGTCAGTGTTGATTTCTGTGTTTCTTGAGCAGTTTGGTGCTTCCACAGTGGCTTAGCTAGAACACTTACGCTGGCAAGCCCTCTCCCCTTCCTTGGGTGGTTAGTCTAACGCTTTCTCCTCCCTTCGTAGGATTGAATTGTTTCTCTGTTTAACTTGGTGAGTATTTTTTCCATGTCCATATTAGTCTCTTGTAGCTTCTGCTTCTGGAAAGCTGTGAGGAAAGACCTTTTCACGCTGATGAGAATACAGGTTAAGAGAAATTTGAAAGTATAACATTAACAGGATTCAGGTTCATGGCCCTGTCAGTGTGATGTCAGCATTTTATCCCATAGGTCAGAATATTTAATTACAAACTGTGGGAACAAGCAAGTGTTTAACTACCTTGAGACTGATGTTCAGCCTCATTCCGTTCCCTCATTCCATAAGCCTGGTCATACCCAGGGAAAGGGGAGGCTGTTTGAAATAAATGAAGAACGGGACTTTAGTAGGTGTATTGCCCTGGCCTGTATGTGTGCAAAGGTTAATGCATTTGCTGCACATGAATTCTAGTTTTGTTCTTTGAATGTTGCTGTTATGTTTTACTTGCATAGTGCTATGAAGAAACAAGTGTTTTCTAAATTACTTTAACACATGGTGTTGTTAACAAAGTTGCTTTCTGCACACTTTTAGTGGATGTATTGCTTAACATAGTACCCAGAAATTGCGTCTAGCACTAACTTCTGGTAGTGTTCAAGTACCTTCGGGACGAGAGCAATCAATGCATTGCACCACCTGCTAGGTAAAAAACTGTAAGCTGCAGTCGTGTAGACTCTTCTGCAGTGTCTGGGGCTTGTGCAGTTCATTATGGAGCACGCTAAGTAAAAATAGTCTTACTGTCAGAGGCTGTATTTTTTTTTTTTTTGATCTACTGGAGATGAAGGACAAACATTATAATTGCGTTAATTATTCTGAGAGTCTTTATGTCCCAATTGTGTGTTTGAACTCTATACAAAAGAAGGAAGAGAAAAATGGCCTTCCCTGTATTTGCAAGGGAGTTGGGATGGGTGCTGTGTCCTGGCTATGGGCAAGCGGAACTGATTCCTGCACTGATTACCTGACCCTAAAATCAGAAATATGAGGCTAAACTTGTAGCGTGTGAGGTGTGGGTCATTGGACTAACGCAAGGATCAGAGTTCAAGTCCCTGCTTTTCTTCAAGAGTACACTGCGGTATAAAATACATTCCCCAGAGATGTGACTTCAGAACAAATTACGTGTCCTGAATAAAGGATGTGAGAAATGTGAGTTAGTAGACAGTTTGCAAAATACAGGACGAAAGCGTCCCAGAAATTCTTGGAGGATTTTGGGGCAGAGTTTTGTGTTTGAAGATGGTTCTGGTCAGCCCAAACGGATGTTCACTCCTGTGTGCAGGGATCTTGGATGCAGACCACCTGCTGCCTGTAGCGTATCCCCTGTGCCAGAGCCTTGTTCTCACTGCAGCTGTGCTTTGCCTTCCCTTTGAATATGGAGAATGAAGCTGGATAAGTTGTGTACTATAGGTAGTTTGTTCACCCTGTTAAATCTAAGTAAATGTTCTTTGCTAAGCCTGGGTTCTGGTTTGTTATGCTCTCTTGGGTAATGCTTCTCCCAAATAACCATGAGAAGGAGTTATTGCCATTGGGGGCTGTTTTCTTGTCCAATATACACTCTTTATTCTTGTGTTGACCCTGTATATGGTCTTTGTATTTATCTGAAATAGAAAACCACCAACTTAAGCATTCTGCTTTGGGAACTGACACGACAATGCATACTTATGAAGACAGGCTGAGAGAATTGGGGTTGTTCAGCCTGGAGAAAAGAAGGCTCTGGGAGGCCTTATAGTGGTCTTCCAGTACCTAAAGGGGGCCTACAGGAGAGCTGGGGAAGGACTTCTTACAAGGGCATGTAGTGATAGGACGAGGGGTAATGGCTTCAAACTGGAAGAGGGTAGATTTAGATTAGATATCAGGAAGAAATTTTTCACTTTGAGCGTGGTGAGGCACTGGAACAGGTTGCCCAGAGAAGCTGTGGATGCCCCATCCCTGGAAGTGTTCCAAGGCCAGGTTGGATGGGGCTTCGAGTAACCTGGTCTAGTGGAAGGTGTACCTGCCCATGGTGGGGGGTTGGAACTAGATGATATTTAAAGGTCCCTTCCAACTCTAACCATTCTGTGATTATGCGCAGCTTCAGGCTGGTCACCTGCTCCACTCTGCAGTGGAACAGCAACTGGCACGGCACTCAGCTCTGCCAACAAGTACAGTAATGCTCTGAACCACCTGGGCTTCACCCACTTCTACCAGTGGATTTGCAAGGACAGTTGAGCCTATTGCACCTTCCTTTCTGGCCAGTCCTTAAGGTTTGTCGACTTCACAGGGATACCTTTGTGACACTGAAATGTAGGGTAGTAAACACCACTGTGTTGTGCGCTGATTCTATAGCAAAGCATAAATAGCACTGATATCCCTCCATAGCCTTCGCTTGTTGCTGGAGCTGGTTGATTGACAGAGAAGGTGTGTTTGTCAAAGGCATCCCCACTTCATGTGGTCACATACAGAACTGGTTCAAATACCTTCAAAAGGTGTCAGGAGTGCAAATCAATAAATAGTATATTTCGAGTATATACATTTCAGTTAATAAGCCCTAGTTATTGCATTTCTTTTGCTTTTGTCATGTGCTCATAACTGAGATTTCAGAACTGTTGTGTGTAGTCTTCTCTTTCTACAGATTGGTTTACTTTAGTTTGCTTTATTGCGTTCTTCCCATGCTCTTCTCATGTCAATCTCTATTTGGTTTCTCCTAGTAATCTGGTCCTATCTTGGGTGTGTCTGTATCCATCCATCTACAAAGGGGTTCTCTATGTCCCTTTTCCTCCAGAATGATTGCATGAATAAATTCCTTCTCTGTCTTAAAGGCTTAACTAGGAGGACTCTGGGGATTTTGCTTTTCTGAAGTGATGCTCAATCTCAGATTTATTGTATGGTTGGGTTTGGTTGTGTAATCTGTACATTTCTTAAGATAATAAATGAGAAGTCATTATGCCTATCTCTGATGGGAAATTTAACTACTTCAATATAGGTTCTGAATACTTATGCTACCTTAGCAGTTAACCTTTATCTTCTCTAATTGAGAGACAGCTTCGTTCAGGAGTAATGTGTCACTTTAAACACATTCAAAGTTTTAAATGACCGTACGAGAAAAGGACACGGTTTTAATAATGGTTGTTAAAAGCTATCTGACTTCTTGCAGACAGTCCTAATAATGAGAACTATGTGATCTGAACTACTGAACTTATGGAATGACAATAACTTCTGTTCATGTGTGTGATACAGATTCCTGGAAATCTGAGGAGCAGTCTTTGGCAGCCGAAGAATGCAATTCTCCCTGGAGGTGTGGGTATCTCGCATGAAGTGGACTGAAGTAGGATCAGCTGGTATGCAAGAAGTAAGTTCTTGTTTTTTCTCCAGATATATTTCTACTCAGGTGCACCATAGTATCCATTCACCTCAATGGATTAAATGCTGATTAAAATCCCCAGTGGTCAGACACTGGGGAGAGACTCTTGGGAGGAAGCTCAAGAAAATGCACTGCATGTTGTTCATACTTTTACCAGTAGTTTTGACATCTCATTCCCAAACGCTTGGATGTTCTGTATCTCATTTTGTGCGTAGTTTGAACTGCTTGTCTGCAACTGCCTGCTCAGCGCAGGGGGAGCCTGCTTCTTCAGGCATTTTAGAGTGAGTTCAAATGCAGTTGGGAAATCAAATTCATCGGCAACAGTTGGAGATACTCATGCTGTATCATAACAGCTGTGAACTTGAGTTCATACAAGTAATGTGTGCTCAGTCTTCCTGTGCTGTCAGTGACAGGAAGAGGAGGAATATTTTTTGCCCATATTTAATGGTGATCTTAAGGTTTTTGACAAGCAAATTTGAAAATGTATACTACAAAGGAAACAATTGCCATAATTTAAGTTTTTTTTCAAGTTCTATGCTGCTTTGAATTTGCATTTTTATCTGTTGGTATTCCAGTGTTGTGCTAATATGATTAAAAAAGTAATTTACCTGAGTTTGCATATCACCTCATCTGTATGGAAGGTGATGGAAAATGTAGAGGCCCTATTTTTGAATTCTGGGAGCACTTGGAAAACTTTGGTTTAGTTGCCTTTTTTTTTGTTTGTGTTTTTTTTCTTTCTTTATCACCAATAATCTATTCATCTGATTTGAAAATTTCAGGAGAGTGAGAGAAAAACAGTTGAAATTTTTTTTAACTGAACGGTGCTTAGGGGCCACCAGTTTGCCCCTTTCTCCTTCTGTGACATGAACTGTAAGTTCATGAAGACATTGAAAAGTTAGAATGTTGTTCCTTTTTTTCTTACCTGTACTTGTTCAAAACCTTTTCAAGATGAGTGTGTATCAAGCCCTGTTGATATTCAAGTCTTGGACACTTTCTGCCTAAACATCTCTATAAGAATACTGTACAAATTAAAAACCAGAGCACTTAAGATAACTGATTGCATTCTCTTGCCTAACAGTCCATACTGCGTGATAAAATGCCTCACAGTTTTAGATTGACCTTGCCTTGACTTTCGTACAGATATAATCTGTTTGATGTCTTCTAAAGGCGGAAAGGAAGCCATACATGGAGTGGAGTTGCACATTGTTGCTGACATAATGTCCTTCATCTAATTAATTCAAAGTAGTAGGATTTTATAGTCTTGCTACTTTTCCCCCCTTTAAGTTGTAGATATTAGGCCGGTACATTTACAGATGAAAGGCTAATCTCTGTTTCATGACTAGGTGTAGTTAAGCTGAAATATTTTCATTCTGCAGTCGGTGATTTGCATATAAGGATTTTTTTTGTTGCCTTTTTTTTTTTTTACAGTCCATATATATATTGTCTTGCAAGGTGGCTGTTTGTGTTTTTCTTAGCTGGCTTGTGGTAAACTTGCCAGAAGAGGAACTCTTCCTTTTTTCAAAAGTGTCGTTATAGGAAATATATTTTCTTACCCTCCTGTCCTGCGGTAGACCTCATGCGAGGATGTCATATAGGCAACTTTGTGAAGTTGGGCACCTTACTGAGAGTTTCATAGCTCGTCATGGTAGCTCTGCTAAGGAGAGGGCAAGTGGATCCTGTGGCTCTGGTGTGGTATATAGATGCCAAGTGCTAGGAATTCCTGGAATGTAGAGTTGTGCAGCACTGATAAAGTTTGCTTTGTTTCCTTAGTGACTCGACCTATTGAGAAAATGTGGTTCCCTAGGAGGCTTTAATAGCTCAAAGTTGGTATTGAATAAAGGGAAAGGCCCCGACATAATTCTGCTTGTTTTCACCTGCTGCCTGAAAGATTAATTTTCTCAACCTTAGTATAGAAAATATAACCCTGAGTTTTGAAAGTGATTTATAGAAATCCTTCACACTTATCAGTTTGAGTAAATACGCCACAGGCTTCTGCGTTCCAGCTACGGTCTTTTCATAACCTATTTGGTTTACAGTGCGGTAATTTCATTTGGGGGCAAGAAAGTTTCAAGGAAAAAACACCTTCTAATTAGAGTGATATAATCACTCTGCTTGCCTGCTGCGGTTTCGTATGACTTCAGAAAAATAGTTGAGTGATTAATCTTTAATTTTCCCCATCATTAACTTAATAAGGAAACGGGAGATAGAATGAAAAACAAACAGCAGAACTGTACAACCGGGACATTATTATGCCAAATGTTTTTGGCTTTTTCATTTGGTGAGAAATGCCATTCTGCCAACTACATGAAGTGTAGCAGCAACTGGTTAGCTCAGATAATTTGTAGAAATCTTCTAACAGGTTTGAACTTTATTGAAGCCTTTGCAGAGCACAACTTCCTCCCTCTTCCCCACAGTCCCCTGTGGGTTGGGTGGGTTTTTTTTTCCAGGGTTTCATTTGGAAGCCAGCGTTACATAAACTAACTTCTAATAGCGCGTAATTCCCTCGCATTCACTTTTCTGTGGGGAAGGAAGCCATCCCAGATGCTGTAGTGAAATACCCTTAGAAAGGGTTTGGTTCTATTTTTGTGCTGGTTGCTATCTTTAGTCACTGCGCTGATAAGTGAACTTAGTTGTGGAGTAGTGCAGTTTTTGTAACGAATGTGACGGGATTGCTCTGGTCTCTTGGAGAACAAAACAAATGCAACAGTGGAAGTAAGTTGCTCTTTTCGTACGTCTTTAATTTTTACTGGATGTCAAACAGGCAACATAATTCTAGAAGTGTAGTGCTTGGACAGAAAATATGCCTGTCTGTTTGCAAATGTTCCTCTGGAAGTCGTACTTTATTTCATTTGTAAATACTTATGAAAACAGTCCCGTGCACATCTGCAGGCAGCAACACAGCAACAGAAGTTGTAGCGATCTTAACTAACCTGCTCGGAGGCCTCTGCATGTTAATAATATAAAGTAAACAGCTGAGGAATGTGTATTGCTGTTGACAGTGAGCGACTGTAAACATCCTCGACTGGAAGCTGTGAAGCAGCAGATGGGGCTTTCAGTCGGATGTTTGCAGCTGCCAACTGCCACAGACGTCAAGAAATGTTTGACACCTAAAGCATAGTTGTCTGTTTAAAACTTCTATTCTATTTGGTTTATCACAGACATATGAATTTAGGCCAAACTTTTCTGTGTACTGCTTAACCTTTCTTCTGATGTCTGTGTCTGAATATCTAGAAGTCATCCAGTCTCTGTTAGGGGAAAAAAAAAAGGCAAAAATGGAATCAATTAGGTTATATTTTTAACTACAAACTCAATTCTGAGTTTTTAGAGGTGAGTCTCTGTGCAGCTTTCTTGGCTGTACAGGTTGCTTGGCTTCGTTTCTACACTCTGTCGAAGTTTTTACAAGATTATTACGCATGTTTAGCATCTCTGCAAAGGCTCGTTTAGAGTTTGAAATCCTAAGCCTTGTAGGAAGCAATCACTTACGGGAGTTCTGGAAACTAGAAATGCACCAATTATAGCAACCATGGAAAAAATTATTTTATAATTTTTCCTGGAGGAGGCCCAACCCTGCAGAATGATGGGGAGGTCAGGGAGATTTCATGCAACTGAGTTCACCTCTGACGTATCACAGCATCTCAGCTGTCTGAGGTTCAGTGATCCTCCTNAAAAAAAAAAAAAAAAAAAGAGGAGGAACTGCTGAAAGCTGATTCATACTTTTCTAGAAGTCAGTTGAGAGAATTTCAAGACTCCAGTCCTGCCAACTAATTTTATGTGTGGGTGGACCCCTGTGCTTAAGTATGACCTCAGGACATAGAGAACTGTTTATGTGATTGGGACAGTATTTAACGATGATTGCTATCATACCAGAAAAAGATCAGCAAGTTTGTAGCACGTAAGTGATTTAAACTGATATGGAAAGCACTAGTGTATTCAGTCTTGAGAGAAGATATGCATCTTGTTGGTATGTATGTTAAATATCTGCGCTTTTGGAAATAAGAGAGTTTTGTTGTTAACTTGTTTTTTGTTGTCATCAGTATCCTTGTTTCTCAAATATGTATGCGTGTTCATATAAAAGTATGAGGGCGCATAATCTAAACATTAATCTGTCCCTTTGCATTTCACTTAAGATACCTATAACTTAAAACTCTCTGGAGTTTGACTTTTTTTTTTTAAGTAGCTACCTGGTCAGTTACCTTATAAACACAATTGATGTGTAGGTAGCTAAAGCGGTATCTGCAATGCCAAGAAAGCATGCTCTATATTTGAGGAAACTTCACTAATCCATGCTCTGCAAACAGCTTTCAGTGTAGGTTTGTACACTTGCCATAAATTCAGATTATATTGTATTTCAGTAGTGCTTGAAGCCTCCTGTTAGGATTAGCACTGTGGATCATCTCGCATGCTTCACTGTCTGTAGTAAGCTACGAACTCTCCAAACAAGGGATTACAATCTAGTTCAAGACCAGTGGCATCAAAGTGGAATCCAGATGACGTGGGTAGGGGACAAACAGAAAGAGTGTCCCAGGGGGACAGAGGGATGGGCTTAGGAGTAACTGTGTGTGTAGGTGGCTTCGAGTTGTTTGCGGAATTAAAATGGAGGAAGACAGAAGACATATCTTCTTAGCCAGTTATTTGGCTATAAATATCTTGAAAGATGATGGTTTGGTTGGATGGTACATGGATTTGAAGTTAGGACAGACACTGATGAAGCTGTGGTTTTAGGTTGATTTTTTTTGTAAGTACAGCAGAGGGAGCAGGTGAAATGGGCAGAGATTTACAAAAACCTTTTCTTGCAAATCTGAGAACCTCTGAAAAGCTTGTAGTGAACTCAGAGGAAGGAGAGTCAATATGAACACAACATTTCATTTATAAGTACTGCAAACTTAGCAACATACTGACTGAGTTCAAGGCCAAGGCAGATGTCAGAGGTAGGGCTTACATTCATTGTAGAAGTAGCTGAATTTTCTGTGAGTATCTACAGCGAAAGAAAAATGAGAATTACTGACAACAGTCAGATTATATTTGTGAATGACAGAGACGGGTGTTACTGTTGACAGAGTAGGGTGATAGTTGATGTGGTTCAACAAGTAACAAGTTTTCAGGTGAGTGCTTTTGTGGCCTTTCTGGGCTTAAAACTGGCGTTATTGACAACCCAGAGAATTTCCTAAGTGACCTTGTAATGAAATTCATGGAAGTCGGATGCACTTGAGAAACACTATCTGGGCAGAGGATTCTCATCATCTGGAAAGCTTCACTATACGTTTGAAGACGAGGATTGAGCAATAGGAGAGAACTTGCATAGGCAGCGTATTTAATATCAAAAGCATTAAGTACCTCCTGTGAAGATTTACATATTGATAATATTTGTGCTTTGGCAGGAAATTCTTTCAATACCCATTCTATTACTCTTCTTCCTGAATTACGTACCGTCTCAAAGTTCAGTGTGTTTCCTCTTGGAAAATGCAGTAGTATGTTTGGACTGTTTGCTTCAGCCTCTAATCTCACTATGTGCACATGAGGAGTTTTCTTCCAGAAAAACAGCTTCAGACATGTAACCTGCTCTTCTGCCAGCTGCCTCTTAAAACCTGCTAGGGCTGAACTTCAGAAGAACGTTAGAGCAGTGGTCCTTAATTCCTGTCTGCGGTGGAAGCTGGCTGCTAGCTTTGTGTTACCCTAAATGCTGGTGCATGTTGTTGTATCTGGTACTTGTTGAGGTCACTGTCTCACTTGGAAGGCAGGGTCTTGCTTTCAGGCCCCGGCTTCCAGATTTGGGTAGGTCAAGTCTTCACCCCTCTGCTGAATTAATGGATGGATTCTTAGACAAGCTGCTTCCCTCCCTGGCTCTGTTCGAAAGGGAAGAGGCATTCGTGTCTGAGGAATCCTGGTTTTGACTCTGCGTAAGTTCTGCCTGCTGGCCAGGAAGAAGAGAAGGAAAAAGGGAAAGTCAACCAGTGCTACTTACCCATGCATGCTGTTTATGGAAAACATCTTTAAAATGACGGGGCAGCTGTTGGAAGAGGCACAATCCATCTGCCTACATGTGCACTTGTTATGAAGAGAATACAGTTGATGATATGAATGGAAAGCTTTCAGTACTGAGCTGCTGTTCCTACTCAAGCCACACTCAAAACCATAAATTGTTCAGGTATGTGCTTTAATTCTTTGCTTGAAAAGTGACAGTGTTAAATAGCCATGCTTCTTGGGGAGTTTTCTTTGTTAATGATATGTGAAATAGGCGTTACACAATGTGCTTGTTTTGTTTAAAAACACAGTAAAAGAAGATGAACTAATCCTGTAGCTCTACAGCAACTCTGAATTGGAAAGGATGACTCTTTTGAGTTGAATTGGGCATATAACTTTTTTCCCTTTAACCAGTAAATTATAGACCAAGATGCATGAAATCACTCTTTTTTTGTACTGATATACACAGGCCATTCTGTTTTTTTCCCAAAGGTTCAAACAGTTATTATGAAACAAATAAACGAACAAAGGATATGAGAAGGAAGCCACGTGCCGCGCAGTGACATAGTGTTTTTCCAGATGATTGCTTGAGGCATCTTTTTAGCTGCGGATGTAGACCTAGCTCCTTTTTTTTTTAACAATGCTTCTCTTGATTTAATATGGATAGCCAGCATTTTGCTTCGATTCAGCCTTCCTGTCATTGGCACTTGATTTTTCTTGTGAGTAAATTGGAGATGTTTTCAGTAACTTTGTCTTGCGTTGCTGAAGATTTTTTTTCTTCCCCCCTCCCTTGTATGCCCTCTGATTAAATACATACTTCCTTTGATAATGCAGAGTATACAAAATTAACTCCAGAGCTTCTGCCTATAGCAAGGCAAGAATATCAGTGGAAGAGAGGGATATTGCTCGGAGGTTTTTTTTGCAGTCTCTTCTGGTCCTCTAGGTGTATTTCAGTCAGTAACTGTTCTTTCAGTGTCTGCCTGGAGGAGTTCTGAGTGGTTCTGTCCTCTTCATTGCACACTCTTTTTTTTTTTTNTTGCACTTTTTTTTTTTTTTTTTTTTTTTAAATTTTTTTTTTTATTCTTGTCGTGTGGAAGGGCAGAGGATTTGCTTTTAGCACTCCAGGATGCTGTGTAGAGATCTCTTGTGTCTGCTTTCAGCAGATCATTCATCTCTTTGCCTTCCTTCCCTGACTCATCTTTATTCATTAGATGCAATTTAAACTTCTTGCTTTTGTCTTCAAGGCCATCACAGCTTATACATGTATAAGCTCCCACATCCAGTTGTCCTGTAATGCCATTCTCCATTACTGGCTTGAACTTTTCCTATCTTTTTCAAACTTTTCAAACTTCTTTTGCTCTTTTTCAGAAATAAAAGGCTAGTCAGTCAACAACCTTTCTAACTACTTTGATCTAGTAAAAGCTTTGGGAAGAGTTTGTGCGCTCTTCTGAAGGCCATAGGCTGTTAAGAGATCTTCTTACAATAATGTTTACAGTACTTCTTTTTCCCTTGCCCTCATCACCTTCTGTATACTTTGCGAGTAGGATTAATATTTTCTTATTGCAGTGTTGATTTTGCAGAGTTGATAGCTGCATTTCTGATGTGTGCTGCCATTTCTGGGGGAACTGTCTGCTTTATTCTGTGCTGAATAGTGAAAACATTTTATTTCATCCAGAAACATTTTCACCATTCTGCATAACAACATGTATATCCTTTATGTTCGTTTATATATACTTTTATGTATGCTTGAAACTAATTCTATTAAGAAATTCTACAATACAAGGCTGATATACTCTGCTGTGCATTGTCTGTGCGTGCGCGTATTTATACATACACACAAACATTTATCTCTGGCTTTACTGATATTATAGTACGAAGGAGGGAAGAAAGAGGCAAAGGAGGCTGTGCAAATGGCTCATTTTTTTCCACCCGTTGCCTAGTTGTGCATGCTGAGCAGAGTAAACCAGCCGTGTGCTCTAGAATTTCTTAATACAATTAGTTTCAAGCACTCTAGCTGTGTTTTATTTACAACATTATTCAATGGAATATACGCTCATCTGAAGCTCTTGCTCTAAAATTACTGGTTTAAAAAAAAATAAAGCAACTGAATATTTAGTCTGTTTACATTAGGCACAAATGCTGCTGTTCCTTTAGAGCAAGGATCTTATTAGTGTGTCAGCTATTTAGTGTATGGAGGCTAGAATGAACCATGGAGTTCCTCTATTTTGGTTGTTGAAAGCTATGTAACCTTAAAGCCTTTCTGTATATCTGATGCAATTCTGGGATTCATAGCAGTGATTAATTCTATAGCTATAAATGCTCGTCGCCAACATCCTGAAATGTTTTCAAAATGTATGGAGGGGTTTTTAACAGCTTAAACTGAACAGTGGTGAAATAACTGAAAGCCTATGTGAGACACGTTTACAACAGTACTTACTATCTCCTTGAAACAGTGCCTACTGTGAGGGTTTTTTGGCTTTTGTATGAATAGTGATGTCCTTTGAGCAGTAATTGGAGCTTCTGTGTAATGCATGGAAAGCAGTGAAGGGGAGGAAACTAGCATAGGTCCCAGATTTATAGGACAAGATTCAACTAGGAGCAGTGGCAAAAGGGTATAAAGCAACACTCAAACAGCTTTACAGAGCTTGTTAGAGATCAATTAAGTAAACTGGATACCCACAAGTCCATG
>RSEF01000003.1:92214370-92237119 GCA_003993805.1 Himantopus leucocephalus | reverse complement strand
ACACCACTTGTCACCGATCTCCATCTGGACATTGAGCCGTTGAACACTCCCCTTTGTATGTGACCGTCCAACTAATTCCTCATCCACCAAACAGTCCGCCCATCAAATCCATCTCTCTCCAATTTAGAGAGAAGAACGTTTTGGGGGATCGTGTCCAAGCAGGACTGTTTTAGGCTTACCTTAATGAAGAAGGTGAGGCCCTTTTATGAGACAATTTATATGATTTATTTTAGATATGTATTTAGGAATGGTATGACTTGTCCCCAGTTGCCATGCTTATTTCTCTCCTTTATCTTCAAAGTCAGTCTAGAATAACTAGCTCAGGTGTCGGTATCTTGGCTTATAGAAGTCTGTATGTGGTCAGATGAAAACCATCTTTTGCTCTCAGAGGAAGAAATTCAAAAGGTAGAAAGCTTTTGAACAACACAAGGTGAAAGATGAAATATGAACAGAAAAAGCAGAGCGCTTTTGAATGGCTTACAAAAATCTTACTATTTGTGGAAGAGTCCACAATCAAGGGAGATAGTCAAAGATAAAATGGCTGAGAACAGAGGTGGAAATGGCTATTAAAAATACTCCTTCCTTTCCTTCTGCCACCAGAAATCCCTAAATAGATGGCTGTCAGCTTTTATTCCATGAATATAAATTAGCAGATAATGAAGCAATGTATAAAATTAGTAAGAAAATGACATGGATGGAGGGAGGACAGCTGGACAATTGGAGAAAGAAAGATTTTATTAGAAACAAAAGTAACTTTAAAATTGGTGCTCTGTGACCAGGTAGAAGTCATAGAGCAGTGCTTAAAGGCAAAAATACTCGATAAGTTTGTCAGGCATGGTTAAAAAGCTAGATTTTAATCACATACAAATGTTGATTGCATTCTTTCCGCTTTAGTAAGCCAGGAGGATGTTTAACAACAGCTATTAAAATATGACATAACTTAGAAAATGCCAATAACTTGTATCAAGGAGTAATATGAGAAACTCTGTGGACTGCTAATCTAGAAGTACTCCAGATTACAGATAGAAACTAATTTGTGTCGGGGCTTAACTGGGTAAGTAGAGTGTACAACTTCTTATACCCTGTCAGCTTGACATAGTTTTGGACAGAAGTGCTAAAAAGGACTTGGACCAAAGTAGGTAAGTGGAGTAAAACGTACTGGGAAATGCAACTCACCTACTGTGTCACATTTTATTTTATTTCTTTTCAAGTCAGACAGATTAGTAGACTCATACAAAATGCTAGCCTTTATGATGTGTTTCCGGATATTTGATTTGGCAACCCAAACATCCTGATGGAAAAAAAAATTAACGTAGTAAAAATTCTGGATGCTATGTATCAGAAGGATTAAAAGATACTGAACAGTTTTAAAACTATAATTATCAATGGAGAATAATCGAGTGTTATGTTTCCCTGGGGTGGAGAGAGGTAGGCATTGATTCTTTATCTTCGCTTGCTTTATTTTTTTATTGTTGGTTTGTCTAGAAGAAACCAGAGGTATTCCTGTTCACTCTACAAGTTAATTAAATATTGGAAAGGTACAATGAAGATGGGAACAGGTCATATAGCAGTCTGCTTGTATCTGTTAGGATGCAAGTTGGTACTGTTCTTCTTGAATGCAACCAAAAAAAAAAGTATATATACACATTTAGAAATCAGAAATTTAGGGTATGTTTATACTTGATTTTTCTTTTTCTGAAAAATGCATTGTAGGTGCGTACTGGATAATGGGTTGAAGGAGTTGTAAGAATATGTGCTTTTAAAAGGCAAAAGAAAGAGTTCTGTGAAATGCTATGCCTCCGGGATGAATTTATGTTATAACAGTGAGGCGTTAGAGAATTGACACTGTGTAAGCCTGGGTGGTATTTTGTACTTTTCTCTAGCAGTATGTGCTTTGAGGGTAGCTGGACCGTGGCTATGACCTAGTACGTAGCATCCATGTTTGAAAAGGGAAGGCAAGGTTGCTGGCCTTTTGCAAGGTAGTGCGCAGTGTTAGGAGATAGGGGAACAGAGGGAGGCTTGAAGAAGGAATGTCTTGCTCAGCAAAAAAAAAAAAAAAAAAAAAAAAAAATTTTTGCTCAGAAAAAAAAAAANAAAAAAAAAAAAAATATAAATTTTTGCTCAGGAAAAAAAAAAGGAAAAATGAGCAAAAGCAAGCTAGTAAAGCTGAAAATGTGGAATGGACAAACATGAGAGAAAGAGTGCCGAAACCTCGTAAACAAGCACTGCAGATAATGCTTTTGAAATACTTTCATTTTTTTTCACTCTGGGTTTTGAGTTGAGCAGTTGAGCATGACTCTGTCAGGCAAAATATGTCACCAGTGTACCTCTGACGCATCTGATCAAAAGCATTCCTGCGTGCCCCAGTGACAGGGTGGAAGCAGAGCACTGACCAGCCCTGTGGGGAATGAGGGTGGGGACAACAGGGTGGGAGGGATCAGCCTTTGACTAAAGGTGTCTTAAAGGGCTGTAACTTTGGTTTGTGAGAGACTGGATGCTTAGCATCTTGTGAAAATTGGGTCTTTAGGATTTATCTCCATGCAGTCAGCAAAGAATGCTGATTTTTGTCATAAAATGTAGTTGTGCTCTTTTGACTCTTAAAGAGGATCTTCAGGGCTGTCTTATGGCTTGTGTTGGATGGTATTTTTGAAAGGAGAAGAACTTGGCTATGTAAAAATAACGCATGTCGTTTGAGAGTTCAGGGAGTTGTCTGGTCTCAGAACTGAAGTAGCTGAGCTATGGATTACTTCTGACACTTCAGGGTACAACACCACTATGAGCTAAGGTTAATAGATCGAATTCCAAAGTCAGTCTGTCTCTGATTCATCTCTTAAGTGTTGTTTCAGGTCTTCAAATTAAGCCAAATTCTCTAGAGCAGCAAATGTTTCTACTTCTCCGAGCATACTGAACAAGTAAATAAGTCCAGCAAAATCCAAATGCAATTTGGCAAGCCAGGATACCGCTGAAAATGCTCGCCAAAATTGCCTTGGCAAAAGCTTTTCTCTGTTTTCAGTAGATTTGGAAAGAAATCAGACAAGATCTCAGCTCTCTCTCCATGGGAACCTTGTGACTCTCTTAAATATTCCTACTACTGGGTGGATTGTGTGTAATGAGTATAGCTGTAGAAGCACTGGGTGCAGAGTGGTTTCCTTGCACAGTGTCCCTCGTCTCTGAGCTGTGAGAACTGGGTTATAGCCGCATTAGCGGAATCATTCAGATGCTTGTTAAATAAATAGGAAAGGAGAACCATGCATGCTTATAAACGTTACAGTGATGGGACAGTACTTTCTCCAGTGTTTAAAAGTTAGTAGTTGTTCTGTCCGAGTCTGGCCTTGGTGAAGGTCTGATTTCTGTAGACAGAACGCAGTCAGGAGGGCTTCTGGGTTAACAGCCAGGACATTAGTGATCTTCTCTTGGAAACAAATCTCAGAAGGTAAAAGAACTAAAGAATACTGGAAAGAAATCTACACTAATACCCTCCGGTGTATTTTTTTTTTCCCCTTCAAATTTCTTGTGGTGCTGGTAGTAGCACAAATACAGGTTAGGTGCTACTGCTTCAGTTTAGACTGTTTGCTAGCAGTAAGGAGCAAATGGTTTGGGACATTAGTTAAGATTTCCAGGTATATGTGACAATATGGATAATAGTATTTTTACACTTTGTTCAAACAGTAAGCAGGTAAAGAAAGAGAAATAGATGATGGCAAACAATAGCATTGGGGTTGGGGGATGAATAAATTGCAGTATAAAGAGAGCAAGAAAACTGCCATGGAATTTGAAAGCTGTCATAGGTCTTGTTTCCTCTCCTAGTTATTTTTTTTAATTTTGTATTCCTGACCTGACAAAGTAGAATATTTGAGCTGTAGCAAGATGCTGGTGTGGCCAGTAATGATGCCTAAGATGGATGTTTGAAGCAATTTAGATGCCAAAAATTAGACAGCATCTCCCCCTGGAGGTCTTTAAAGGCATCTCTGTCTGTTCAGGGAACTTTGTACTTATTTTAGGAAGACTGCATCATTAAGTTCCTAAACCTTGTTGTTATCCTGGATACTCTAGTTGCTTTTACACCACCCTGCATGTTCAGTAGAAACATAATATACGGCAGAAACAGACTGGTCACTGACTGAATGGGAGAACTAACCTGTTCTGTATGAGCGGGTTTTATGCACCATACTAAAGAAACGTTGATTAAGGCAGTTCATGCAGGCAGGTTATATAGAAGACTTTGGCAAAAAGGTTCTTGTCTAATCTTCTGGCAAGTGAATAAAGGATCTAGGCAAGGAATTACATTTGGCTGCTTCTTTAGAAGATAGGACCTTAAAGAAATGACTGCAAAGACCAAATATCTTGCATAGTACCAAACCCCCAATAATGAATAGCCTAAGACTATTCTACAAGTGATAGCTGTCGTCTTGTCAATTGGCAAAAGAATAAAGGATGCATTTTGTTCATGCCTGATGAAAAACATTTAAGTTTTATACTTCTGTACCAAGTTCCTATACTCTCTCTTCATAATCGGTGAAGACTTAGTTGTTAGAGTCAGTGTGGCCTGGATAGCAATTCATCTGATGAGCAGCCCTCTGGTCACTTGCCTAAACCTGGTGCCAGTTAGGATCTCTAAAGCATTGGTAAAAATTGCATAACGCTGATGGGTACAACCTGAGACCTGCAGGGTTTACAACAGAGGCAACTGGAAGTGAGGTGGGAACTCCCAGGATGTTTAAACTGACAGCAGATGCCTTTGTCTAGGTATCTGAATTACACCCAAAGTGTCTGCTGCAGGATAAGCTGAATCTTTCCGTTGGCTTTTTTGACTGTAGGGGAAGTTTATCTGTCTTTATATGGTTTAGGTGTCTTATCGAGAGTTGAATCCTACCCTAAATGTCTTTGTCTTATACTTCTTGAGTCTGTAAACAGCCAGGCGTACCTGTTTGGATAAAACCTGTGTAAGAAGTTCTCGGAAGAATCAGGATTTCACCTGAGAATATCAAAAGAGCATATTTTTTTATAGGTTCACGCAGTGTTACATTGTGGTGAAGTGTTGACGGTGTTCAAAGATAATCTGGCATTTCATTCCCAGACTAAGTCTGTTTTCCCTTGAGTCTCTCAGGATTTAGTATGGCTTTTATTCTTTTTGAAACTATATTGTCCCTCCTGTCTGTCGCCTAATCCACGTGAATGTTTTTTCTAGATCTATGCAGAACACGTGGGAGCTTTGTAAAGTTGCTAATGCTGTGTTTGTCCTCTACCATCTGACAGCCTAAAGACAGGAAGCTAAAGGGTTTCAATTTCAAGATGGATCAAGTGGAGCATATTGGAAACGTGTAAACAAGAATTCTGATCTCCCTTCTTTTTTTTCCCTTAAGTCTGTACCATAGCAACTATCTATACAGAAGGATTTCACGTCGTGTGTGAGGAAATCTGTAGAGAAGCCTTGTTCTTTTGTTCATTTCTATCACAGAGATATGTTATATGAACATATCTGGTGCTGTCTTGGAAAGTTGGGTGTTTCATTCCTGGGAGGAACTGACTGCAGATATCGGCTTTGTCAAAAGATCTTATTTTTGTGTTATGCTTCCTTCCACGTCAGTATGCTGAGTTGAGAATCCCATTGTAAAGGAGCTGTGAACTCATACTGAAATATAACGTGCAAGTTTTCTAATCTGAGCATTTCTCCTCCTCAACAGGAAGATCTGCAGGTTTTCCATGTTAGTTAAATGCAATGCAATTGGTAGCTTTAGGAAAAGGAGAATGTGAGTGTTTCAGCACAGAGTTTGGATAACTAAAATTTGGAACTGAAAACATTTTCGCCTTGGGCATTTTGCGGTTGCTGCTTATGAGGACTGTCTTATTTCAGAATGATTTGAATTTTTTTGTCGGTATCGCTGATTTAAGGCTGGTTTAGCCCTTACAGTGCCAAGTGGATGTACGTCAAGGGGAAGAAAGGGCAACTGTTTCTCATTAGGACACAGACAAAAAGCTGCAAGCATAAAATAAGGGTATGGAAAGCATCTTCCTTACAGTAGTGTCAGCTGGACCCAGTTCTAAGCCTGTCTACTACTTTTCTGTAGTTATATATGTTGGTTTTTTTCCTACTGCCAACTGACTGATGTTCATGAAGGTGCTTGTGCAGTGGGGCTGAAGCTTACATATTCCTGCCTGGGTACTCACCTTGAGGTGCTCGTGGTCTGCCTTGTGTTCAGAAGCGCTTATTGTCTGTAACTTCTCTTGACTATCTAAGTGTACTCATTCATCATAGCTAAAATAGATTTAAAGTGTTTCTAGGAATAGTATCTGGTGCTTTAAGTGCCTCAAACTTCTGGCACTTGCTGTCTGATGTCTTGGGCCGTGGATGACTAGACTTGGTCATATCGTTGCCAGTGCTTCTCTTGCAGAGAAGTTTTCTAAACTGGTGGCAGACTACACTTGCTAGGTGTATTGAGTTACAAGATAGTGTTATATGCAGATGTGGGTTGTCCTCCATGAAGGCTGTAGAACAAGCAAATGCTCCTAACTGCATCTGTGGAGTGTCTGCTGTCTGTTTTAGGTACTGCTGAAGTATCTTTGTTCCTAGCGATTCAGTAGCTCCTAATAAAACTTGTACAGTTCAACTTCTGTTGTACAGAAACAGCATTTTTGCTTTAAAAGTAAGTAGTTGTTAACTTTCTAAAGTTATTTCCAGAGTTGCAGCAAATCTGTTCTGTCGTGTGAAGTATGTGAGTGGAAACAGCATGTGCTAAACATTGCATCATGAACTAAATCAGGGTTGTGACATATATCATATATTGAGAAATAGTTTGCATTGAATTTCAGTTACTTACTGAAAAGGATGTCTGAAGGTATAAATCCTCTAGTTTTCATTGTAAGCAATAAATCATCTCTCTGATTTGATTGCATGTTGCCAATATTTTGCCTTATGTTGCTAATACTCTGCTTTAATTGCTGGAATTGATTTGCTGGAACCAGTTTCTTCTTTAGGAGAGAACTATCAGCTGGTGGGATGGAAGTTTCTCTGAGATGACCAAAAATGTAACTAATGTACCTTGAATGCAGTAATTCTTGTAGGCTAGGATATATCATGTTTTTCTACTATGATTTGTGTCAGATCTCATTTTAGGTTTCCAGTAACTTTAAACTTAATAAGAGTAAAATATTTGCATTTTAGAAAACAAGATGTATGCTTTCAAATCAGGTCAGAGAAATTACTGTTGTTGCAGTAAATTTTGCTACGGGAAAATATGTGTCAAGTCTCTACCTTTCTAAAGAATCTGAAGACGTGTATGTAAAACTGAGCATCGTTCAGTCTTCACTTCCACACATATCATTTCAGAATGGAGGATTTTATTGTTTTAAAAATTAAAATCTGAACCTAACTTAACTTTCAACTTCCTCTTCAGTTCCCGTTTTAGCATCTCTCGACATTACTGTTGTGTTGGCGGGAGGTGTCATGTTGCTGGGCTCTCAAGAACAAAGTTTCCTGGCACTAGAATGAACAGCATCAGGACAGATTTTCTATTATGAAGAGGGTGTATATGTTACCATGCTCCTTAAATTCGGTTTTTGACCTCTGCTGAAGTGGCTAACGGTGATGACAGCATCGTTTCAGATACTGTCCTGCGGCAGCTTCAGCGCAGCTTGTGCAGCCCGCTGGGGCTGTGAGCAGGCAAATGGCAGTCACTGCAACTTTGAAGAGGGAGTGGGGTATTTCTAGATAGAAACATAAGTCAGAATAGGAGAAAAAGTAAACATCATGGCTTTTTCATCTCATCACAAGGCACTCTGATTATTTTGTGTAGCCTCCTTGCAAACAGCCTGTGTGGCACTTGCTGTCAGCCCTCTCTTCTGGTTTGTGTTTAGCGCAGAAGGTAAAATCAGGATGTCGCTGAACCCTGCCTAACATGTCAGTTCTTCAGATAAGACCCATAGAATTGCAACACTGCTCAAAAATATCTCCAGAAAGGAAGTACCCTAGCTGCTTACATCCCTTTCTTCTCCCTTTAATACTTGGCAGGCTGTCACTTAGCTTGGTCAGGAAGTTAATAAGGGGTGGTAGTTGGAGAGGTCACTTACATCGAGCAATCTGTAATAGTAGCTGCCTGCTCTCATCTTCAGCCAGGAAGGGCACAGGCGGAACTGTAGGCGGTCACTTCATTTTTTTAATTTTATTTTATTTTATTTTTTTTTCCCCCTATGGTACTTCTAAGATTTCTTGGTGTTCTAAGACTTAGAAAATAAAATGAAGCTTCCATCCACTGTTTGATGGTTGGGTCTAGGAGGGATTTCTTGCAAATTACTTTTGTGACAAGTAGTCCGCTAATTTTTGTAGCAGAGAGAAGCTCTGGAGGTGAGTGGCACCGTTCCAGGTTAGCACAATGATTCACAGCCCTGAGCAGGGCAACAGGATGTGTTTTAGCAGCCTCGATGGGGGAGGAGGCATGGAACTTTTAAAAATATTATTTCCATTGCCAGGCCGTTTACTTACAAAAATTCTTATGCTGGAGCCTGCCTCTGCCCTTATCTTCTGCTGCTGACCCTCGAGTTTCTTCCTTCCTGCTTCTCGGATGGAGCCTGGATATCCATGTTGCCTCTGACTGATGCTTCTTTGCCTCCTGCTTCCTACCAGCTGTGCCTGTCGTAGTCATCAGGTGGGTTGTAGGGCTGGAAGTGAGGTAGAAATGGGAAAAAAACGTGATGCATTTTTCTCTTCTGCCTGCTTGCCTTGTCTTCTACATTGACCATATGATGTTACAAGTTTGATTTGTAGGCAAAACGCATGCTGAGAGCAGCTTTCTGCTTCATTCCTGTGTTAGTAACTGAGCTAGAAAACACTTCAATTACCAGATGGACTGGGTTTTCCAAAAGTTATAATTCTCATGAACTTTGTGGAGCTTACAGTTTATATTTATATATCCTACTCTTGGATTATAGTTGTCTGTATTTATTTGTTTAAGTATAGGGTACAGCCTGTACTATTTTGATGTACTATTTTTGATGATCACTGTATTGTTCCACTTCCTTAAAATAAATAAAATAAAAATAGACTAATACTTAGAAGCATGCTAAGTGGTGAAAGGTTGATGCTAATTAAATAGGGTTGTCGAAGTGCATGTATGAAGAATTACACAGCATGCAGAACCTTTGTAAATACTTCAGCTACCCCTGCCTTTAGACTGCCCAAACTTTGTGAAAACAAAGTTTTTCAGTGCATTTAAAAAAATCCAAAAAAGCTCAACAACAAAGTGTTCCTTTATTTTATATTGGCGCTACTTGGGTGCCTCGTTTGTATGTGTGTAAGTTAGGCAGCAAGAGAAGAGGTGGGGATAGAAGTATAGAACTGTTGCTAAATTGGTACCTTTCAGTTCCTTTGTTCAGCGTAAGATTTATTTTAACCACAGTAAAATAGATGTGGTTTTTAAAGAAGCCTCCGTATAAAATAACTAAAAAAATGTGTCAACATTTGACTAATGCTTAATTTACTACCTCTTCATGGAAAAAAAAAATACTGCTGCTTTTTTTTTTTATTTCCTTCAAACTATTTTTGTTCCAAAGTATCCAAAACTCTCCTATCAGTGACATTACTGTTTCTGTAAACACTGCCTATGGGCTGGCTCCGGGACTCTGTTTGTTCAGAGCGTGAGTTGGGAGACTCCCTTCCAACGGAGGAAATGGGCTGATGCGTTAAGCTCTCGCTGGAGATTGTTCGCATCCACAGAAGCTATATCCTCTGCAGGAAAACAGAGCTTGGATTTGTGCCACAGCGTGTCCGTGATGTTAACGAGTGGGAGAAGCTGTGTGTTCCTTGCCTGCTTCAGGAGTAATCTGCTAATTCAGGGAAGGGGTGAGAAAACAAAGTGGAGTTTAACGAAATTTAAATGTGACACTTAATCCTGTTAGCACACGGAGGGAAAAGCTTTGTGTTGCCTGGTGGTGGCGAGAGAGGAGCTATTGAATTTACCTGAAATCTATGCATCAGGAAGAACCAGATCAAATGGGATCTGGACCCGTGCCTTGTTTCAAATACATCGTCTTTGCCAAACAGAAACCTCAGCTGAGTTTCTGTAAAACTGAAGCCCTGCTTGTTTTCATCCCGCAGCAACTGTTGTTTAATACAGATGAGCAACTTGATCTTCTTGGGTTGCTCACATACCATAGTGATGAGCTGCACCAAACTACTAATAAAGAAGCTTTATGTTAACTGCCTATTTAGGAGAAAAGAAAGTATGTTCAGGTGAGTTTTGTTACTATCTTTATGCTCAAGTGGTGAGTTTAAACCCTTTTTTTCAAAGTTTCAGGGTTGCTGCTTCAAGTAATACCTATTACTGCTCTTAAATTTTTTCTTTGGTGTTGCTAATTTGGTAGCCTGGACCTAAAATGGGTTAAATGACTTTATAAGTTATCAGTCAGACGTTAAATATGACTGCAGCATGTGGTGGTGCTGAGCACCGTGGTTTCTGGGAAATCCCTGATGCAGTTCTGGATCACAACAGGTAGATGCACTGGGGGGAACATGGGGCAAGGCAGTACTGGTGCGGCTGGTAAGCCAGTAAAACCAAAATCTTAAAACCAAAATGCTTAAATCCTTCTTGTATACAGTGAGGAGAGGAGGAAGGAGGGCTATGAGGGAGGCTGTGGAGTTGGAAATTGTATTTCTGTTAAGATGTGACACAGAGGAAAGCACAAATGAGGCGTAATAGAAACTGTAACACGTGGGGGGCAGAGGCTGACATCGTGTGATAACTGGAGGTAGAAAAGATGGCTTAATGGGGGGAAAGATTATTGTAGACCTTGATAGGCCTAGACCATGACAGTAGGTGCTATTTGATTCAACTGAGAAGGGTAGCCATAAGAGAATGTAAAGGGGTGACTTCTTAGACTGTTCTTTCTGGCAGTAGTTTTTTGAATGTGTTACGGTCACAGCCAGAATTTTGCCTTTCCTTCATTGGAGTACGTTGTGTAAAAACAAACCTGGAAGAGGAAGAGTCACTGGATGAGACAGAAATGTAAGGATCAGTTGACAGGGCTGCAATTTGAATTTTATACATAAAGAATCTGCAAGACCGGGTGTTTGGCTGGGTCTGTGGAGTTGCAAGTATTAATGATGTGTTTGAGTTGGCAGGCGTATTTTTCTTGAAGAGATGGAGAGATGAAGAAAGATTTCATATGTACCATTGGACACAGATTTGGAGTAGAGTCAGTTTTCCGGACCATGTTTGCAAAGGTGGCATTTTTTTTTTTAAAATTGCAAAGTGATCACCCAGAGACTGGATGTCCAGAAGAGCTTTTCAGGATCTGCTCTTTATAAACAAATGGAGGATCTTCTGATAGGGAAGAAAAAAAAACCCCACAAAATTAGCTGAATAAGAGAGCTAGGTCTGGACTTTCATAGAAAAGACGATTGGCAACTCAAAATGCATGGGGATGGAATAGTGCAAATATCTTCGGACTTTGGCATGAACGCTGTTAGCTAAATTAACCTGAAGAAGGTCTACGATGGAAATAGAAAAGTGAAATTTGAGGCGACTACTGTGCTTAGAGATTAAATGAAAATCTGGGTAGTGAATGAAGAGGTGAGTAGACTGAAGGATCTAAGATGGGGAAAGTAGCTAAAGGATGGAAATTCCCTAATAATGCATACTTTTCTGTAAAACTTACTTGTAAATCCTTAAAAAAGGGTTCATATTAAAAACAAATGAACCAACAAAACTATTTTGAAATAGTTATAGTAACCATAAGCGTTGGCAATAGGAAATGCTTCCTGCATTGCTTAATTCTTTCTCTGTGAATTTAATAGCATTCTTAAACCAACAAGGGCAAGAAAAATTGACTGTACAAGTTTCTGAAGCATTGTGTCAAACCTCATTCCTGCTTGTCCACGTAAAAATGACGACGTTTCATATTGGCAATTTCCCTTTCTTAAAAGCATCTTTATCTAGAACTTTTTTCAGGAGAGGGGAAAAGATGCATCCGTCATACGTCCATCTGCTCGGTCATGCAAATATTCCCTTGTAACTATTGAAATGCCAGCCTCTGTCAAAGTCTGACAGCTTGAATGCCATTTGCCGCAGTTCATTCAGCAGCAGAGCTAGCTGCCTGGTGGGTGTAGAGGAAATGTTAGAGGCTAGCTGAACATAGTTTAGGTAACTTAGAGAAGGATGCAAAAAACCCTTTGACGCTCAAGGGTAAACTTTTAATTTAAGGATTTTAGGAAATGAAGTGGTGCTAAATAGTAACTGACTGTAAGCTTCTTTCTACTCAAATTTTGCTGCTAATGTGAAATCTTAAGTAAATTTTAAGTGCAGCTTTGCAGTTTTGCTCCCGCAGAAGCTGAAATTCTTCCTTACTTTCTTAAAACGTTGATTTTGAAGAAGTTATATTTGCTAGGGAAAAGGGGCCAGCTATACTGTTACTCTGGCGTAGTGTGCAAGCTGGCTGTTGAGTCATGTACTCTTGATGCTAGTAATATTCTTGAGATTTCCTGAAGACAGAGTGACTGGAATAGTACTTGTCACCTGGGCATATCAAACCCGGACTGAGCAAGCAGCACGTGTAAAACTGAGGCACTTGAGGTTGTTTTTTGCGTGTTTTGAATGTGCAGAAAGTGGGGGGAAAGCGACTTGCAGAAGAGCTGCTGTAGAAACAAGTGTTTATGTGTAGAAAATTTGAGGGAGAGAAGTTAACAGAAAGAAACTATGAGCCCCAAGGGTCTTTGTTACAGTTAGAGCCAAGACTCATGAATTAAAAATTCCAGTTTAGAGTGCACATAAATTGCCTCTTGTTTTAACCTGACAAAGACTTGCAGTTGTATGGAACAAAATAGGAATTGTGCAAAGGTTTCCCAATGAAACTGAAAAGCAAGGTGAAACATGCTCGAAGGTTTTATATTTAATTAAGCACTTAGTCAGGTTTGCAACAGAACTTGCCTTCCCTCCAGAGTCTGTGATCAGACTCCTCAGAGAGAAACTTCTGAGACTACGTAGCTCGTCTGAATCAGAGGGAGGTTCCAGGGCTTAGTTTAGGTATGAAATTAGAGGCACTCTTCCTTTGGACGTAATTTTGAGATCATGTTAAGTGGTTTGGGGGTTTCCTGTGAAGTGATTTACTTCAGATTTATTTTTTGCAGTTGCTGCTGCTCAGCTACTAGGTAGTTTGTACTCCATCTCCCCTTCAGAATTATATAAGGTAAATTTTCCAGGATGCTGTTTGCCTGCCTGCTTTTTATTTCTCTTTTCCATATTAATATCCAAGTTGTCCAGCATCTATATTAAAAAACCATAAATGCTTCAAAAAAGCCTCTGTGCGTCTGTATTTTTGCTGCTCTTCCAGTTTTACTCAACTTGAGATATGAAACCATGCAAAGGAAATCTTAAGTGCGGTAGGCTTAAAACTTAAGTTGAAACCTCAGAGCTGTGCTAAAACCGCCTTATAAGGCATGGCAGAGATGTTTCAGTAAATTCTCTTCCTAGCCATCAGCCTAAAAAGTTCATTTTCTCTTTGCGCTTTTTAGCTTAACATAAAGTTTCTTTTAATTGTTTCGTTTTCCAAGTTCTTTACATTGGAATATAAGAATATATGTACACTGAGTTGACTGCATTTGGTAAGAAAATTGAAGAGGTTTTTGTAAGGTCGTGCAATAAGCCAGTATTAAAACCATAAACCTGGTTTCTTATATTACTCTTGTACCTAAGAAATGAATCAAAACCAAAGTTCTCCTAATGTAAAATTCCATAGTTCAGTGCATGTTTGTTGCTTTGCTTACCTGCATGTTTCTCACAAAAAAACAATCAGGATGTCACCAACATCCAATGGTTCTATGCCAAGCAAAAATGACATTAGCTGGATTTCTTAATCACTTGACAATTCTTTTCTTTGTTTCTACAAATTTTGGTGTTCTCTTAATACGTGTTTCTGCTTCAGAGTAAGACTTGTTGATTGTGGTAGGACAGAAAGCTCCTTCTGTAAACTAGCAAAGCTGAAAATTCTTGCTAAAACTAAATAGAAGCATAGAATCATACGATCATCAATCATATGAAATAATATAGGTTATGTTTGGGATGGAGGAGGAGTTTCATTCCTTTTTTTGTTTGTTTTTAATCTATGCCCTAGTGGTCTAAAATAAGTCCTGCCCTTCATGTAAGTAGCCTATGAAACTTTTCTAGTTAGCTTCGGTAGCAAAGTGTGTAACTGAATTTGGGCACTGAGCAGCAAAAACGGTTTTGTGCCACATCTGTCTTGCTGAAACTAATTTGTACCATTAAGAAATTGTGAATTTTGATATTTATTTGCATGAAGAAATGAGATAAACACTGCTGTTAGAATTTTTCTAAGTAAAATCACCTCAGCCAGAGATGCTCCGTAGACACTTTCCTTACAACTCTTGTCAAAAATCAGAGACGGGGAGAAGGTGGAGGGAGCCTCTGCTGTAGCACAAGGACAGTCACGCTAATGCTTGTTTTGCAGAAAAGCTTTATTTCGCTTAGCAACGAGGTTGCTAAATATTCCAACACTTTGCAGCATAATCTAAGGAGACTAAAGCTATTTAGGAACAGAGGGAATGTGAATGTGTGGGGCAAAGACGCATGCCGTAGCTAGAGATTCTGACGAGTGTGAGGGAGGAGGGCATTGAGCCTTAATTAGAGATTATTTAATATCAAGCTGGTTCTTGATGTCCTGCGGCAGTAGAAACTGATGCCTGTTCTTACAGCTTTATATTTATCTTTTTTTTTTGCATGTTGATAATATGCAAATGAGATCATATGGCAGGCCCCAGGGGCTGCTTCTCCGTGTGAAAGTGATACTATTTTGTGTGACTCTTTCCATTCAGGATTGATGGCTGAGCCGGATTTGTGTACCCGGACAGTTGGGGGGTGGTTAAATAAATACCCTTATCAGCCCGGAGTGAAGGGTTGAACTAGCAGTTCTCTAGGCTGTACTGACATCTGGTGGCAGTTTATATATTTATATAGTATTTGAAATCTTTTTCATTCAAAGATAGGGCCATTACCTATGTGGGGTCTGTTTGCTTTTGTATTTCAGGCTGTTCTATTCTATTCTATTTTGTTGTTCTATATGGTGGCCATTCTTCTCCCACTGTCTTGCTTCTCACTCCTAGGGGGGAAGTTTAAAATCGGTGAAACTAATGTTTCTTTTAGCTAGCTTAAAAATGTACTGAGGACTTTAATTTTAGTTGTTTTTTTTTCTTTATGTGTGTTATAGCAGTTACATGGAAAAGGAAACATTTTTATTATTTTATGTTTTCCCCTCCCTTCAAAGGGCTGCAAGGTAGCTATTTCACGAAGGAAATGAACGGGATAGTTTTCTTTCTTTGAAGCTAAAGGCGTGTACACTTGCTAAAGGAGAGCCTGGACATCCACCTCCATTTTTAGGTCTTCCCCATCAGGCAGAGACCCTGGGGTTCCTCCTTACATACCCAGATATATAAGTGCATGTGTCCAAAATGTAACACAGGGTGATCAGGACAGGAAAAAACATAGAATTAGTTGGCATGGGCTTGAAGTAATCTTATAAAAGTGCCAGATTTTTTTTGGAGAAAGTCGATAATAAATCATTGTTACCAGGAGCAGAAGTTGTGTGCCCTTCCAGGAGCAGGCAGGTGAGAAGAAAAACTTGGCAATTTTGAGGGAAATGCTGCTTCATGTAGTAGACAAACAGCAGAAGTGAGCAGTTTGTGGTCTTCACAGCTACCACATAAGGATGGAGACACATGAAGGGGGATCCACCAGACTTTAGCTAAGCTCTAGGGATGCCTGCCACTTTGCCTGCTCCTTCCCAAGTCCAAATCTGAGTTCTTACTTCAAATTGACACGGCTGTTGTACTTTAGATGTTGCTCGTTGCTTTTTGAGGGGTGCCAGGACAGTGAAATTGGTAATTTGGGTTATATCTCCAAATGTAAAGACCACACAGTGTTTACTCCAGGACTCCACCGGGCAAGGAAGGAAGAGTTTTCAATACCTTGAAGTCTTCCCTGGGCCTGCTGCTTTTTCAGCCCTCTGTATTCAGGAGGGGGATACAAGACAAGTATTTTGTCCCTCAGGTGGATCAGGTAGCCTCTTTGTAGGCAGATTAGCCTTCCTTGTGTGCATTATAGAGGCACTTGAGGAAGTTTTTGGAGACCATTTTGAACTTTTTTCATTTGTAAAAGGCAGTATAAGAGGGCTTGCTATGTAAATAGTGCCTCATTAGTTTTGCCAATGCCATAATATCCATAATGTTCAGTGATACTTTCTCCCGTTTTAATGGTGTGCCTGATACAGCGGTAGCAGAAGGAGAAACTTTTTCAGAGGGCCACAAGTACATGGAAAGTAGCAGGATGTTAACTCATCTGACAAGGATGTAAAGGTGTTATACCTCACACTATATATAATTTTCTTCCTGTTTTCAAATTGAGGGTCATTTTTCTTTATTTTCAGGTCATCTGCTGTTGGGTGATGGTTCTTGACTGTAACAAATATTCTGTAAAGTGAGCAGTGAGTAATTTGCATACGTTGGCGCCCAACTTCTTGTCATCACAATAAATTAAATATTTAACTTGCTAAAAAGGCACAAGAATAGGTTTTCTTTTCAGTCTTTCCCTTTCGTGCTTCATTGTGAAATGAAAGCAAATGAACAACTGCAGTTTCTTCATAGTGTGGCCCATTGTGCAATTCAGAATCTCTTCCTTCCAGTTGACAGCAGGGCAGTGCTTCAGTTGGGTTTTGGAGGGGTTGTTTTTTTGTTGTTGCACTACATTCTTTCAGCAGCCGCTTTGTTCATAACTCTCTGTATTGTCTTTTACAGCCATAACCCTTGAGTATAGGATAGTGAAGCCAAGGGAGGGACAGCAGATTCTAGGATCAGCTAAATAACTGTTTCACTAACACCTTGCTTCTTGGAAATCTGGGGGAGGAGGCTTTGAGACCATTATGAACCTTGAGGCTATCTGTGCAGGTAGTGCCTTCCCTTAACTCCCTGAGCCACAGAATTTTAGCCTAGCTTTGTGTAGGACTTGATGGCAAATCACCAGCTTTATTTCTTCTCAGATACCTATAGAAGGACATGTTTTGCAATGAAAGCTGGTGGGGCTTTGTTTGCCGCAATCTTGGTACCTAGGCATAGGTGAGGATCTGTGCCTAGCAAATGGTAGGCATCTGTTTTGGCAAAGGGATGTGATGCATGTAGCTTCCTACCCCTCCCCAAATATCTCTCCTTAGAAGCATCATTCAGACTTCATAAATACTGGTAAAAATAAAAGTCACCCGAGATGACTTGGAAGTCAAAGGGAGTCAACAGAGAAGCAGCAGAAATACAGTGGCGGACCTGTGCCTAATGTAATCATGTCATGGTCTCCTGTCTTGGTCTCCATTGTTTTGAATGTAGGCCCTTCAGAATAGGAATTGCTGTGTTTGAGTATAAATCCAGTTCTTACCAGAAAATTTCCTTAAATTGTTTGAAGTTGTTATGACTATCTGGTGGGTAGCGTATCTGAAATATATATGCAAAACTGACTTTTAAAGCCCCAAGTCACTTGTTTCATTCATTTAAATGCTGAAGCCAAAGAATATATAGTAAGTCTCAAAAGTGTTTGGGATTCCATAATAGTATGAGGCAATAATATATTGTTTAGGTTTTATTCTGATTTTTCTTGTTCTGAATTTCTGGATTGTTTTTTCTTCATCTGAGTATTTTCTTGTCACTGCATCATTTGCCTTGACAAGTTTTCTTCCTTTGAGTGCTGACAGTATGTTGCCTGTTATTGCACTGGCTCTCATAAATTTTTGTAGATATGAGGCCAACAGCTCCAATAGTTCATAGGCTTATTTTGAAAGCAGAATTATTTCTTGCTATAGAAAAAAGCCAGAGCAGACATTTTGGATTTTTTTCCTGCTACTTACTTTTTAGCAAATACAATATCCATGCTCTCTGAAGTAGTTAGGGTTTTTTTTTGACTTAGGGACATACTGGATTATTGGCAGGGGGTGGGTGGGTAATTTTTTTTTGTTTCCGTTTATTTTCCATGTATTAAACTTGGGAAAACTGTTTTCATATTAGAGGGTGTAACATAGGTTAACATTTTCAAAGTCAACTGTCTGATTTTAAGCCCCACAGTTTGAACTGTACAGGGAAAATGCAATAAATAGAAGTTCTAAGCAACAGTAATAGAAGTTGCAAATCAAGATAATACCATGATTGAATATATAAAAAAAGTTCATCATAGCCCTTAGAGGGTCAAAATAAGATCTGTTAAAAATAGAAATATCCGATGCCTGCCTGCCAAAGGTTGAGAATACTGTGGTAAATTCAGTCGGAGACTACCCCAGTATTATTTTTCTGCGCTCTATTGTAAAAGGTTGAAGTGCCTTCTGCAAATCATACTTAATCTGGAAAATGTTGAATGAGAAATACAAGGTTTCTGGCAGCTGTTCATGTGGGACGTTTAAGCTGGCCCTGCCTCCAGCAGGGGCTGGGACTAGGTGACCTCCTGAGATGTGTTCACACCTGGATTGTTCTGAGACTTATTCCTTTTTCTTGCTCTGAGGGTGCAGCTCCATGACTTTTTGCACCTTATGGTTTTGTTTCAACTGCTGGATTCATTGTTGAGCCAGCACCAGTCTATTGTTTCTTGACGGGTTACCTGGCATTCTGCCTGGCTTGGCTGCTTGATTAAAGGGCAGGGATTTCCCTATTGCACTGTGGGTCTTAGAGAGATCCAACCCATGCCCCTAGTCAACGTGTAAAATTGGTGGAGTTTTTTTTAGGAGAAATGCATCTTCTGAGCACAGAACTAGCACAGGTTGTTCAGCTGCTGACCAGAGAGCTGATTTATTCAGGAGAGACAGCTTGAGAAGGAAACCTTTTAATTCTTGCAATTTTTGGCTCCTTTGCCCTTGTAGTTCATATTATTTTGTTGCAGACTAGAAGGTGAAGGTGATATGTACCTTCAGATTTATTTCAACTTTTCGGGCTCCTGCAAATCTCTAGGCCTTCTTATGAATGGTAAAGTGGGGTGTGCCAATTACATAGTCCCTCTCTTTCTGTCTCCTGCTGCTGTAGTTCTTTGTCTTGACCAAAGGGATCCCCACCGGGGATTTTTGTGACTGCAAGAACCAGGCTTTTAGATACATGGCCTGATTTTTCAGAAGTACTGGAATGAGATGCAGGTAATGGTAGAGGAGAAAATCATACAGTTACTTTGGTCCAACTGAAACATACTTTATGCCCGAAGGAAACCTGTTTCTTATGTTGTACTAAGACCTGGATTTTTTTCTGAGGAGTTTGGCTTCTGTGCTACCTGAGAAAAACTTTTTGTTATTTATGATTACATTATCATTTTTTATTTAAGGAAGCTAAATACTTAATCTGTTTCTGAGAGGAAAATATAATCTCAAACATACCTAGACTGCTGTTAAGTCATCTGTTGTTGTAGAAATGAACTCTTAAATTAATTTACCAAGCCATGTCTTTAAAAGTATCCTTTTCCTCACAGTATTCAAAGATGTCCCAGAACCATCATTCCTCTGATAATTAAAAATAATCGAGATATCGTAGGCATTCCTCTAAGCCAGCACTCTAGGATATTGCTTTTAGATTGTGTTAAAAGCTTCCAGTCCTTTGGAAAAATTACATGATGGCTTTTACTTGTGGAACACAAATGCCATTTTGCTGCTTGATTGTTTGTTAGCATATTTATGTGCACTCATTAAAATGGTTAATTCTCTCTTTTCTGCAGGCACAACTTCAAGACATTCAAGAGTACTTTGGAGTGAACTGACAGGAAGCCTTGCAGTATCACGATGGCAATAACAGTAGCTGTCCTCTGGAGATGCTGAAGCTCAGCTTTATTTTGAACTTCTTTCCTACACCTCCCGACTTGTGCACAAAGGACTTAACATTGATTTCGATCCATAGGGTATAAAATAGTCATGGGTATGGGTTTTTTTCCTCCCTTTGCTTGACATCTGTGTGTTCCGGCAATCAGTGATGAAGTCTGTACTAGGTCTGCTGACATTTGGTCTTCAAGACATTTGGTTTTCAAGAGCTCTGAGTGACAGGTACTGTAAACATCCTACACTCTCAGCTGTGGAAACTAAAAAAGCTGGGAGAAGGCTGTTTACTCTCCCTGCCTTGGAAATCCTCCGGTGGACAAGGATGGACTATTGTGAGCTCTGTGTTGACTGTATTTCTGAAAACCTGTATGTCATATTTTAAGTTACAGTGTCAGTAAAAAAAAAAATAGCATTATATCATGTCATCAGTGTATGATGTTCTAACTGAGGGCTTTAAAATATGCTTTAGCTGCGCTGCTGCCTTGAGGGAAACTTAAATAGCGTCAATAATACATTACAATCATCCTTAAGCAGTGATTAAAACAAACCTGTCGCTCTGTTTGTTTATAGGTGGGGGTACATACAAGTTACAGTGTAAACATCCTCAGGTTGACACATCAGTAGTGTATTTAATCAAAATCATCCCTAAATGTTTGGTTCTTGTTTTTTAAGATTCACTCAATTCTTGTTTCCTACCCAGAAGGGCTACAAACAGACGTCAGAAGGCAAACAGGTTCTAGGGGACTTCAGATTTCAGTTTCTTTCTTGAAAAAATTCAGAGGTGTCAACACTGATTAACTCCATCTCTAAATTAACTGAATTAAAGATACAAAGGTATTTACCTTATTTTCCACTTCCTGTCCCCTGCCACTTGTCCCCCAGACTGTATTATTCTTTGTGCTGGCAATCTTCCTCTTCCTCCTTGTATTTCTTTTATTCTATTTCCTGTTAACCAAGTAGAGCTGCTCATTTCGTATGTAGAATAAGCTGAAAAGAATAGTTTTCCTTTTAAATGTAATATCATGCTGGCATGGTGTAAATCCTGCTGAAGTTTAGTTTTGCATCTCTTCCTAAGCAGTGACTTTGGCAGAAAGAATATTGTTCCCCTCTTTTTTTTTTCCTAATTTTTATTTCTTCAAGAAATTTTTCATAATACAGTTGAATTCAAAGATCACCTTCTAGCTCCTTTTGCAATAGCATTCTTATGTCTTCAGATCCTGCCGCTTCACCTTTTTAACAAAGGCATTTAAATATAAAATCTTTGAAATAAGACCTGTTCTAAGAGTTTAAATATCAGGGTTTGGAAAGTGGTGGGAGTGGGAAGACAACAGAAGAATGGTAAAAGATCGTATAAGGATTTGAAGTAGTACTTCTACAAAATGGACAAAAAAAGAATTCAAACTGTTAGGCAGAGCTAAAAAAATAAGTCAGTTATTTGAAGCAATAATTATTTTTCAGGCTCTGGCTTGCCTGTCTTTTGGAAAAAGGAATTGGAGGAGAAGCCAGAGTCACAGGGTCTGTTAGAGTGCTGTAGCCAAGAAGTAAGTTGATGAGTGAAAAGAAGGTTGATGTCCAGCTGTGCAGTAACAAACACCAGTGCTTCCAGTTTAGGGGGGTTTAACACATGATTTGTGTAGTAATTTCTAAGAAGAGCAGCGTTAGCCTCCTAAAATGATTGTTTTAAGGAGACATTAGCTGTTCAGACTAGTCAAACGATAGAGGGTAGCATTTCCTAATACACATGGTTCCCTTGGCAGAGAGAGTTTTCTGAGGGTGGTGGAGCACACAATTACATTCTCCACTGCGTGGCAATACTGATTGTAGGCTGTGTCGAGGAAAGACAGCCTCCTGAAAGGAGATAACATCCTGAATTTATGGGGTGTGGGGTCTTTATATTATTCATATTCAGATTTGCTTTAGGTTTGGAATCATTATTTTGTGTCAATTGGAAAAACTTCTCTGTATTTAGCATTACTTATTTGAGCATTTAATAGTGAAATTCCATCTTCAGTTCCATCAGCATAAGTTGGGACTGTTGGAGTCTTTCTCATACATTCTTCCTTGGCCATGCTTTCCTGCCCTTTTACTTGTGCTGACATTAATGTTTGTTTAAACTGCAAGCTAATTCAGTGGCTTGACCCTGCTGAAAGCTAAATAAGCAAAACAGCTTTTATGTGGGTAAGCTGAGTAATGGCTTACTCCACCACAGTGCTGTGGCCTAAAATGCTACTGAAAATGCTCACTCCTTCAAATATGGCCACTTCTCTGAAGAGCTAGAACGGAGTTTATTCTAAATAGGTTATGAAATCCTAAAAAAATAGAATGGTGAAATTAGAGAATTTGATACAGTTTTGTATTTTATTTGATATTAAATTCTTCTGTTAATGCTGTTTGAACACAGTTGCAAGCACGGTGCTAAAATAAATTCAGATAAAATTGTTTTAATTAAAATTTTTCATTGTTTGAACACAATTCATGCTTCTCTTTGAAATATTTGTTTGTAACGTCTAATAACTAAATTGTGTTGGTAATATGGAGCAAGCAGTAATTTTGCTACCTGCAGACCTTTAATTGTAAAGGCATCCTCTGATGTACTTGCACCATACTGAGCACTGTATAAATTGCATTATTTCTAGATCATGGAGGTTTTTTTCCCCCCCAGGTATCACTTGCCAAGCCAAAGGCAAACGTTATGTCCTTTTCTCCCGTTAATCTCAGACTTCAAAGAGTTTAAGATTCTTTCCAGTCTATCAATTAAATATAGAGGTTTCCCATTGTGAAAAAAACATACAGGGCTGTTTCAAAATCCTGTTGCCAGTAATGAGCTTTGGATTGGATCCATGGCAAGGTAATCTGGATAGCTACCACAGCAAGTCATCTGTGGGAAATTGCTGATTGTAGGCATGGGCTTTTTTTTGGTTTGTTTTTTTT
>RSEF01000003.1:92191525-92214270 GCA_003993805.1 Himantopus leucocephalus | reverse complement strand
TCTTGAAGGGTGGTTCTGCCAAGATGCAAAAGTGACTTGCTCCAAGTGATTCTTGGCACCAGCCGTGACAATATCATTCTTGCATGTTAAGCTCAAGGAGCTGCATTGATTATGTTTTTATTATTTTTTTTATGAGGAAGAGGAGGATAGTTCTTATTATTGTGTTTCCTTATTTCTAAACTTAAGTTTAGGTATTGTAATTTTCTCTCTCTAAACTCTTAACACAGAGGTGAAGCAGAACCTTTTCCCTTTTTTATTTTTTTAATATTTTTTTTTAAGCTACAGTTCTTATTACATAGTCCCTCTAGGTAATTGCTCAACATCCAGTTTTGGTAATACAGGGAGTGACTGTGGGAAGAAAGAATGTGTGGGAGTCCTTGGGCAGAGCTGCTGTTTGTTTGGAGACTGCAACCTGACCTTGAGGTTTACAAGTGAAATACTAGAAAAACATTGTATTACAAGTTTCGAAGAGGTGCTAGTGAGGGAAAGGAGAGGTGAAGGGGGAAGAGAGGTGACTGACTTCTCATCCAAAGGGGGGGAAAATAATATACTCTTGATTTTAAGTGTAAACAGTTCCTTGATGATACAGTGAAAGACTGCAGCATTTGTCCTTGATGCTTATACAAAAGTTGAGTTCCCTTTTTTATGCAGTAAATCTCACTGTCCCTGATTCTAATTCAGTACAGGAGAGTTTAAGTCTATGACAAGCTATTCTACTTTGAAGACCTATATCTAAATAAAAGAAGAAAAAAAGAAGAGTTTTCTTTGAATGATAAGAAGAAAAAAATTATGTGGGCTTCAGTCATAACTGCCCCTGAAATGAGAGAGCGGATTCTAGATTTGACTTTTCTCTGTCCTATGATTGAGATAAAAACATGTAAAAGCAACTGTCCTTCTGCAAAATGCAAACAGGTGTGGGACATCTGCAATACAAAATATGCATTCGTATGCAAACAAAGTTGTTTTTTTTTTTAAAGCTTAAAAACACATTAACTTAAAATCTGAGCAAACACTTTGTTTGATTCAGGTTTTCTTCAAAATTAGGTTCTGTTTTTTAAAAACTTTTTTTTGGTAAACTGATTCTCTTAAAAAGCATACTTAATTGAACAGAAGCTTCTTTTATTCTTGTGTGAAACTCTTGGTTCTTGTCAGCTCTGGGCTGCATCCAAGACCTACTTAGCTACAGTTAGGCTTTTATTTCCTTATTTTTGACCTTTGGTTTTAAGGATGTTAGTGTGAATTAAATGGAAGTATGCTTTTGTAGCAAGCACTTTATATAATAAGCAAACTTCAACTAAGCATTGCAGTCTATAACTACAAAGTACTTCAGAAGAGAAGCTGAGGGCTTGCTTATTTTAAATAGTGTAATATGATAGCTAAATTACACCTTATTTAACTCTCCAAAAGAGAGGAGAGTGAGGCTGTGCTGCGTAAGCCTTACATTTGCGACACTGACTCTATTCCACAAGAGGATCCAGTTTTGTTCCTGCTACAGGTGATCAGGGATTTTTGTTGCTGCCTTGGTCCTGTTATTAAGCTGTTAAAATAATACTGCAGAAAGATGGGCTCTAATCCGGGCTTTGGACAGACTGTCTGCGCTTCATTTTCTCCTTTGTGAAAGAAGATGACACTTCCTCTGTAAACACAGAACCCCACGTTGTTTAGGAGTCTCTCTCTTTGCAGTGAAGTGTGTTTCCCAAAATCATACCATCACAAGCTAGTTTGTCTCATTGTGTTCCAGCCTTTCACTCTGATTTAGACAGATTGCATTTCTCGGTTGTGCTGCTGGGGCGGTGGAAAGGATGTGCTTATTACAAGACCTAATGCAGGGTGTTATCATAAAAGCTGCTAAGAGCTCCTTCTTGTGCTTCTGTTGTGATGCCGTCCTCCAACGGGCGGCAAGGAGGCATGCAACACCTCTTCTAGTGGTGGTTTTAAGTGCGTGCTTACAGGGCAGCCCACAGTTTGTACAGTCATACCTGGGCAGCTGGGCTATTGAGAGCTGCCCAGCTATGGCAGCATGGAAGTCAGCTCCAAACCAGCCTCACCCCACTTCCTGAGACCCTGAGTATATTCTTAGGTTACAGGAGGGTCCAGCTGTTTCATTACTTAGTTCAGCAGAAATACACCGAGCATCGCCACCAGTGAAGGGCTTCTGGGCTTTGCATCTATTGAAGGCTGCTGTTCTCCAGTTGTTTCTCTATAGCCCAAAGCACCTGCTGGCTCAGGTGTTCTGAAAAAGTGCTGCTAAAACAATTCGGCTCTGATGGGCAAGGGCTAAGTTGATGTTGACAAAGAAAATAATTCCAGGATCTATGAAATTCATGTTCTGTTCCTTGGCTAGAAATAGATGGCTCTGTATAGCTATGAACTTCATAAATAGTTGAACTTGACTAACTTGCAAACAGTTTTGGTAAGGATGTTGAGATGCAACTAGATTATGCTTAGTTCACAAAGTACAGATGAAATATGCATCAGTGGTAGGTTTATTATTTTTTTTTCTTAGCAGTGACCATACTCACTGCATTGATATTAATGGAGCTGATAATGAAGATCTTGCAGCTTGACTATGTGCAATTTAATGTGAGGTATTTAAAAGATGCGTAGATGTGGCACTTAAGGACATGGTTTAGTGGTGGTCTTGGCAGTGTTAGGTTTATGGTTGGACTCTGATCTTAAAGGTCTTTTCCAACCTAAATGATGCTATGATTCTAATTGATGAAATGCTACAATATGCTTTGTGCTGCCTGCGTGGAGGAGCAGATCAAATCTAAATTGAAACAGATCATGTTTTATTGCCTTGGGGGTAATTGTGCGTAGCATACAGCTTCTGAAATTAGAAGTGCTACAAAACCAGTTGTCTCTGTTGCCGTTCAGAGTAGGTACATGTCATAGTGTAAAAGTTGGCAAAAACAGGAGTGACCACGCTTGTCTGCGCTGAAGGGTCCTGACACTCATCAAAAGTCCCAGAGCCACTTGTGTTCATGGCTAGAAGTCTGTCATGTTCACTTCTGGGGACCCTGGCCCTTCTGATGACCATAGCAGTGCCTCCTCTCTGGCCCCAGAAAAGGGCTTTCCTGGGGGTATTTATCACCTGCTTTCCCTGGTGAGAGTATCAGCTGCCTTTTGTGATCAGCCTTGCTGAAGTTTGCATGCTCCAAAAGTCTCAGTGAGTACCCAAACTGAGGGGTGCTTGGTGAATACTACACCTTGGGAGACAACCTCTACTGCTAACAAAGATCTATTTTCTGATGTGGCGAACTTTATTGTGACACTATGTTTTCACCTATACTTAATGTTTTTCTCTCCTGTAGAGATACGTGTGTGTTAGCCCAAATGCTCTTCAGTGGGGCTTTGCTGCTCTTTAGCTCGGAGATTTGGTTAGAGCTATGTGAATTCACCGTGTAGTATGGCTTGGTTAGGGTAGGAAAGGAGCAAGTCTGAAATACGCAGGACAAAAGAAGTTGAACGGAAAATATCTGGTAAGATTTTTCTATGAACTGCTGAGCTCTTCCAAGTGGTGGAGAAATAGGATAAAAAATGAAGACTATTAAAGACAAATTGATGTCCTGAACTGTCAGTTCAGGAAACTCCAGAGACAAACTAAATGGAGAGTTTTCCCCTGAAGTTCCCATGGAATTTTTAAAGACAAATCTAAATGGAGAACAGCACAGATTTACGTCTTTGTCTGCAGGAACGGAATAATTATTGGCAGCTAGAAAAGAAACTCCAGATTCTTGGCAGAAAAAGAAAGAGGTCCAGCTCAAGGACTTGAACTGAGTTGATTTAAGGTCTTTCAGGGTCAAATACAAGATTTTTATATGTACCATAGAACAAATTTGTGGAAATGCGGAGGTGGGAAATGAAAAATGTTGGTTAGGGCTTGAAAAAAAATATATATATTTGTATTTGGTTTCTTTGAGTGTTTTTGCAGGCTGGACTGATGTCTGAACGTAAGCCAAATGCATTGTTTACAGCAAGTAGAGTAATTACCTATAAAGGAATATAGAAGTTCCTGCTTCAGATTGTGGTCTGTCAGTTTTAAAAGCAAGACTTATTTTGAGTATTTTAACAAAAATGCAATTTCTGTCTTCTCATTTCAGATTAAAATGTGAAAAATGTAGTTGATGCTGTCACATCTCCCAGTTTGAGCAGTCTGAAAAATACATATGGATTTTAGGTGCATAAAAGTTCCCAATGATTTCTTGATTGCTGGGCGGGGGGGGTTGTTGTGTTTTTTGGATTTTTTTTTTTCAGTCGATCATGCTGTTCTTATGATCTATTCGATGCTGCTGGAATCGTCTACGGTAGTGTTACACTGGTTTTACTCCCCTCCCTTCCTCTTTTTCTAATCTGTATTTATTTGTGTGTAGTGAAAAGGGGGAAGTAAGGATTTTGCTTTTGTCCGTTTGAGTCAAGATTCCTATGCTGCGCAAAGATTTTTGTTAAGGCCTTCACAGACATTTTAATATTATTGTTTCAGTACCATCCGCTAGTTCTGTGGGAATGCCCCATCCCTGGAAGTGTTCAAGGCCAGGCTGGATGGGGCTTTGAGCAACCTAATCTAGTGGGAGGTGTCCCTGCCCGTGGCAGGGGGGTTGGAACTAGATCGTGTTTAAGGTCCCTTCCAACCTAAACCATTCTATGATTCTATGAATGTGAGAGAGCAAGTCACGGACTGCGCGCCCTGAGGATTGTACAGAGCAAGATCCTAGCAGGGCAGGGGCAGTAGGCTGGACCTCTGTATCCTTGAAGCCTTCCCCTCCAACTCCCCTGCTGAACTTTGAAGAAACTTCACAGATCTGTCCAGTTTAATTTCTGTTCAGATTAACCTGAAAGATAGACAAAAGTGTAGGGCTAGTTCATGTGGCTTAGCAATCTAAGGTGTTTTTTACTGTCTGTTCTAATGACGATTTTAACTGAGACACCAAAGACACGGGCAGGGGGAGGGAGCTTTGCTCTTTCAAGCAAGAACACTGGCTTTTTTGTTACTTGGCTCAGGGGACTTGCCTATACATGGACTTGCTCTGAACAGCTCTCCCTGACGCTTCTGTGACTAGAACGGGAGCTTCCAAAAATAATTTGATTTTTGAATCATCTGTTGCATTTGAAATGCATGCTCGGCTTTAATAGTAACAGACAGTTTTTAGGCATAGACAAGTTCTTGACAATTTGTTGAAAACAAAATCTTTTTGTAGAATTATTCTCTACCTTGAATGAGTTTTTGAGAAATGTACTTGGATCCAGACTGTGGTTTGTGTGTGAACAGTGAGGGCAAACCTGCAGCACAAGCACTGGGACTCAAGTGGGAGATGGGAGACTGAACCGCATCTCTCTCTTCTACCCATTCAAAAATGAAAGCAAGTGTTGAAATCTTGACAACTCTTACAAAACCAAAAAAGCACCCCAACCTGTGTATGTCGTCCCCCCCCCCAACTTCCCGTGTTCTTATATTCTGACCAACTTTACTCCACTATTTGTTTATGGAAAATACGGTTGTTTTATACCCTGAAGACCTCGACGTGCAGGCTGCTTGAGGGTATATTTTCCAAATAAAGTAATCTTCATTTCTTGGTAAGTATAGAAACATCCAGTTACATTTGGGATGCAATTTTCTTGTGGGGAAGGGAGGTGGAGGAAAAAGAGTCAATCAAGAGCTGATCACGTACAGAGAATGAAATAGAGAAGTATTTCCTGAAGGGCCAAAAGGTCTGACTTAATCCTTGCTGATGCTGATAGTCCTGTGGAGATCAACATTCAGCAGATGTGGCTATACCCTTCTGAGATTGTGCCTTGCCTTTCACCAGCAGCTCCTGCTCTGCGTCCATCTCACTCGCTTGTCTGCTCTGTGGAGCTTGCCTGATCTGACTAAGGGAGATTGAGGACCAACTCTCAGCTGACCTGCCTCCCACATCTTGTGTTTTATAGCTGACGGACTGAGAGAAGTTGGGCTGAGAAAATGTAGCTGCCTAGGAAAATTCAAGATGGGCTAAAGCTGGTATGGTTGCCAGCCGAAGGAGACCTAGAAACAGGGCTGCAGAAAGGCTTAGCAGCAATCTGAGGATGGCTTGAATAGAGACAAGTCTTGGAAAACAATGGGAAGAGCAAACCTGGGGAAGAACAGAGCTTGCTACTTAATATAGAGCCTCAGCAGCTGATTTCACAGGAGAGGAGGTGGCATGAAATGCAAAAGGTGGGCAATGTATGTGTGTATCATCAAAAGGCAGCAAAATGTGAAACTGCTAGGCCTGTGCAGACTTGTGAGAAACTAGAAGTACTGTACCAGGAGAGCACAGTGAACCTTTTTTGAAGATGGGACTTGATAGACCTTTAGCTTGAAACAGGCTTGTGTCCAGCTGATGGAGGGAGAACTCATAATTGTTTGGAGAGACCATCTATACCTATTGTAAGCCCTATTGCAAGCCCTATTGCATGGGCTTCTGTTTTGGTGAAGGAAGGACTGGTCCACCCACAGTCCGGTGACAACCAGCTATTGCTCAGCCTGGAGAGGGCAAGGTCATCTGGCAAGAGCCTAAACTGTGGTGTCATGTTCCTCTGGAAGGAGAAAGCTTTTGCTGTGGTCACCCATAGCTCAAGCCCCTGCACCATCAAAGGAAGATGCCAGGGACAGCAGGGAACACAGTCTGATTCTGAGAGGGAGAGTTAATTCAATACAAAATTTTCTTGGACATCCTGAACAAAAAGCAACTTATAAAGCAGCCAAGGATTCAAATACATATTACCCAAACCACCTGCATCAAACCAAGCTACCCTAAGAACTTGTTTTCTGTCAACAAGTGATTTTGGAAAGCCTCCTTTTAAATGTTGTCCTCCTCTGAAGCAGCGTTTTGGAGGGAGCTCTGCAGTGTCTGTAAGGTTCATCAAGTGCTGCAGAAAAAAATGGGAGCCGTCTGTTCTCTTGCTGGTCCCTGTGGTGGCTGGGACCAGAGGCAGGGCTGCGAGAAGGGAGTAGAAAATCAGTTTGATAATGTGGATTTATGTTTGGGGATTTTTTTGTCGCGGGAGGCTGTGGGGCAGACTGGAAGGGGGGTGGTGGTGGTGGTGGCTGCCCCTGCTGCCTCCAAAAGGTTAAAAAATAATAATTATAAGAGTCTTCTGCTGGTTTGGTATGATGCAAATTTACTATTTGCCCTCAGCAGTCTGTTCTGCAGAATTAAAAGAAAATTATTTCCTTGGGTTTCCATGGGGCCGGACCAAGGCCGGCACGAGGCCGCTGGGCTGGCCTGCCCTGCCGTCGCCCGCCATGCGGCCTTGCTTTGCCAGGGGACATGGCCTCCGGCTCAAGTATATGCGAGATAACTGTTTTGCACTGCCTTGGGGAGAAACTGGGAGCAATTTGAGGGAGTGATCTAGTAAAAAAGGTCGGGTCTTAATGAGTGAGGGCATAGCCTAGCTTAATAACTCCTGTTTTCTGGCTTCTGTCTTCTGTTCCGGGACAGGAAAAGTGATTTTTCTGCCTTAATTCAAGGTGAATGCTTTGTCTGCCTGCTCATTTAGGATTTAGGCAATAGATAGTTAAGGCAGGCTGAAATATTTTTGCAGCTAGCTAGTCCATAAATTACAGCAGATTTGCCCTATTTTGGAGGGTTTTGAGGCAGAGATGTTTACAGCAGCTTGCAGAAAGGACAGGACTTATTTTTGTAAATTCCCCTTAATGTGTCAGCATCCGGGTACCTCAGTCTCACCGCTAATCAGTCTGTAGGTTTCAGAAACACTTTTGGGTTTTTTGCCTGTCATGTCCCCTGTTTCTGGAGATGTGGAGAGGTAGGACCTTCAAACTTAGCGGAAGCACGAAGCTCTTGTTTGCATTTTCAGATGGAGCTCCAGCTCCAAGCTGCACAGTTGACACAGGCCAGTTCTGATTGCATCGTACGTCTCACTAGCTCTTTTCAATTTGTTTTTGTCATCCCTCAAGTACTACCTCCCACTATATTCTGGAGGGAATCTTTGAGGAAAGACAGCAAAGGACAAGATGAAAACATTATACTGGCTCAGATGGCTTTTTAAGGATGGTATGAGACTCCAAATCATTCCTTTGGTGCAGGAAAGGGAAATCTTTTATTTGAAGAAAGATTATGGACAACTCTGAACCCTGGAGTTTTGGGGGGTAGTTTATTTCCTTTTTTCATTTTGCTGAAATTCATCATAAATTTTGCTATCAAAATTTCTGTATATAATTGGGCAACAAAGTCAGTATGCTGGGGAGCTGTGGATGGCTTCACTTTCTACAGTTCTTACAAGGAAAGATCAGGAACAGGCAAGGCTTTTTAATTTGCATTACGAGAAAGCCCAGTGTACTGGCTTGTCTGTCACTGCAGTATTTCATCCGTCTGCCCGGGGCTTTCTCTCTGCATCCGACTGAGTTGAGCAATGTGGCTGTGTTGATTTGTGCCTGCAACACAGGGGGTTTCACTGGACAGATACTCTGCTATTCAAGGTCTAATCATCTTTGTGGCATGAATGGGGGGCGGGGGGGGAATGCAATTCTGGGTATGTGCCTGATATCTGCCGACACACAACTTGTGGAAAACATGCTTGAGTCAGGCTTAGCACCCCGGTCTTACTGCATTTTACAGCAGAAGTACTGTTTGTTTTTCTGGTTTGGTTTTTTTTTTTGTTTTGTTTTGTTTTTAATTGTAACTTGTGATTGTGCAGAGGTGTTAGTTTTACTTTTTTTAATTGCTCTTTCAGGAGCTCCAAGCTTTTGCTTAGCGTAAACAATCAAACAGTTCTGAGTGCTGCACTTTAAGCCTTTGCACCTGAATATGGTCATACTGAGGAAGTGACCAGCTCTGCTGACAAAATCTGTGAGCTTGAGACACTTGTTAGTAACAGGGTAGTTAGAAAGTCAGAAGATTAACCTTGCGCTGTTGAGGCAACTGTAGGACCAATAAAATGAGCGTTCCCAACTCAAGAAAATCTGGAATTTCAAAATGCCTACTGTATCAACCCAGGCACAACTTGGCAGTAATTACTGTAGGATATCTAAATTAAGCAATGAGGTTTCTATTGTGGCAACTGTTAGGAGAGACTTAGCAATGCACATCAATTCCTCCAGGACCCAAATGCACTTTTCCTTTCAAGGGGGAGTTGTGGGCATTCAGATCCTTGCAGACAAGTTACTGAGGCCGTAAATCAGCAAAACACTTCTAAGCATATCCTTAAGCGCTTTGTTGTTGATGAAGGGGAGACATAAGCTCTTAATTATCTGTGCTGAACAGGGAGCTGGGAGGCTCCTTGAATATCTTTTAAAACACTTGTATGCTAGCTGTGGCCTGAAATGCAGAGCACGAGAAGCTGCTGCTTTACCCTCTAGCTGCACTTGTCTTCTGTGAATGTGCTCACTAACCTTCAAGTGAATGGCGCCTTACATCTGAGTCTTTGTGGGAATTTTGCCTATCCCGAGTGCTTATCAGTTTAGAAAAATAGGCATAATGCTGTATTCAGCTTTAACTAGAGCACTTTTGATAACTGTCCATCTTATCCAAATACTGCTGAGCGTGGGATTATTAAATAATCTGAAAGACAAATGGAGGATGAAGCCGGGAGGGGAACTGACTTTGTCTTTTATATGTTCACATCTGTATCATAACCAGGTGTTGGTAGATACTTCAGCCCTATCAGCGCAGCCAGTGCTTTGGAGTTCTCGGCAGGAGGTAGAAAAAGAAAGAAAAGAACCCCCCTCATCCCCTCCCCAAAGCAGCAGGCAATCGCAGCTGTTCTCAAGGAGAAGGTTTGTGTCAGCAGATCTTACAAAGCTATGCTCAGAAAGTTAGTGTCAGCAGCCATAAAAGCTGGCCTGTCAGCATTTCTGTTTTATTCCACACACAAAATGCATATTACTGAACAATTATGCCAAAGGCAGGGAATATTTCTTGATAACGCAACTTGGAAGTAGCGTCTTCCTGTGGGAGCAATTCATGTCATGTGCTGCAGAAATCTGTGTGGGTTTAGATGCAGATCCTTGTCGCGGGTACTTACTGTAAGATGGCGTTTGGAGCAAAGTCATTTGGTGTTACATCTTGGCCAAGGTAGTCTTGGCCTGATCCAAAGTCTGCGGAAATTAGTGAATTCCTGGTAATTCTAACAATCTTCCAAGCATGCCCCTAAAAAGCATATCCATTATGAAGGAAGCTTGGTGATGTTTAGATCTTTGGCCTCCAAAGCCTTCAGAGAATATGTAAAATGCACGCTGATTTCAGTTTGCAGTAGGGATCTAGCCATCATAAAATGCAGGACAGAGAGCTGGGATGAATTTTGAATACAAACTGATTTACTGCTTTAATATATCTTTATTGCTCTGTCTCAGCCACCATTTAACTGTGTTTTGGCTGTGTCCATTAGGAAAGATGTTTTTATTCCTGCTTTGTCAGAGGTCACAGTTCAGAACAGATATTTTATTTAATAACTTTGGAAAAACAGAATTGGATTTTAATTTCACTTTTTATTGCATGAGCCCTACTTTTCTCTCCTGTGAATAGGCAACAACTTGCTGCACAGTCCTCATCTCGGCTTGCTGGCTAGCACAAGTTCTTTAAGAAACAAACAAAAAACCCAAGCAAAAAGTTGTGTTTGGAGTAGTTAAGGAAGCAGGAGAAGAGGAGCATAAAATCCCCACATGCTCATTGTGGATTTGATCTCTGTCCGTGTACAGGAGCTTGACTAATTAATTGCATGAGGCTCTAAGTCTGATTTCTGAAACTAATACAGACCTCTGTTTGGACATGGTGTTCCAAATCAGCGTGGAAATTGCTGTGATGCTGAAATCCACCTTGCTTACTTGTTGGTTGTTACCAATCTGCTGCTGGAGGTTACCGCTGCCAGCTGCGCTGCTGGCACAGCAGTTTTTATAAGGGACCCTCTTTTAAGCAGCCTTCGGTGGTATTTACGATAGATCTGGATGCCTGTGCAAGAAAGTGGAGGGAGTGCGAGGATAAGGTGTGCTCAGAAGTGTGCTGCCAGGCCACTGGTGCCAGTTGCTGAGCTCCAGCCATGGTGGGGCATGGGGGTTATGTCACCATAACAACTTTTTTTTTTTTTTTTGGGGGGGGGGGGGGGGGGGNCACAAAACCACAAACCCAACACCAAAAAAACCCCCGAACACTGCCAACAGCAAGAACAAAGTTTGTGCCAGCTGCTCTGCAGCAGACATCTGACCACAGCTGAAGGCAGACATGAAGGAAGACAGTGTCTACCTGAGAACTAACATTGATTTTTAACAAAATGATGCTACAGGTTGCAAGTTAGAAGAAATGTTTTCATGGAGTTTCTTTTCCTTTCTCTTTCTTTCTTTTCTTTCCCTTTCTCTTTCTTTCTTTTCTTTCCCTTTCTCTTTCTTTCTTTTCTTTCCCTTTCTCTTTCTTTCTTTTCTTTCCCTTTCTCTTTCTTTTCCTTCTCAAACTGAAACCGGGAGACTCTCAGGAAAGACAGGGGAAAAAAATCAAACAAATATTTATACAATATTTTCTGTTTTTTCCATGGACCTTCTTGTAATATAGTATTCAGTCAAAACAAATACATTACTTTTATCCATGTCAGAAACAGTGTGGCATGCTTTAAAGCTCAGTGGCTATTCTCTAGCTTAATGTATTTTTACCTTTTTTGTATATAGGTTTTATTTCTTTCCACAAATTGGAACTATTTTTTTTTTTTGTCCCTTCATGCGTCTGAGAGTTTGTCTGTTCATTTGAATGGGAAATATACAGGAAGCGTACAGGACCTCTCACTGTCTTTTACAGGGCAGCATTAATCTCTTCATGTGGTTTTTGAAGGGAGGTATGTGGATGTTATAGCTTTGTCTGAGCAGAGAAGCCAAGGCCTTGTGCTTGCAGTTCATTCCAGGATGTCTTTTACAGCATTACTTATCCATAAATGCCAACCTGTTGTAGGGGTAGAGGGAGGCGCTATACTCTCGTGGCAGTTGTTTTGGGGAAGGGAATGACATTGCCTTTTCTGAGGTTAATAACAGAACAACAGATTTTGCTGTGTTGTTTTTATGAGAGAATGACCCAATGATTAATTTTTAGCCATACGTGCAGGCACAATCCTGTTCATTTCACAAAATGAAAACAAATGCCCTGAGGACTAATTGCATATGTTTCTGTATAAGCTAAAGCACAGTTTTTTAGGATACCAGGCCATCTTGAATACCTCCACACCACCTAGGGACTGACTTGATAGTCATGTCCAGTGTTTGTGTTATCTCAAAACCTTCTCTACAGTAGTACTTTAATACCTCTGATGTGTAGGATGCTGTACACCTTCTCTCATGGAGGTTAAGAGTCCTGTGCTGCCCAACTACATTGGTAGGTAACACAGTGTTTTCATTACCTTCCTCATCTGTCTGCATACCTTTCTGCAAGTTATCTAGAAGCTACGACATCCTCTCCATTGGTTAATGGTATCCATGAAGTGGGTGAAACTGGAAGAGAGAAGCTCCTGAGAGTTTGTACTCCTGTTTGAATTGTTGGAAGATTACAGTTTTAGTGACTCATGAAAAGATAACAAGTGCCTACTCTTTCTCTTTTACTTTGAGAATCAGATGGCAAAACCCAACAAATTAGACCTGAAAGGGCTGAAGAACCCCTCTAGTTGCCTAGGAGGGAGGAAAGGAAGGGGATCAGTTGATTCACTTGAAAAGCAGTCACAGTTTCCTCTCTGGCCAGCTGACCTTAGTATCTTCAAAACCACTTTTTCCTGATACGGAGCTTAAACTGATTTTTTTTCAGCTTTAGCCCTTTACGCTATTACAACTAATCCCAGTGGAAAGATTTCTCTTCCTTCCATTATTTTTTTTTCTGTGAATATTTATGTAGTTATCTAGCTGTTTCCTTTAATTCTTCTCCCTTTAGGCCCAATAAATTTAGTTCTTGTCATCTTACTTTCAAAGTTGTATTTTTAAATAATAAAGCAGTGTTAAATATAGTTGAAAGCAGAGAGCATAATGCGTCTGAGATTTCACAATAATTTAGGCTTTTGGAGACAATAGTGTCCATTTTACTAAGACCAGTAATCCAATATTATGAATTAGTCCCTTGTCAGATGTTTTTGAACATTTGAAATAATAACTGGCTTTTAAAAATAATTTATTGTGTGTTACTGGCATGTAAAAGCCTATTGTCAGACTTTACGTAAATTCTCCATCCTGTTTTAATACTAATTACAATAAGAAATTGGATGTTTAATTTTTAAACACTGAATTAATTTTTCCTTTTGCTTGTTAAAACACTGTGAAATAGCTTGGAAACTCTTGTGACATCTGACATGGGTCTTCATGGGTGCCTGATGGAAAGCGTTGCATGTTTCCTTCCATCCTGCTCTGGCAACGTTAATTCATTCTTTTGCAAGTGGGACTGGGAAAAAGTCCAGGTTTATCCATCTCTTCCTGGGGGAACTAGAAGATCCAGGAGATTATGGGATTCAGACATTCTTAACTTCTAAAGCATTTGTTTGAATTGCTAGTAACTGAAAAGTTTAACTATATTTGCAAAGCCTCTTACTTACAGTTTGTATACCAAACGGTATCCTGCAGTAAGCTTTTTAGTGGGCACTCTCTCCTGGAAAAGTCATGTAGAAGTTAACAAAGACGTAATGACTAAAATTTGACAGAAATTAGCTCTTAGCTTGATAATACATCACTGCCTATTTGATTTGTTCACTGTAATTTTTTACACACAATATTGCTAAGTCATTACCTAGTAGTGTATCTAGATCTGTTTAGCTCAGATTCGCAGATACTGTGTTGAAATGAAAAGTGGAAATGATGAGGATTGGAGGTTTATCACTGCTTCCTCTCTAAAATCTTGACTACCATTGGTTAAAACTTCTGAGTGCCCTTCAAGGCAGAGTTACTGAGATGACTGCACCAAGACTGAAAAATATTCTTAAGATGGATCTTTTTAATGATTTGACCAATACCTTGAGCTTTACAAACTCATGCCTTTGGCTCCAAGCGCTGGATATTTTAAAGCAGGCTCATAATGAGTGATGGAAATTTACCTTTTGCAGGTGACACCCTAGACACATTGCCAATATGCCTAGTTTAAATTTACTAAGCAAGTAAGCAATAAAATAAAGTCTACAGAAGTATATAAAACTAGGCTTGCTTGGATTTACTGCCAATAGATACATGATGAGTATGATTAAGAGGCACTTGTTGCTGACTTTCTAATAACTGTCTGCTAAAATATGTATTTCAGGCAGTTCTGTCAGCTTTATTGTTACTTTTTAATTTTGTTCTAAAGATTTTTATCAGATTCGATTGTTCCCTTTGGGGATTATAGGATGCATAAATTTTTCAAGATGAGAGAGTTTCTGTGATTCATTTTTCTTGGTCTCTGTTGGTTAAGATGAAACTCCTTACCAGTGTCTGTAGTGTTGTTTTTTACTCTGAATTCTTTTCTTAAATATTCGGTTTGATTTAACATTACTTATAGCATAGAAAGAAGTTTCCTTTCTGTATGAGTGCAGGAGGTCTGTATACTGGTTTCAATAAAGGAAGCCTTATTCTTTTCATTGTTGGAAAGAAATTGGGCTTGAATTCCCATAATTTTGTTTGTATTACAACGGAGTTCAGCCTGTGATCATGCTGAAAGAAGCTAGAAATTGAAGCCCTCCATGAAAACCTACTGCCCTAAAACTAAATGTATATTGTTTTATCTTCATTTGCAAGGTGAAAGTGATTTAAGCCTTATGCCTTTAAAATAAATATTAAAACTATGTGCATCTTGCCCATAACATAAATGTGGCTTGCTTGTCCAGCATAGGCAGCTGCTGCCCTAGGCCTGTCTGGCTTCTCGCTTCTGGTTCAAAAGGGCACTGGTATCTCGTGACTCCAGTGTCACACTGGCCAGTCCTGTATAGATATAACTATACTGAAGATCACCTCTAATGTCTGGAAAGATTTTATAGAAGAAAAAAATAGAAGACTAAATTTTGCCATTTCTCGGAAACTGGTGGATGAAAGCTGATACAGGTTTTAAATTAATTTCTTGTGAAATGCTTTGACTTTCCAGGAACAGCCCACAGAAGCAACAAGGATCTGTGGGCTCAGTTCAGATCCATAAGCACAGGTGTCCAGTTATTTACTGGATATCCTGCCTGGCCCCCAGCTGCTGCTCCAGAGGTCTGAGAGTTTCTGTTAAATCCTGTGTCCTATCTACCAACTTTATGTGGGTGTTCTGGTTGCAATGGTGTCTGTTGTGGGTAAAGCTGAATCAGTCTTCAGGATCTTTTAACGATGTCTGCCTTGGCTTTACAGGTAGGTCACACACCCAGCTCTCAGGTAGACGTGATTAGGTGTCCAGTGCTAGCCAAGATGCCCTTGTGCCATCCTCCTGGTTCCCAGCTACTGCTCCAAAAGGACTCCGGTCTCACACAAGTCTCTGCCAGCCCTGCTTGGACATCTCAGATACTCCAGTGTGTCTCAGTGGTATTACAGACTGTTCATGTAGAAGTTGGTGTCAAAGCAGAGGGCCCTGCTCTGTGTTACCAAACAGCCACTGCTGTCCTATTGTCCTTTTGGAGGAGAGATTCAGAGGGACAAACTGGTAGCAGCCCATTCCACGTTCAGGAAACTTCATCTAGTAAGGGATGGGATTCATTTCACCTAACTTTAAAGACCAAAATCTTAGCTAGTCTACAGAGGCAGTCTAGATAACTAGCTTAGTGATACAAACACCTTGAAAGGGTTTTGTGCTGAGGAGGTGCCTGCTTCTTCCTCGAGACTGAAGAGGAAACCTAGGTGGCCGATTTGAACAGTAGTCTCAGTGTATGTCTACATGGTCTGCTAAAGGAACCCTGATTAGACTGCAAGTGTGCACTAAGGCACTACTGTCCAGATAGCCCCGGAACTCAAGCATCCAGGGTGCTTTCCTGGCATGCCAGACACTGTGCTGTGGCAAGCATCTTGGGGCTGTCTGAGAGACAGCAAGAGTGGGAAGGAGGTGGAATGGGCCATGTTCTTGGCCACTCAGGAGAGGATTTTTTTCTGGCTAGAATAGGTATGGCTTTAAGACATTGCCGTCCAAGACATGAAGGCAGCTATGTGGCATACCTTGGCCCAACTCAATGCCTGGAGTAGATGTGGCCAGGCTCTTGCTGACTGGTGGTGTGAAGGGCTTGGGAAACTGTGCAGTAGGTAAACTCTCCCTTACAACACCCACCGCACAAGTAGGGCTACAGCCCACTAAACTATCCCCACCCGGTTTCAAAAACACCAGTTAATGAGCTTGATGACTACGTGAAGTCATTTTATGTGAAATTCAATGTAGATTAATTGCTTAAATATTTACTCAGTTTCTCAGGGGGATTTATGGCACATGCCAAGTTCCACATTGCTGCTGCTACACCACAGTAGTACTTATGCTCATTAGCCTTAAGGTTAATTGGAGCTTTTCTAGAACGGTTGCACTAAGCTTGCAATATAGTTCCTTTACAAGGAACTGCTTGTACCTCTTGAGAAATCCTCAGGGGCAAATGAAGACACCCATTTCCTCTTTGTGGCAGCAGAAGTTCCCTGGGGAAAGTCCCGTGGTACTGGCCCTGGGCTGTCTAACCAAGTGTACAAGATTGTTGCCTATGAGTACGTGACAAACTTCATAGTTGTATGATGGTCTAAAAGCTGACTACCATTTTTTTATCATCCCCTTATTCTACTATAGGTGTGTATATATATCTGTCTGCATATATATATATATACACACAGGCATATATACATACACATACTGAAATGGAGAACGTGGGTGGCTGTTCTCATAGTTGTATTTTGGAAAGCTAAAACTAGGCTTTTGGTGTTAAAAATGGTGTATCGTGCCCAGAGCAGTGGTTCAGCTTTGGCTCCTCTCTGTTTTCTTGGTAACCATAGCTACTGCACTTTCCTTAGTGGGAGCAGATTTCTCAGAGATTCCTTCTTGTAGAATTACTGATGTAATTACTTTACAAATACCAGTAGAAAACTTCTGCAATGGAAGTCCAGTCTCTTCTACTGGCTTCAGACTGTTTCCTGGCCTAACTGCTCAACCCATGAACAAAACCTGCCCCTAGTTTGCTCCATGCTCAGCTCTTCCTTTGCATACTTGTCGCCCCTTTACTGGTTTTGGTTGACAAGAGCACCTGACAAATCACCGGGGGTCCTGGCTTCTGCAGAGTATGTTGATGGTCAGCAGTAAATCTTAAAAGATTGATTATCCTGAATTGTTTTCACCAGCTATTGGAGCTGCAAGTGTTAAAAAAAGTACATACCTCTTCATAAAAAAGCACGCAAAGATTACAGGTCTCCTGCAGAAGAGGCAAGCTAGCAGGGGAGAATAAATCATCACAGACACTGTGGTACTGATGATTTGTATTCTTGTAGCACCTATTCTGTAGTCCTGAACAGCCACAAAGTAAAAGGCATTCCTCTGCCCCAAATGATGGATAATCTTGGTAAAACAGAAGGAAAATAGCAGATGGATGTAGATGCATGGGGGAATACAGTCAGCCTGGGTCAGGATGATGCCAGTCTTAGCTTAGCAACTGTCTAACTTCAGTTGAATTTTTGAGACTTTATGACTTTGGATCATTTGAATGGAGAGATATGACATAAACTTGACTGTCACTGAGCTGTCATAAAAGGATAAACATTTTGTAGCATTTCTAATAAGGAAGGAAAGGCACTCTTTTTTTTTTCTTTTTTTGACACCTATTTGCAGTGTGGTTCTTGTGTGAATAACTCACTGCTGTAGTTGCCACAACCCAATGCACCAAACCACTGCACTATGGCTAGGTGAGAAGGATCCCAGTTGAGCCTGATGCCTTAGCATAAGTGTTTGCAGCCTTGCTACTGCTGTATACTCCCACAGCTTCAGCTAACCAGCCACCACGTGTCTACTCTGCAATGAGGCAAATCATTTTTAGGTTTCCTAAGCTGTGTTGGTTAGGTTGACATTGACTACAACAGACCTTGTTGGTTAGATTTCTCACTGACTGTTATGGAGCTTGGAGATGTAGCACAGAATTAAACACTTAAGCGCTTAACGTCTAAATTTCCAACTGGAGTCGTATTCTGTGCTGTCTCTTAAATTGTCCATGCAAACATGTCTGCCAACTGAGATGTCCTCTGGTGTTCTGCTTGGCCAACAGATGCTGATTTTAGAGTGTAAGTCTACCAGAAGCCCTGTGTCATAACTTGCTATACTGGACATCTCTGATTCCCATGGACATTTCAGATGTTACAAGACACCTGAGCTTAGGCAACTGAATCACACACACATTCCCCACCTCCCCCATGACCCCCTGCTGTCTAACACTGAAGAAGTCTGCTCAGAGACTGTGAACATGATGTACATCTTCATTTGGTGTAAGAGCAGCAGTTGAAAGGATGGCTTTGTAACTAGCTCTTGCCTAGTGCTGGAGGAATGCTCAGCTTAGACCTATGCAGTGTTAACATCCCAGTAGGGGTAAAGAATTTGATATGGAAGTGGAAGAAAGCTGATTTTCACTGCCTGGGCCAAGTAGGCAGAGATCCTACACAGCATGTTCTCAGTTAAATTCTTCAGGTTACCATGGCATTTACCACAATACCTTGTCAATGCTGTATTCTTGTTTTGCATGCCTTGTCATGCACGTCACATCAACTGAACACTGTCTTTGCACTTTGTACCCAATGACTCAGCTCTGCAGGGAATAGGTACAGCAGGAGCTACCCATCAGGGGACAGTGGTGTGGGCATTTCTGTAGCCTGTGCTGGTGTCAGCCTGGGTGCAAACCTTCTACCTTGGCAGCAAGCAAACCCACAAGCAGCTGGAGAAGCACGGGGCAGCTCTGCTGCCAGATGCTGTGGTCTGCACCCTCCGCGCAGGGCTCTGGTGCTAATGTGGACTTCATATGTTGTAGGGGAATAGATTGCACAGGCCGGATGATGGTATCTCACAGACCTTTGCTGATGCCTGACAGGAACCTGAGGTAAACCCTGAGGCCAAGAAACCAAGTGGTCCATCCCTGAATCCCATGCCTTCTGCTTGCAGCCCACCAAAGTGAAGACACATCACTTTCTCAGTGTTACCCGTCTCATCCACCCTCCCACGTGCTCTGTATTCAATTTTCACATTGCTTGATTGCATTTTGTCTTAATTTAGAGCTAGTTTTGCAGGTGAACAGTGCTGCTGTACTGCCATATGCTATATGACTTCTGCAGCAGTGCTTACATGAGCTGAGATCCCAAGTGAGTTACTCAAGGTCAGGGAAACAGCTTGCTATGGCTTTGTACAGGGGCATGGCACAATAAGTCCTTGATTGAGACCAGTGGATGTTAGTTTAATACAAGCAATAAGAGGCTCATTTACAAGGAGAATGGGAGTGATGCTGCTGTTATGAAAGGTAGGCGTAAGGAAGGACGTAACTTTTAGTTCACAGCTGAAGCTGTATGATTTTCTCTAAATTGTTATATCGCTTAGCTTTTCAGCCATCTCCATTCCTGGAGGAAGTAAATCCTTTGACTAGAAGAATTCTTGGTTATTTTAATGTACACCTCCTTTGCAAATGAATGGGAGCAGTTAGAGAATGAAGCAGCAGCATTACATCAGTGTGTGAAACTGTGTTGTATGCAGATACATGCACAGAGGACCAGAATTGTCTGTGTTGTTTTGTTGCCATGCAGAGAAGCTGCAATTGTATCAATGTCTGATTTTATTTGAGTGAAAGTAGGAATACTTTTGCACAAAAAGCACAGGGATTGATTTTTAAATTTCTGTTTTGAAAGAACATTAGCTATTAAGAGATATATTGAATTGTGTCCCTTTAGTTTTGTATATAGTATGCAAAAATGAAAATGTTGTGGTTCCTTGTAGAACATTACATTTAGCCATTCTGGTATTTTGATGCTATCTCAGAAAATCAGTGCAACCAAGTTTGAATTTTATAGATGTAGCATGAAAGTTGTTCTACAGATATTTTTTTCCTTAATACACCCATTTTACAGAGCAAACAACTGATGAGACATCCTTGTTCCGCTATACTTCAAAAAGGTCTTGTTGATATTTTTTTTAAGTAAAAGATATTTTGATCCTTTGTTAGCAGCTCTGATAAAATTTACCTTGAAGTAGTCTTCTCAGGAAAACTCAGTTTTAACCACATACTCAGACTGAACTATGAATGGTTGAAACAGTTTACTGGTGTTTTTAAAAAAAAAAAAAAGTAACTATGGAAACGTGCCAGATATATTTTTTTAAATCGGAATTATTAAAGAACAAAGTATGCAAAGTATGTCATTTTTTTTTTTCTTCCTGAGAATGAAGTGTCCATTTGTTTACAGGAAGGAAAAAGGGTTTTGTAACTTCCCTGAAAGGATGCAAATATATTATGTGAGGAAGACCTTAAAGCTTGTGAAGCAATGAAGGCACTCTTAGATAAGAGATTTTTAGATAAGAGCTGCATAGATATGAAGCAATTCTTGTAAAGATCACTTGGAGCAGTTGCTCCAAGATGTAGCGGTCTGGCTGGGATGGTATTAACTTTATTCATAGCAGCCCACATGGTGCTGTGTTTTGGATTTGTGGCTAAAGCAGTGTTGGTAACACACCAATGGGCTATTGATTAAGAGTGCTTGCACAGCACCAAGGATTTCTCTTTTTCCCTGCTCTGTCCCCCAGCAAGTAAGCTGGGAGTGCACAAGTGGTTGGGAGGGGACACAGGTGGGACAGTTGACACAAATTGGCAAAAGGGGTGATCCACACCCTATAGCATCGTGCTCAGCAATAAAAACTGAGCTAGAGGAAGAAGAAGGTGGCTTCCTAGGTGGCCAGTGTTCAGAGACTGGCTGAGCATCGGTCTGCCTATGGCAGATGGTGAGAAACTTCCTTTGGTTTGCTTGTTTTCTTTTTCCTTTGCCTATTGAACTGTCTTTATCTCAACCCACGAGTTGTCTCGCTTTTGTTCTTCCTATTTTCTCCCTCTGTCCTGCTGGAGTGGGGGAGTGAGCAAGCAGCCAAGTGGGTGCTTGGCTGCTGGCCAGGGTCAACCCACCACAGCCCTTTTTGGCACCCAACGTAGGGCTCGAGGAGTTCAAGAAAATGACAGATTTGATTGGAGTGTGCCAGACTGAGTTTACAGCTGTTATAGCTATTTAGCTGTTATTTGGCAGGCTGGTACTTGCTGTTGCTGGTCCTGATGATGGCATATTTGCTCCCTTACCTGCTCCGTTACTTGCTCCCTTTCTTGCTGTACATTGAATTCCGGGGCTTGTTAATGGTTCCTTTCAGCTTTTTCTGTTTTCTGTGTTGTTTACTGCTTAGGTTTCCTAGGCAAGGCAAAACAACAATAAAAGCTCTGGCCTTGAGCCCAGTCTGGTATTTGGCCCCTGCATTGCTGCCCTCCCAATCTCTGGAGAACCATTTCATGGAGACAGCAGCAGTTACACCTTCCTCCTGTCCTCTAGGAGCCACTTTGTGGGGAGATTGAAGAATGGCACCTCCCCCTTCTCCTTCAGCCTAGATGTTTCCAGCCTTATTGCAATGACCACTCAGTTTCTTGAACATCCCTACGCCATCAGAGCTCTCATACAGATGTGGCTGTGAACCTGATTTTTGTCTTCTCGTAAGGGTAGCCGGCTGGTTGGGGATGTGACAGGGGACTCTGCTCTGAGGCAGCCGATTCCTGGGTGGCACGATGTGTGGGAGAATTTGGGCAGTGTACTGGTCTGGCTATGATGGAATTAACTTTCTTCATAGTAGTGCTGTGTTTTGGATCTGTGGCTAAACCAGTGTTGGTAACTCACCAAAGACCTACAGGACCAGCTGTTCCCAGGTGGTCTCCCATCCAAGTACTGCTCCAGGCCTACCTTTTCCAAAGGATTGATCCAAAATCAATAAAAATCCAGGACTGTCTTTAAGCTGAGTTCAGTGTGCTTCAGGCCGTCTTGGTATCCTGGCTAATGGTGTTTCTTATCAGCTTCTTGTACCATTTTGTAATTAAAATTTTGTATTTTCTTTTGTACTGGGACTCTGGTAGAGATAACAATACTTTATTATCAGGTATGCTGTATTATTGCTCATTGGGGTAACTAGTGCACTCAGCTAGGTCAGTAGTGCTGGAAATGGTCCTCGTGCTTTGTTTTGCAGTTTGTATTGTTCTTTTGCAGCCATCTTAACTGGTAGGTAATAAAGTCATGGTTAGTTTACTACAATTTATGCTTGGATGAAGTCCTGAAGCTGTACTGCTATAAACAAAATCCCATGGGTATCTGTATTTTGAATTTACTAGCCATTTCAGACAGATATACTAACGCTGTAGGCCTGGAAGAGTAATTGGTAATCAGCAGGTATTCTGCATCCTCAGTTAATTCACTGCCTTCTACTGGACTTGTTTCTGCCTATGTTTAATGGATGTTTTCTTTGTTTAAACAGTGGATTTTGCAAAACTAGTGTAGAGTCCATTTGGTAGTTATTTGCTTCATTCACTTTTGAGCATGCTGACTTAGCTATTTCATCTTCCTAGACTCCTCCAATGGTGCAAGGGGCTTTTCCAGGGCCCTATTCACTTTATGTTATAGTAGCAGGTAGTGAAAAACAATAGCAGACCTGAAGAGCAAAACAGTCAGTGCTGAGGACCTGACACCCACACTATAAAGATGTTTGGGATTTTTTCTTCTTCAGAGTAGTCCTAATCTGGGCCCTTGGACTGAATGCCCGTTGCATCTGAAGTGCATTGGTTACACTCCTGGACTCTATCTTTCGGTTTACTTGATCTAA
>RSEF01000003.1:92173119-92191425 GCA_003993805.1 Himantopus leucocephalus | reverse complement strand
AAAAAAAAAAAGCTTTAAAATCTCTCTTCTGATCCAGACTAAAACTCTAATATTGATGCACTCTCAAAACACCAAAGCCAGGTTACAGTTCAGAATCTGTACTGAATCTGTGGCAGTCTTCCTCTTCCTTCGTTCCCCACAGAGCAAGTCTGTGGACACTCGCCAGCTACTTTATTGCAGCAAAGTCGCGTGCTGAGAGTTGTCGGGTTGGTGAGTTCTCTGCGATGCCACTGAGTGTGGAGCTGCCCTCCTGGTGGGACTACGCTTTGGTTCTTTAAACCAGCTGAGTTTTTCAGTCATTCATCAGATGGCCAAGCAGAACAAGCTCAGCCTGGTAAATTAAATGTGTCTTGGTACTGAAGATGGATGTCTTCTTGGGTAACTTTAGGTATCTTCAGTGTAGATGTCTACACGTAAGTCAATCAGTTGCTCTCCCTTTATAAGGAAGACAAAGAAAGAGGCACTTCATCAGGCCTACTTTAAATGTCTATGTGAGGATTAAATGAGTCATGACCTAAAAGTTCCAGTTTTTCTCCACTGACTGGAAGGGGACTGAGCAACTGTTTAGAGGCACCCACGCTGTAGATGTCCGAAGCTGCATGAGAAGCCCACTTCTTTCTGTATCTGAGGCAGACTTCAGAGATGTACTTCAGGATTCCTATTGAGGGTTGGGGTTGTTTTTTTGTCAGATTGAATCACTTTTCTCATTTTCTGTCATTTTCATACCCAGTGTGCTAATGATGACTTCTTTCACAAGTTTTAGTCAGCTCCTAGTGTTTTCTCCCTGGCACAAAATGTCTCACAAACATATCAACCACCACTAGTTTTCACCCCATGATCTGAGCTCCAATCCTATTAAATCTCAGGACTACATACAGAAATACTGATGCTGGAACAAGTTTTAATTTATATCTTGGTGGATTGTTGACAGCATTGATAGCCTGCAGTGCATTAACATACTGAATTATCAAGCCCCTTAAAGGAATAATGAATACTGCTTACACTGACTTTCTGCCAAAAACATTCCTTTGTAATGTAAATTAAAGAACACACCAAAGCAGTTAGATACATGTCCCACTGCTGTGTCTTCTCAAACCGACAGTGCTGAAAAGGGCTGTTCCTATCATATCTTTTTAGCCCTAACGTGATGCTTACACTACCACTGATGCTTTGTTTTTCATTCTGGCATGCCCTCAGGCCTGTCAAGTATTTCCGTGCTTAAGGGCAGTGAGGAGAGGTGTTAGAGGGTAAATAAATTCTGTAGCAATGCAAAAATTAATCATTATTTTAATCTGGATCCGAACAGGGAGATGATCATTACATTCTAGAAACTACAAATACCTGTATAAGGGTGAACTGCTTGTGTCAGTTTCAGCCAGCTCCCTTTAAAAACATCTAGAACGCTCAATATTGTTACTCATGCATGGCTGCCAATCTTTATTTTGTTTTCATCCTGATTCCTTTGAAGAACTCATTTAATGAGCACAAACATGCATCATGGTTTCTTTTCTCCTGTGTTCCTTGCAATGTTAACATTATCTCTGGATCTTAACTTGTAGCCTCCCACTACAAAGAAACACCACGACAAAGCACCGCAAGCCAGGAAATGCCATTGCTTTATTAACGTTCCTAAGAAAAAACAACTGGGTTTTGTCCTTTTTAATATCAGCTTCAAGAATAAAAATTGCCTCTGGTTTGTTAGCCATACGTTTCTGTTGTAGGATGAGTATGGGGATTTTTTTTTTTAGGTTATGACAACGATGAAGCAAGTGTATTGTTTAGTTGCTCTTCTCCTCTTGGTCAGGATCCTCCTGTCCCCTGAATAAGCCGTGTTTACCCAGCAAGGAAGCTGCTCATTGCTTCCCAGCCCTGGCCTGGATCAGTCCTTTTCTTTTTTGGCTGTCCTCAGCTCTGCCTGCTGAGTCTGGATTTGGCTGTGCTCTTTTGCCTGTGCCCTGGTTTGTGTTTTGCTTTGTAATGACCTTTCTTTGACAATGTATTTTAACAGCTTTATCCACTGTTAATTTTTATTTTATCTGTAATTATGGTGACAATGTGAGGGGTTCTTAGTTTTGCTTTTGGTGTTTTTTAACAATGCTATTGATTAACATGTAATTTGCACTCCCTTGTTCATCCCCAAATCTTGGCATTTCCCAGCTCACCTGGGGTGGGGCTTTTTTTTTTGACAAACTGACTCCTCCCAAATCCGGCTGCATGCAAACTCCTGGATACGATATACTGAAAGAGGACTTGGTGTATTTTTAGCACATTACCATCAATATTTTGCTGGCCTACTTTGCCACATGCAAAAGGACAATGATGTACTTATTCACTCATCTCTTTATTTAAGACAGAAGTGAGCCTGTTTGGATGCCATTGGTTCATCCAGCCTGGTCAAACACTGATGTGAAAGAATAGCAATGACTTTCCCAAGCACATCAAAGGCTGCCTGTACTCCAGCTGCCAGGTGGCTTCACGCTGTAACATGGCATGTTACAAAACAAAATGGGCTAATTCTGGAATACTGCACTTGCTCACTGTGTTCAGATAATTTTGGTCACTGCATCAGATTCCTAAAGTGAACATTTGTTACTGTTATTTGTTAACACATAACTCAGGTTCTCCATATGAGGAAAAGATCTTCCCTATACCTTGTTTTCTCTGCAGTGTCACAGGAAGTAGAATTTCATCTCTTTAAACTTACCATCTTGCATGCTCTATTGAGATGGCAAGTACACTTAATGTATTAGTGGTGCTGAGGAGATAAAGGGTGGAGGCTTCTATAGGCTCTACTATCATGCTTTCTTCAAAACAGAAAAACACAATAGCATTATGATGAGACTGTCCTGTGGTGATCTAAGGAAGCCTGTGACAGGGAATATTATAAGGGCAACAAGTAAGCTTAAAAAAAATCACTCCTTTCATTCCAGAATCTGTGTGTACCAACTGCTTACAGAGTTTTCTCTGAAGCTCACGTTCTGTGAAGTATACCATGCTTCATCCCTGTCTCAAATCAGATTTGTGTGACAAAGTATGGGCCATTTCTTGCTCCTCATGGCTCCAAAGTAGTTGAATTCTTCAGCTGCGCAGTCTCCTCCCTCCAGCCTGCCCACCCGGCAGTCATCTGGAGTTTGGCAGGGATGGGGAAGGGTCTCTCTGAGGTGGCATCAAAGAGTAACAGGCAGGGCTGATGTAGAAGACAACTCTGCCCCTGCGCAGCTGGGGAGCTGGACCGTGTTTCAATGCTGTGTTAACTAAGTAAACTAGCCCAAATGGTTGTAAAAATCATGGGGCCTGTGATAAGTAAATGAAAGCCAGTGTTGGTGGTGGTTTCTGTTTCTGGTTGTGTGTGTTTGCTTGCTTTTATATCTCAGTCTATGCGTGTTTGCCTTAATCACAAGCGAAAAGCCCTGTGGAGTGTCAGTGACCTAATTAAAAATGGCTTCCCTGATGAACTTCTTCCCCAGTTTATGCGTTTATATAGGTTTTCTACAGATGACATATAAAGCATGATACGGAAAAGGATGAAAAGCAGGTGGTGGCAGTCACTGCCTGCAGTTGTCCCACTTGTGTTATTTGGCTGTGTGCCAGCCTCCGACTGGAACTAATTGCCAAGGAGTTAGAGATCAATGATTTTAGGCATTTTCAAATCATCCTTGATGATTTGAATCCACAATTGTCTGCCCAAAAGCAAGCTACAGAACTGCACAAATGCATATCATTTAACATGGACTTTTTTTACTTGTAGAAAACCGATGAGTCCATAAGTCACATCAATCTTTATGTCAATTAGGTCTCTGCAATAGCTATGCTGCACCATCCTGACTACATAACTTCACACAGTCACAAAAACTCATTTAAGAAAGAACAAGCAGAGTCTGTGGTCTTGAAATAATGGTTTACTGGCAATGTCTTTTACAGGGATAGCATGAGCTCCTAGTCTAGTCAAATTGAAGTATTACTGTTTGTTAACACTTCTCTTTTAGCTGGCAGAGGTGGGCCAAATTTGTGATGGCTGTATGTTGGTACTGCTGCGCTGAGCTCCCAGGGGATGCCCTGGTTTTTTGTCGCCTTAAAGTCAGGCCCTTTAACCCAAGCAGAGCAGAAGAGGATTCATAACTCCTCGTTATTGATGGGAAAGGGGCTCTGCACAACTTCTACTGTGTTTAAGTGAGGAAGCAAAGCACAATATAACGACATATCAAGGTTGTATGATGCTGTGATCTCCTCCTATCCTTTCATACTCCTCTGTTGGTTATAGAGTCAAAGACTGGCTATTCATTCAAAGACCAAGGAGAAGCAAACTTTCTTTTTAGTCTCCTTATCTTTGTGATCTTATGCATAAGAAATTCAGTAGGATGTGGCAGGAAGGTTAAAGCCTTGTCTCTTCTGAAGATTTGAGTTCTACATACCTAGCAACAGGTACTCTGAAACGGGGTCCTCCCAGTCTCTCACTGGAAATGTATTACATAGTATGACCTGATTACAGATATTCCTCATGTCAGGGAAAGGGATATTCAGTTGGGTTCCCTCTCTCATTCCTATAGGAAGTTGGGTACTCTGTTCGAAACTCAATAGCTTCAGAAAACCTGAGAGTGAGGGACTGGGTCATATTATGTAATTTTTGTATTTGGAAGAGTAATGTCTAAACCTGAGTTTGGCTAGATGTTGGCTTCCTTTATAATCAGTAGATACAAACAACTCTTTAGTGATTTAGCTTATATATTTGAAATGCCTGTCTTAGGATGATATGTATCATCTTCTGAAGTTGTCCATTTTTCTCCATTGACTGCACGAGGAGTGTTGTGTGATTAGCTTGGGCTGAGGCATTGTCACATTAGATGTCTCAGGGCACATAAATGCCCCAAATAAGAAGCCTGCTTCAGGCTCAAGAAGGGTGTCAGTCTGTGTCTCTAGTTAATGTCCCAGAGAAGACAATCACACAGTTTGGGGGGGGGTGGGCCTGCTCTGAGTACACTGCTAAGTCAGGTCCTACATCCAGCACAGGTAGAAAGTGCCTGGTTTAGGAATTCTGGAACGTCAAGACAGGAGTTACTGTGTGCTCTCAGATCAGAAATGTCCATTTACACATCCAACGGCAAAGACAGTCTGTAGTACACCTTCCTAACAGACATATGGACGCTCAGGGAGATTAGAGGCAGGATTGAGTTTGTAATAAACCACCTAAATTTAGTTGTTTACACGTAGCTGTACGCCTACAAGCTAACTAGGGATGTAAGGATGTAAGCGTCCCTTAGATAAATGGAGCTCAGGTCAATACAGTCCATGCAGCTTTCAAAGTGATTCAGCCAACCAGCCAGTCACATATAGACATAGTTGGCCCATACCTATATGTGATAAGCATGCGCCTAGTAGGTGTATTTTTCCCTTTGAGATGTCCTAGAGTAGCCAAGACATCTGCATGGGGCTGGCAGCTACACCACGGGACCTACCGACCCTATGGAGCACCAGTGCCCTTCATGCAGCAGAAGATTGATACACTAAGGGCTCTCGAAGGTCACTTGGAAGCCTACATTTGAGCTTCTGAATCACTCTGGGTTTGTCTTGCAGGGAGAAGAACCCCTTTCTTGGTTCCACTGCCAAAATTAGTAGCTTGCCTGGCGCAGTCCAGAGGCCTTCAGCAAAACTCAGTGGCATCATCTAACCCTGTGTGAATTTCTGGCAAGTAAATGTCATTTCTTATCAGTGGTGTCAGGCAGCTGACCTACTGATGCGCTGTAGTCAAGCCTCGCTGCAAGAAAGCTGAGCCTGCTAATCCAGGCAGCTGGTTTCAGTCTATCACAAGGGCGATGTTGGACCCTAGCTATAAATCGGGGGTGGCTGCACAGCAGCTCATTTAGACCATGTTGCACCCTACCACTGGATTAATCTCCTCTCAAGAAACTGGCTGCAGTCTTGTGCCATGTTTGAAAGGCCAGTCTGGGAAGAAACTCAGCAGAATCTTAGAGGCTTAAGGGCTAGGCTGAGACTAATTTTTTGACCACCTAGACAGACCGTCTTAAGGTAATACACTCTTTTATTAATTTGTTCTGGGCTTACCTTGGCTGTGACCTTTTACAGAGCCCTAGTACAAGACACTCCAATAAACAGGGCTTTAGTTAAGGTCTTCAAGGTTGTAATCATAACCCAGCAAAAAATGGAAGAACTTCTACCAGCTTTAGTGAGCTTAATACACTGATCTGTAATGTCTAACATGATCTATGTAAAGTCTTTTCTTCTCTGCAAATTAATTTCAGATTTCAATAGAAACACATTTACACAAATATACAACCTGACTTCTGAGTTTCCAGTTAGTTAATCATTTCCAATGACATTCACAAGAGGAGAATTATGGAGAACTTTATAAATTAGATTCGCCTTCTATAGATACCACGTCAGGCTTGGCATTTAGCAGTCTGGGGCATTACTGAACTAAAGAAGAGAATTAAAATTCACTGTAGTCAGATATTCATTGAGAACGCCCAGTTCCTTTCAAAAATAACCCAACAAGGTAACAAAACCGCATTGAAATACCGGTCAGCTACAGCTGTTGCATACAAACCATTGTCAGACCTGTCTGACTTTGTACACTTGCCCAAATATATGTTGGTGTCCAAATATATTTGGACCCTTGTCCAAACATATGTTAACAATACTGTAACTCACAGATATTACTGTCATATTGCTGCCTTTCTGCATTTCTAAAGTCTGCCTTTGTATGTTTAAGTATCCACTGTGAATCGTTTTACATTATCTCGACTAAATTTCATTTTACCAGCGTTATTTATTTTGCCCTCTTCTGCCATTTATCAAAGTGGTTTTGTAGTCTATTCATATCCTCCAAGGATGCATAATCCCTCCCAGCTTTATATCACCTTAATATTAGGTTGGTAAGACTCTCCACAGTTGTTAATTGACCTCTCTGGTATCCTATTCAAAACATCCTCCCAAGATAATGATGAAGTATTACAATTACCTCATATTTAATTTTTAATAAAATTTTACAGTTATCACACTGATATACATGCAGCATTAGCTTCCAGAAAGAGATGCAGTATCCATTTTGAAGTCCTTATAAAACCATGTCCTCATGAAAGAAAAAATTTTTTTTCCCCTAATCTGTGCTGCTTAAAATGTATATAAAAGTATGTAAGCAGAAGTCAAATGCGTATGTTTTTTCATCAGCTTTATGAATGTCAGTATTTGATGTGATAGTGGTTTGCATTTTCCTAGGTCTTCTACCGTTCTTCAGAAACAGGTAGAGTAAGAACTACTCTGACCTGTGTTACGCAGAAGTCAGACTACTTGATCCAAACAGGTCCTCCTGGCTTTAGCACTTACTCATCTTCTGTGGTACTGGAATACTGTAGTGAACTCAAGTGCCAAAAATCCACCACCTTCTCAAAAATGACTACTAGTTATGACTGTGAGATAACGGAAATTAATTATTTGGGGTTTTTTTAAATTAAGATATGTCTGTGGGAATCTGTTCAAGCTTTCAAATACCACTCTGAGAAGCTATGTAAGGTGCTAAGAGCCTCTTTGTGAATCCTGCCTCCCGTTCGCAACCAGAATGAGCAATAAGCTGCAACTCTGAAAGAAGACATGGTTCACAGAAAAAATGCACACGCTTGGAAGAGTGCAGATCTACCCCACCACATCCAAAACTTAGAGTGTTCTTATCTCAAAAAGACCAACCCGTGTCCTTCTGGGCAGCTGAGAGACAGTTGCAAGTAACTGATGACAAAAATAGCAAATGACTCCTTCAGGGAAGGAACCCTTTGTTCCTCATTCAGCTGCACAACAGTGCAGCCAGGTCTCAGTAGGCACAAAGTGGATGCCCCATCGCTGTCTAACTAGCGATTCTTACTGGATCTTGATCTGTGTAAGAGCTGTTTAATCTTCCTTTCCTGAGCAAACTCACTTAGAAACTAGCCACTGCCCCATGACAAGCTAAAGGATGAAAACCAATTGCATGAGAACTGACTCCAGATAAAACTGAAATTATTTGGATGGGTATTTGACACATTTTGAAGGCTTGCATCATTGGTGCCACTGCCTTTTTTTAAAGTGCCGTACCAACAATCTGTCAATTCAGTTTCTAGTTGGAGAGTTCTTCTAGCCTACCTGCTGATAACAAGCTCCTTTATAGCTTATAGCTATAGTGAATAATGGCTTACAATATTTCTGGTTGGCCAGGAAAACCTGCACCACCCTGGCAATCCACCACCAGGTGATTAGGCTTCAGCTAGCCTCATTTCTGTCACTTCTTGTGTAGATTGCAAGCAATATGGTATACCTAGTTATCAACCCTCAAGAAACTCCAAAAATACGTCCCAGTCCTTCAGGAAACTCCGTCACATCACCTCAGCAGCATAGACTGCTGTAAGCAAGTCAAAGCAGTCTTCTGCTCCTGGCACCAGCTTCCCATAGCAATACCAAGCCAATTAATTTGACTCTCAGTTCTTATCAGTGGCCTGAGATCCTGATCCTTTAAAAACCCTCCTAGAGCTCTGTGATGAGATTTGGCTGACAGCTTTGCTCTTTGGGTACAACTGAGCTTTCTATAATAAGGTGCAGTTATTTGTACGGGAGACAGAGCTTTCCTGCAGGAAGATCTTTAGTTTGTGGGATTAATTGTCATACAAACCAAATATCATCAAACCCTTCACCTGATTTTTGATGCATGTACAAGGCAAGCTTTTGAGGCTCCACTGTCCCTACTATAAACACAGTCAATTTGAAGGAGTATTGACAAAAGCTGCAGCAGGGGAAGGGAAGTAGAGCTGGTCTATACAGAACTAAAAAGAACTAACCAGCATCAAATGAAATTGTAATATTTTATATTCTAAAATGTATACTAGATATAACATGTAATTAAACTATGTAACATTGTTTCACTATGTAACAGAGGTCAAAACTATATGTAAATGATACAGGAACAGGTCCATTGATGACTATTAAAATGAAGACTCAGATGCAACCTTTTGCACTGGGACGTTTCTAAAGCTTTGATTTTTCATAAGCTGGGAAGATATGTTGGGGTAAAGACTGTTAAGCAAACATCCCACTTCTTAAATCCTTCAGTAAGTATCCCTAAATGACCGTTTCCAACACTGGAAGAGTGGGCAAGATCGACCAATTTGTGTATGATCATCCTGTTGTCCCAACCATTACGTGAATCACCACTGGTACCGGGGCTACAACAGGGGCAGGAGGGTTGGGCTGGATGTTGGGGTGGGGGTCTTGGCTGGGACCACCAGCTCTGTTCTTGGACTGAGCCGGGTCCTGAGGAGGGCACTGGCTGGCATGATGGTGACTATGGGGCGTTGGAAAGGCTGAAGGGGCTTCATTAATCTCCATGAAGAGCAGAGGAGGAGAACAGTCTTGGCCAAGGCAGGTACTGGTGGGGGGAGGCAGAGGCATGGGTACCCGAGGCAGAGACTGAGCCATAGGATAGGCTCGTAGCTCAGCCATGCAGCTCTGGCTGCATCTAGGTGAGCTGGAAATGCAACCAAGCTTGCCTGAAACAAGGCCAAACAACCAAAGTGCTCCCAGTAATTTCCTGTCCTTGGTGTCAGCATGTGCAGCTCATACGCTTGAGATGAACCCGAAGGGTTATGCATGAGAGCGATAGGAATGCATCTAAGCATGATGCTGGGGGAACTTGAGTTAAAATTATCTTTCAGTTTATAAAGACTGGATGGGGAAACAAGAATATATAGATGATATCGTCTCTACACTGATGATCCTGACATCCAGCTAAAATGTCGATACCTGCACTTGAAGAGGATGCCAAAACATTGAAGCAGCAGCAAAAAAAAAAACAACAAAAAAACCACAAAAATGAGTGAGGGAATGGGGAAGGTCATTTACTGTGAGAGGCTGAAGAAGGTAAACCTGTTTGGTTTACCAAGAAGAGGACTGAGATGACTTGATGATAGTGCTCATCTTTAGGAGCAGTCAATATACCGGACACCACAGAACAGTCTTTAAGGAAGAGGCAGAAATCCATGAGTGTGAACACAACAACTCAGGTTAGAAATGAAGAATGTGCTTTTAATTATGAGGGTGGGAGCAGCCACTGGAACAACGTGCCCAGCCTTCAGCTCGTCAGGTCTTCGCTCCAGACAGTGTTTCCAAAAAGTATGCCCTAGCCAAATACAAAATACACTGCCCCTGCCGAATCCATCCTTGAATGTCATGCCAGTTTTATCCCCAAACTCTCAGGGGTTTTAGGAGCAGCTGAAGCCGGCTGGGTACCACACTAGTGCCCCTCCGGTCCTGTCTCCCCTGGCACCTGTATATTCCTTGAGGTCCACCTCACCGCAATCCTTCCCACGTCTAGTGGACAGCCTGTGCTTGCACACTGCTGCCAACAGGACTTCTTCTGCCACCATATAAGCATCTCCTTCACAGGTCACTGCTCTGTGGCAGCTGCCATCCCCGCTCTTCTCGAGAAACATCCGCACCCACTTGCTTTTCTCGTAACCCTTTAGGGGACACCGAGGTCTCCTCCAGGAGGAGGAATCCCCTCGGAGAGCACCTCCTCGCAGGGGACATTTCCACCATCTCCCTGCGGAGAGCGGGTTTCCGCAGGGCCGCCCCAACCCCTGTCACCGTCCCCCGGCGGCCCTGGGGCCCCGCGGCCGGGCGAGCCGTGCCCGGAGGGCGGCGGCGGGTGGCGCTGGGACACCCCGCAGCGTCCCCGCCGCCAGAACCGGCCGCACCGGGCGCCGCGGGGCGGGCCGGGACGGGTCTGGGCGTGCGTGCGTGTCTCCCGTGGAAATCCCGGAGCCTCCAGCTCCGCCCTGCGCGTGTCCGTGGGCTGGGGCCGGGCGGGGGGGAGCAGCCCCGGCCGCCGCCGCCGCCCCGCCCCGCCATGCCGCAGCCGTAGGCAGCCCGCGGCGGCTCCCAGCCCTCGGCCTCCGCGGCCTCCGGGCGGCGCGGCGGCGGCGGGCCCGGCCCTGCCCTGCCCTGCCCGATGGGCAGCCTGCTGAGCGGGGTCAGCTTCAAGGAGCCCACCACGGTGGAGGACTGCGACTCCACCTGGGAGACCGACTCGGAGCCCGAGGCGGCGGAGCCCGGAGGGGAGCCGCGGCGGCGGCAGCAGCAGCAGCAGCAGCAGGAGGGGGTGTGCACCGCCGCGGGAGGCGGGGAAGAGCCGGCCGAGCCGCCCGCCGCAGACTGCCGGCCCCAGGAGCCCCCGCCGCCCCCATCCCCGTCCCCGCCGCCGGAGGAAGGGGAACGGGCAGAGGCGGACGCCACCAGCCCCGAACAGGTACCGCCAGCGCCGGGCCCGCCCCCGCCTCGCCCCGCCGGCGGGCCCGGCGGCCGTGCCGCGGCGGGCCGGGAGGAGCGGGAGGCAGGGAGAGGGGTGGCGGGGACGGCCGGCACTTGGCGCCGGGCCGGGTGCTCCTGCCGGTGCCCCTCTGCCCTCCCCGGAGCCGGAGCCGAGCTTCCCCCAGCAACCGGGGCCGGGGCGGCCCCGCTGCCTGCCGCCCTCCCCGCTCTGCGGCAGTCGCGGGCCGGAGCGGGGGGCCCGGGCGGCTGCCGGCGGCTGAGGCAGCGCGGCGCGGGGACCTTCCCGTGGCTGTAGAGCGGGTTGTGATCAGTCAGCTCTGCCGCTGAAGTGGAAACGAGCNCCCCCCCCCCCCCGCCCCGATCATTTCTGCTCTTGGCAGAAAATTGAGGCCTTGGAGTCGTTGTCGGCCCCGCTGCTGCTATTTCCAGGCGAGGTTCGGGCTGGCGTTAAACCTGGTCTCGAACTTGGCCTCTCTAATTAAATGGGTTAAAAGTCTGAATATTGGGTCGTACGTGGCAAGGGATTTGGGGACTCATCGGTGGGTCCGAGGTGAGGAATTTTCCGAGCAAGTTTCTGTCTTTTAAGAACCTTTGAAGATGCCGACCCTGAAGAAATAAAGGGTTGCTTTGCCAATAATTTTATTGGCGTTAGAATTGAATGCAGGGTGGACCAGCTGACNGTTTGGGGTATTTTTTTTTTTTTTTTTTTTTTTTTAGCCTGTTAGATGTATTACGTTTATATTTGGTTCAGAAACTGTGTAGAATTAAGTAAGCATAAGCGTTTTTTCCTTTTCTGCTTGATACATGGTGCTACTAATACCTGGTAACTGAATGTCAAGGGGCGTTGCTTGTTCAAGTAAGCATGTTTTACCCGTAGGTATGGTCAAAGCTGGTCTTGCAGAAGGAAGAATGAAAACAGATGCTTTTTTGTCATTAACGTGCCATTGACAAGCAATGGGACGGGCAATAATAAAGGCAAATGTCCAGTGCAGTCACAGGGAACTTCTCTTTTTAGGCTTGACTTTAACCTATTACACCTCCACAAAGAGTGGAGTGATTTTCTCATTTGGCCTTTGGTTTTAGTGTGGAGACTTATTTTACGAGATTGAAGAACACAAAATACTTTGCTGCAGTACGGTTATGAAGAAATTACAAAGAAAAGAAAGTTGTTGGTAGCAAGTTGAAGTCTCTGTACGCTAAAGCTTCATTTTCCGTTTTTCTTCAATATGTGCGGCTTTCGCAAGTGTTCTCTAAAGTCAGTAGGATTATTTTTGTTGATTGACCTTGATGAGCTCCGGTTGTGTCAGGTCACAGCTTCCAAACAGCTGGGGGCCAGTACGAGCTCTCGTACATAGGTATTTTTTCTAAGCAGGTTTTTGTTTTGGGGTTTAGTGGTTCTTCTTACCAGGCTTTAAATTTAAATTCTGAGAAACAAATAATTGAAAATGGTTCAAGAAGGTGTTAGAGCTGCAATTTGGCTTATCCATGGCTGTTCGTTTTCTTCCACAGGATGCAGTGACAGTGATTAAGTCAATGTGCGCAGGACAAATAGTCTTTGCAAATAGTATGATTTCCTGTTCAAAATGAGTAGTGTCTCTGCATTTTCATGTTCGCTTACTTCTTTCGTCTTGTGCTAGCACTTGCTAGGTTACTTTGAAGTCTTGCATTTGGAAACGACAATCAACCTGTTGATTTAAATCAAATTCAATCTCATTGGAAGGACATTTCATAGTCTTGCTGTTTTGTTTTATTTTATTTTATTTTATTTTTTAATTTAGGTTTAAAGTGTGTGGTGTTAAGTATTCAGCTGGGAGACTTTCAGTGTTTGAGCAAACACTAGGCAAATATCTGCACTTCTGTACGTTTACATTGCTGAAATCCATCATGAAAAATAATTATTTTAATATGACACAAATTCGCTGTTTAGTGTGTTTGTGTATGGTTATTATCTACTTCCTAACTGTTTCAGAGTGGTGATGGAACTGAGCTGACAGCCAAGCCAAAGAGAAGCTTCTACGCAGCAAGAGATTTATACAAGTACCGACACCAGTATCCAGTAAGAATATTTTATGGTTTAAAATTGCCTTTTTTTTTAGTAGAAGATAGCACACAACCCAAACATTCCTAAACCTTTGTGGTGCCTAACAAATACGAGAAATGGGAAGAATCAAAAAGCTGATGCAGAGGGCTGACGTATGCCAGTGGGAGAGGAGTGAAACTAGTGTAATGCCTTTTCATCCCAGGTGTACATGCAAACATGTGACATGTTGTCATGGTTTAACCCCAGCCAGCAGCTAGGACCATGCAGCGCTCCCCCGCCAAGGGTAGGGAGAAAAGGAGCGGAAAGGGGAAAAAAAGCCCCAAACTCGTGAGCTGAGATAAAGACAGTTTCATGGAACAATAATGGAAAAGGAAAATAACAATAATAATAATGGTAAAAGAATATACAAGATGCACGTCACTCTCACCACCCGGTGAATTGGTTGCCCAGCATTCGCAAGCAGTGATTGCGGATCCCTGCTCTTCTGCCCACCCCCATTTATATACCGAGCATGATGGCTGTGGTACAGAATATTCCACTGGCCATTCCATTGTTCTGTCTAGGCTCCTTTTCAGCTTCTGTGGGAAGCTGAAAAAAGTTCTTGAATGGTATAAACATTGCCTAGCAACAACTAAAACATTATTGACATTCCTTTCATACCAAATCTGAAACACAGCAATCACTAGGAAGAAAATTAACTCTATCCCAACTGAAACCAGGACATATGTGTAAGCCTGCGAACAGCAGTAGGAGCCCAGAAGAAGGCTTGTGCCTTGAACATCGAAGATGGTAGATGATAGAGTTGGGACTTATTATCTGTGTCTTGGAAGTTTCATGAGACCAAAGTCAAGGTGCTGCTATGCTTGCTGCTCTAACCTCTGCCTCAGTAGGAGGAGGTACCAGCCCTAGGGAGCTTGCAGGTCCTTAAACTGAATCTTTAAGTGCATGAGTGATTCTAAGTGATTTCCAGTTTTCATAAAACTCTGAAATTTTTTAGTCTTCAAATTATTCAGAGAGCACAGTATCACTTTCTGGATACTCTTGATAGGTTTTTATAGGCTGATAATATCCTATTTCCTTTCTTTTAGCAGAACTTTAAAGATCTTCGATATCAAAATGACTTGTGTAATCTCCGCTTTTACAAAAATAAAATCCCTTTTAAACCTGATGGTGAGTAATCTGTGGCAATAATAGTGATAACAGAAGAATGCTCACTAATAATGGGAGTGAAACTGTAGTAATAATTATGGTGCTGGCAAATTAAAGGTGTATAGTTATATATTGTCTGACTTGAACCTCTCATGTTGGAGTATCGTGTTGGTAACATGGGAGCAGGTTATGCTTAAACCAGAGTCTGCTTTCGCTCTGGTGGGGGGGTGCTTTTCTCATGCATTTTCAGCATGATGTAATACAGGGCGTTGTTTGTAACACTACTTTACAGTAGTGGCACTACCTTTTAGTAAACAAAGATAAAGTTGCTCCATTATGCTGGACAAACTCTTGCTGCTTGAATAGGAGTGGCAGGGAGATGGGTGTTATCCCTAGCGCTGGGTAAGGGAAAAAGAATGTGTTGTAACTACCTCAGGTGGGATTATTATAATAACAATAATAAAATCATTTCGCAAAGTCCCTAGTCATTCTAGTAGCGGAGCAGGAACCTGATGCAAGGTTCTGCACAAACACAGGATGAGCTGAAAGAGGACAGACCCTGCTCTGGAGAGTTTGCAAGCAAAGTATGAGAGATAAGAGGGTAGCAGACAGATGGAGAAGCAGAAGGCAGCAGTAAACCAGTCTTGGTTAGAATGGTAGACAGGAGTCTCGGCCCATGAGACCTTAGCCATTGGCAAAAAAAAATTTGTAGGCCAAAAATAAGCTTTTGAGTGTTTTAAAAGAATGATGAAGAGGTTACTTTGAAGGTGTTTGCGGAAAGATCCTCTCAGCATGAGAGCAGCTTGAGAGGAAATACCAAAGTGCACACTGGAGTACAGAAGAAGTGAGACATGGAGGCTGCCATTGAAGCAGGAACCTGTCGGAGACAGGATCAGTGTCATAGCAACAAATGGGTTCTGACAAGGTAGGAAGGGACAGGTCACAGAAGGCTTTGGAATTGAAGGCGTATAGTTTTTGTCTGATGTTACAGAAAAGGGCTTCACAATGGAAAAATGCAAAGCAAAAAAAAGAAGCAATATAAAAAAGCCGCAGTGTAGAAACATGATCTTACCAGCAGCTTTCAGGGTGATATTCAGATATAAGCGCGACAAAAGGGCACTTTTCAAGGTCAGGAAAGAGGATGTTGAGATGCAAAAACATCAAAGTACTGATAGGAAGCTGGATGGGAAGAAATGTCATATAGAAGGATGTAAAGGTGTACGTATAGAAAGGTTGAAGATGAGAGCTGTTTATAGGCAAGATAGTGATAATATCCTTAGCAAGTGAGAAAACAAGCCAGGTTATGTGAAAGAAAGATAAGGCCTTTGTTTTAATCATCTTGAACTTATCTCAGTATCCACAGGCAGATGGCTGAAGACTGTGTTTTTAGCTGGACTGGAAGAAGAGTTAGATCTGTGAATTACCAGTACAGAGGTAGAAAATCCAGGAGACATTACACGGAGGAGAGACACAGAAAGAAAGGGAAGGGCACTGGGGTCCATGTGAACCTGAGGACCACGTGAACCTGAAAGTGAAAGCCAGAAATGGTTGCGGGGGGAGGAAAGGGGGGAAGGATCCTTTAAAGTGCAAAATGAAGGAGCAATTCAAGAGGATTAGCCACAAGAAGAGATAGTCATGAAAGCTAGAGGAGGGCTTCCCTCCTAAAATCTGTAAAGAATAAAATTTCTCCTAATATTTTAGGAGAAAACCACAGTTGGTAGTGTCGAAGGTAGCTAATAGGCCATGGAGGTGGAAGTGTTGATGGCTGTGAGCTCTGGTTATGTAGAAGCTTTTATTGAGAATGAGAAAGAGCAGACACCACCTTGACCTAAGTCTGCAGATCCGTGAGGGTGTTCAGAGGGAGTCAAAGGTACCATGTTAGGGACTGGACTACTGGGGAATGTTATTAAAAAAAGACATTTCTAGTGCAATACTAGTTCTGAAGTTTTATTCCATGACCTACAGATTTAGCTTGTGGTTCTGTCTCAGAGCTGACCTGTCTGTCTCTCTGCCCTGGAATTGAGCAGCAAGTTTTCCAACAGTCGAAATGCAGGTTGGGTACAGTGCGGTGATGGCGGGGGGTCCTCTTTGCAAGGTCCTTTTCCAGCCTTGCCTGCACTGGAACCCCCATGTTCTTAGCGGCCTCTTTGACTGGCTGCTTTCTCCATTTCTTGAAGAAAAGTACCAAATGAGTTCTCCTTTGTCATTGAGACCCAAGTGGAAATTTTCACCAGGGGGTAAAAAAAGAGATATCTAATGTATAATAGCAGACTATCTACATGGGGCTTTGGGCTTTTTAGGCCACTCCTATGCTATTTGACTTTCGGGGAGGCCGTGCGGCAGTGGTGAAACTGTTGTTGGTTTCAGAGTAGAAACAGGCTAACATTGAGCGTTCATTCATGGAAAGAGACTGTACAGGTTTTGGAACAAGGAACATCCTTTTATGTACTTTTTGTATTTGTGCAGTGCCTGGAAAAGTGTCCTGGCCCGTGAGCACTGTCTCGGTGCGAAGAATGATTAATTTCCTTTTACCTGTACTTTGTCCCTGTTTCTGTCACTGTGTCTTTCCAAGAGGAACTGACTGAGCTCCACAACTGTTTTGAGACCACTAAAAGCTGAAACTCTCATTTGTTGAGCATGACCTGAGAACCCAAGGTCAAACTCGTAGCTGTGGCCAAGAACCTTGCTGCCATTGCTAATTGTGAAAGATTTCCCTATCGTAATGTTATTTGCAGCTGGAGAGATTTCTGGAATGGGTGATTTTGTAAAGAGTTGAGGGTTTGTTCTACTAGGGACCTAGGACACGAGAACTTTTGGGGAAGTGTGTTTTACAGAGGTTATTGTCAGATACCCCCTGCTGGTAAGTAACTCAGTATAAGTCAGTTGGTTTTGTTTATATTGAAATTTGATAAATCTCTTATTTTTAATTAAGTTTTAGTAACTAAAATAATTTTAAATTACAGTGTATTTATTTATGGCTGTAATAGACCTTCTTTCACATAGCATGTGCAAGAGAATTAAAGTATGTATTCTATCATTATGTTAACATGGCACGTACTTTACAAAGATGAATGCTGGTTTTGATGGCTACATAACAGTTTTCAACTTATTTTTATGCAGGGGTTTATATTGAAGAAGTCCTAAATAAATGGAAAGGAGACTATGAAAAACTGGAACATAACCACACTTACATACAGTGGTTGGTCACTTATTACCTATTTCTGTTTCAAAACATTAATTTGATTAAGTGTTCCTATACTGTGAGCCGTAATGTGCTTTTTTTCTTTTAACAGGCTTTTCCCACTGAGGGAACAAGGTCTGAACTTCTATGCTAAAGAATTAACTACATATGAAATTGAGGTAATACAAATTGAGCTCAATACAAACCATCACATTAATTTTGATACATAACTGCTTTTTGTTATGTAGAGTTGTTTTATACAATGCAGAAGTACCTCCTTTAGTGCCACTTAGGATTTTGGATGTATTCTTTGTTTATTAGGAATTCAAGAAAACAAAAGAAGCAATTAGAAGGTTCCTCTTGGCTTACAAAATGATGTTGGAGTTTTTTGGAATAAAACTAATTGATAAAACTGGAAACGTAGCACGAGCTGCTAACTGGCAAGAAAGATTTCAACATTTGAATGAGTAAGTAATGACATGCACTCCACTCTCTGGAATTGCCATAGAATCTCTTTAGCCTTTTGTTTTCTAGAGAAAGAGAAGATGTATTTTCCAAAGATTGCCAGGAAAAAGAGAAAAAGAAATAGTCAATGCCTGGTTTGTGTCTGTATGTGTATGTTCCTCCTTTC
>RSEF01000003.1:92111962-92167535 GCA_003993805.1 Himantopus leucocephalus | reverse complement strand
CCCCCCCCCCCCCCCCCCCCCCGTGAATTTGATTTTAAGTATCCTGTGGTGAGGGGACATGAATGTGCAACTGGAAAAAATGTTACTGACTACACACGTGCAAGTGAAGGCGATTGTACAAATCATGCAGAAATGTGGCACTTTGCAACTAGTTAGAGCTCTGTGCCCTACTATCCAGGATGTAACTGTGCCTCGGTACCCAACACTGTGTTGGCGTAGAGGCTGAAAGCTCGGGTACGTGAGGTGTGCGCCACAGACCACTCAGATAAGAAGAGCGGTTACGTGTGTGCACATATCTCGGAGCAGAACTGAGTTCTTGGTGTCCGTATTGCTCATATTTAAAGGCGTGATCCTGAAGGATGCTCAAAATATTTGCAATAAGCCTTTGAGAGCTGTTCCCTGCTTTGGTCAGCTCCTCAGTTTCTTGCTCTAAGATTGCAGCAGTCTGATGTATTAGGTATTTGTAAAATCATAGTTAATATTTCATTCAAGTCTTATAACTCAAAGTGACAAAGTCTTCAGGGGTTTCAGAGCACAGACAAAATGTCTTGTATTTTTCTGTTTCGCTAATTCCCACCATGGCAGTAACTTAGTGTAAGCCTCCTTGAAATATTCCAGGATATTTCTGATAATCTGCAGTTGCATATACCTGTGCTATAACCAGAAAGTTGACAGACCTTGGAAGCTTTGTATAATTTTGATGGATGCTCCAATAAGGTAAGTCAAGAGAGATTTACTAGATTGAAATGGAAAACAGCTCATGTTCGTTTTTAAATACAACTTAAGTATATCTGTTTAATTGAGTTACCTTTTTGCACCTTTCTTTTCCTGACAGTTGTGATGGTACTGATCACAAATTATAGTAAGATACATATGTTTAAGTGAAAATGTAACTCTTATTATGCCATACTTTTAGAGGTAACATGTCATATTGAATTTCCTTGACAAAAGCTGTATTTATGAATAAGATGTAAGTATGTGAAGTAAGTTTTTCCATTAATAAAAGTGTGAAAATATAATGCTAATGATTTACATTGTCCTAAGAACTACCAGTGTGGATCAGAACCAAAGATGTTTCTAGCCTTGTATCCTGCCTCCAGTAGTGGCCACCAACAGATGGTGTGAAAAAAAAAGATAGATAAGGTAACCCCCTTTTTCTCCAGGAATTTTTCCATTTTTGAACTCATGGTTTCTTTTAGCCTCCACCATCCCTTGTGGCTGTGAGTTCCATGTTTTAATTATGTTTTGTGTGGAAAAAGTAATCTCTTGTGTGTCTCAGATCTGTTTATTCACGAATTGCTAGTGCATTTGAACACAGGTACTGAAAGTACTGTAAGATGAACAGTAACCCACTTCAAGTCAGTTTTTAAAAGCTGTGGGAATTTCTAATCATAAAATACCTGCTTAGGCACAAAGTGTCCTGTGTTTCTGTTCTTAGGCAGATGATGTCTGCTTAGGCAGAAAACTTGTCCTGTGTTAATGACAATATTATCTTTCTTGTCCCTTCTGAATAAATTTTTACGCATAAATCCTTTAGTATAAAGCATTAAAAGTCAGATTCCAACTGCAGAACAGACTTTTTTCTTTTGCTATCGGTGTAAAAGTAAGATCCCTCAAATGCAAAACCTATTCCTAGCCCGCATCTGAGTGAGGTACCTCTGGATTTGGAGATGCCAGCATCAATGGGTGTAATGTTGTGATCATGTAGAAGATGGAAATACTATCTGGGGTTTGCTGAGAACCATACTTCTCACTCCACGTTTTGGTAACTTATTTTCATACGTGTCCCCAGTTCCAATTGCAATTGGAGTAACTGCCCAACAGGTGGTTTTGATGGCCGTCAGAGCCTGAAAGTGAAGGATGGGTCAAAAAGGCCTAAGCATGGACAATCTGCCCTCCATTCATGTCACGGTCAACACCGTAGATTCACTCCTAGCAGGTATTTAGGTGCAATTCTCCGAGGGGAATGTAAATTGTGTCTCTGTAATATCTCTGTGCTCTGTATTGCCTGTGAACTATTTCTTTTCCTGAAAGCTGTGTTCCTTTTTGCAGCCCATGTTCTTAAGTATACTTACTTAAGACCGTTGGGGAAAGCACGAGTTTATTTTAAAGAATGTATTTAATACATGCCATACCTTATGGACTCCTAAAATATAGTTGAAAAGCTGTAGAGATCAATGAAGTAGAGACCTTCTGTGGCTTTACACTTATAATCACCTTTCTATTTATTTTCAAAAGCATTAAACTGTTTGCTATAGAATAACAAATGGGAGAATTGGCAAATTGTTCTGAAAGAAATCTCTTACTTAGAAACTCAGCACTTTTTCATTCTACCACGCTTACAAGTCTAGTGGAGTATTCATCAACTAAAGTTTATTGTGAAATATACTGAATGTATTTACTGCTGTGGCTAACTGTGAAAATTATTGTTTTGCAGTAAAAAGGGTTATGGCACTTATATTTTTGGGATCTGCTGAAGCATGTTTGCTAATCATTAGTTGCTCTTTTTTCTGTGTTTTAACCTAATTCCATGGTGGTTTGCCCTTTATGCAGTTTGAGTTCAGCAACAGATAATTAGGTGTAGTTTTGCACTGATAAAATTTGGAAATATCTTAGACTTCATTGTTAAAATGAATTCTAAGAAAAAAGTGCAGTAAAAAGAAAAAAAAAAAAAAACCCAACCAAAACCCAAACCCAACAACTTTTAGTTGCAAAATGAAACAGCTACATGTCAGTTTTTATGAATGGTCCTGCTCTCTTCTCTGTATTCCTTTGCAGTGTTTAATTACAGAACGCCGTGCATGTTTGGTAGTACCAATACCATATGTATGTGGTAGGAGTGGTAACCAGTTTCTGGATTTGTAATGCACTATAAAGATATATTTTATAATTCTGTAACTGTATGGCAGTGTTATGCCAAAAAAAAAAAAATGTATAAACATAAAAAGCAATAGTTTATGTTGCTTACTGCTATATTTTAAATTGTTTGTAAAATGAAATACTTGGATTTCCTTTCAGGTAAATATATTTTTAATAACAGCAGCCGAAAACTCTAAACTAATAAAGCTTCTTCATTTAGCAGCATTGTTTTAGCAACATGTACAAATATTGTATAGCTCTAATAATGTGTAATTGCTGTTCGGCGCTTGTTTGTATAGTCTTCTGTAAATGTATTAACACTGAAAAGTAGGGCATTAAAGGCTCTCGTCCTCCTTTTTTGTTGTCAGTGGCAAAACCACCATGGATAGCAGAGGAACAAGGGAAGGCCCAGAGTGAGCTTTACTAAAAGTTTGTCGTTTGTGGGTTGGTTTTTTGTTGTTGTGTTTTGTTTTTTTTTTTTTAAATTTAAGAAAAATATATCCTATGAAGACACTGTTAACATTAAAGGGTGAAATAGCCATTATGGTCATGCAGGCAGAAACCCTCTGGAGCAGTGCCAGCAACTGGCTACTGCTGCTTAAACTGAGCAGGGAAACATTTAACCTGCTGGCGGTACTTATCCTGTGCTGGAGGTGTAGAATGGGACGGATTCAGTTTTGTAGTAAGCTGTTAACCCCGTGGTGGGACTGCAGCTTTACGTAGCTCTGCAAAGGGCCCAGCAAGTGTTGGAGAGGGTTCCCTGTTCTCACGCGTGAGAAGAAGCAGGCGCTCCTCACGTGGAAGGAGGGCTTCCTATGTGCTCTGTGTCTCGAATGAAGCTTGGCGTTAACGCGGCTATGTTAACTTACTTCCATGTTGTCGGGTCACCCAGGGATGGGGTTGAACCGGTAGGCAACAACACAATGTGCCAGTGTGTTGGTTCCCCAGAAAATTTGGTTACAGCTCTGAGGCAACTGCCATGGTGCATCTGCTCCTTGGCAAAGACTGGCTGCAAGGCAGTTAGTTACCCTCTTCTACGCTTGAAGCATAAACTTCCCAACTAAAGGGCCACGGCCTGTATGGAGACACTTCAAGATGTTGTTGGCTGTTGTACCAGCAACTCCAGCCTCTGAGCATATCTGCAGTAAAAAAATCCTTCCTGTGGGAGCATGGACCCTCGTGGGTACCAGAGCCCCTTCTGAAAATTTTCTTGGGGCTCATTACAAGGGTAATGATAAACTGATATTCCAAATCTAGCTGTCCCTAGGTAAATTAAGACAAACCGGCTTCTGTAGGAGGTGGAACAAGGGGGTGGTGAGCCCAGCGCCCCGTGCCTTGCCTGCTGCCTCCCCAGGCCAAAGGGGCAGATGGCTGCTTAGGGACACAGTGACACAGCTCTGTCCCCACCTCCATGAAAATATGGTGGATGGAAATGCCTGCAAATCTGTCAGGGCATGCATTCACCTACTTGGCTTTATTTTGGGGGGCAAAATCTAGGAGAGTCTCAGCTGCTGGGGTGATGGGCGGCACGCAGAGTGCACTTCTGCGCTGGTGGGGAGAGCACGCAGCAAGGCAGGGCCGAGATGATGGCCCCTGTGTTTGTGCAAGGGGATTCAGGAAGCACTTTTATTATGCATAGAGCAGCGGTGGAGACGGCTGAAATAAATCTGAACTACCTCTGTTGTTTAGGGAGTTAAACCACAACGTTTTGTTTTGATTTTGTTGTTTCGCTGAAATATTTTTCTAACAGAGCTGTGCCATAAAATTGGGATGAGAATATTTTATTTTGATATACACGGATGATCTCCAGCAAGGCCTAAAATGTTTATAACGATCACATTAATTGCAAAAATGTGATTTAGCTAACAAAACCTGGGAATACTCTTCTTAAAATTACATTTTAATGGATTTATTTTGCTTTTTTTGTCTGGGCTGGGTAATAAACTGGCAGACAAAATATTAAAAATCTTCACTCCCTGGGGTCAAACAGGCCAAACGTTATCACTTCAAAGTTAAATCAGTAAATGGGACTGAAGAGTATCTGCAGTTTAGAAATAGTCCTCCAAAGAAGCAGTAAAAGTATCTCCCAAAGTATTTTGCAACTAAATAAAGATATATAATAACACTGCTTTTTAAATGTTACCTTCACGTATTTTTCTGAAGTGGATTACATGGTAGTCAAAACTCTCATATGACTTTATTGACTTATTGGAAGATGAGCTGAAGATTTGGCCTTCTCGGAGCTGGCCTGGGATCTGCCACTCATGGCCGGGGTCCGGGGCTGGGCAGGGGCTTCTTCTGCCTCACCACTGGCGTCTGGTTCCTGCAGGCTAAGTTGTGCACCTGGTGTGTTTATTGACCTTCCCAAGTGCGATTACTTGCAGCATTTACTTGCAGCTCAGACCTTTCCTTGTGGTTAATCTGGGTCTGCGTGTTATGGGGTGAGCTTAAAAATAAAATTATTTTCCAAGAATTCTCCCTATGAAAAGTCAATGTACGAAGGTTTAACTATGCCCAAGTATTCACCTTATCTGATTAACTCTTGGAATGCTTTAAAAATATTTATATATAGTATATGCAATGCATTAGACGTTTTTGCAGGCAATATTCTATAGACATCGTAATTTCAAGGCTTACAGAATGTAGGAAGAACATTTAAAATTCAACTGGCTCTTTCTATTTTTATTTAATGTATAAATCAGACATAATTCATGCATAGTTCCTTCCAGGTTTAGACATTTATTGAGCACTATGTATGGTTATAAACATTTTGTGGCAGCTGTTTCAAATTTCAGAATAGAAATAGAAAAAAAAAAGAAACCTCACATTTTCACTTCTCCAATTTCCTTTGAAAGCTTAAACAAGGAAGTTTCTAATTTTCTGCTTCCAAACTGGCAGCTGAAATTAGGGCCTTGAATTACATCTGAGAACTAGGACTTGGGACCTTCAGCCCTACATGGGACCCTCAGTTGCTTGGAGGCAAATCTCTCATACTTAGTTAACTAAAAATGCAGAAATGGAGTAGAATTTTCCAATACTACAAGGCAGCTAATGCTGATAGGCAAATAACGAGTGCTCTCAGTAAGTCTGTGAAGGGTTTCTCTGCATCTAGAGGAAGCTCAGGAGCAGTCAGTTTTGAAAAGGTTATCATGAAACCCCACACTTTAACTCTTCTCTAAAAAAATAAGAGTTCTTTTTTCTCTTTTTTTTTTCTTTTATGGTAAGGACACAGTGAAAATGGCACCATTTTACAGTTTAAACTGTAAAACAAACCTTTGCTATGCTGACACGCATCAACACCCCCCCCACACACCCCCCATGCTGGTGGTTGCTTCTTACTCACCCTCAGTTACCGCCACCGCCCACTCAAAGCCATCCCTGCTCGGTGATCGTGCCAGACCGTGGGTGCCCAACACCACGGAGCTGACCTGTGTAACTAGCACTGGTGGCCACGGTCCTTCATGGCCTCAGTCGCTGCGGTGGAGGTGATCACTCCCAGGAGCTCATCCATGAGGAAAGCCTGACCTGAAGTGGGCATCTGCTTTCTCTTCCCCATCCCCAAATGCAGTCCCTTTATAAAGTGGTTGAGTTTCAAGGCAACTTCCAGCCCCAAGCCTCCACCCCAGGCTACACGCCGCCCCAGCCTGGAGGGGATGTGACTCTCCAGGCTGCAGCAGATCCCTCGCCTCGCTGCTCCCTCTCCTAAAGCAGAACGAGCCTCTTCCCAGGTCTCTTCCTTGCACTTTTTCAATGATGGGTGACGGCCCATTTGTGCATTCTTAGCTTTCCTGGGCACTCTTCCCTCAGCCGGTGCCCGTATTTTCAAGGCCTTTGCTGTTATCCCACCATCAAACTGTGCAGACTCCTGGTGCCAAGCTCCGTTCACCCAGTGAGATGATAACAAATCTGTGACCCCCGTGCCAAGGCAGCCGCAGTGACAGTGAGGAGCAGTGAGGAAAGGCCACCATCCCTTGGGAAATGGAGAGCCCACCGGAAGTTCAGCCCATGTGGGGAGTACCGTTGCTTTTAAGGAAGGATGCATGCGTAGGTGATTGAAATGAGCCTTCCTGTGGCTTTATATGAAATTCCCCAAAAGACTACACTCAGGTATCAGAGTTTGTTTATGGTAATGAAGGCCCACTGCCATAAAACTAGCAGCAATATGTCCCAATAGTGCTTTTTAGAAGCTTTTCACCACTTTGGATAAAATGCTGCTGACAAAATTTCGATCTTGAAATCTCCTGCAACCATCAGATAATTAAGAAATGTTGCTGAGTCACACCCGCATCGGGTAAGTGCCTCCCTGGGGCATGGCTGGGAACACCGATGCCTATTTCAGATGTGTCCCCAAATGCAGCAGATGTGAGTGATTAAGTAACACATCCAGTGGCACTTTCTCTGCTGACTCATTTGCTGCACTGCTGCGGAGATAAAAGGGGTCCTACCAGGTAAATTCAAGGCAGAGTTTTGCCAGGACACCACAAATATCTTTTCATAGAGACTCAGAAAGATGATAAATTTATACAGTAAGAGTCACACTGTAGTTCAAGGATCTTTGCTGGAGAGAATCTAGCTCTACTGGGACCTGTTTGCTGAAATTAGAGTGGGGCAAAAGTGCGGCAAAAGCTGTTCCAGAGACTCTTCCTCCATTGACACCTGAGTAAATCCCAGCAAGCCTCATCCGCTTTGTCAGGAATAATTTGGGAAATTATACAAATCGCAGTCTTTTGCTGAAAGCAGCCTAAGAGCAAAGGTGAAGGTAGGGCTTTGGAGACTGAATCCTTTGGTATTAAATAAAAATATCAAATTAAAAAATAGCACACCAAATGTGAAATCTGTCATCCAGATAGCACCAGTTCAGTGTCTGCCTAACCCTAAATTGTCTTACCTGTTAAGTTACATGTTTCCTAGATGCCTGATGTCCTACTTCTGGGCAGTCTCTGATGGTAAAATTCTCGTGTCGGGGGGCAGATGGGAATTAGTGAAATGTTATGGGGATCTGCGGGGGGGGGATGCTCAGAGAAAAGACACAGAGAGAAGTCTGTTGGATTGGAGATTTTCTGACCGAAGGATACTGTTGAAGTCATGACTTAGGGATTAAGAGGAGCTTTCATGCCATTGTGGGATGGGCTGTGTATAGATTGGAGGTGGGTGGTCCCCTTTTTGCTTACTTGCTTTCTCAGCCAGAACGGACTGGATGTCACTGACTTGGACATAAGTAGCAATGTTTCAGAAGAGACTTGTGTTGCATTCAAAATCCTGTTGCATGTAGGGATCTGCAAATCTAATTTCACTTTCCTGTTATGCGAGCGAAAAGCTTTGTTAAAAAGTTCTGAGCCTACCTTGAGCAGGGTTTCCTCAAGGGCCAGTGATCACTCTCATAGATCCTCATGGAGCAGCTGTCTTTACTCACAATTCTTGATTTTTTTTTACCCAAGTGCAAACCTGGTGTCAGGGTCTTGGGTGCACTGACACACTCTGCAATGTCTCACAAGGGGTTTAGCTGCCTGTCTTCGAGGGCAGTCCTGATCCAGTGCAGCCCTGTAGCCTGGGATCAGACTGCTGTGAAAAAAGCTGTGGGAGAAAAGAGCTGTGAGATGGCTCATTGGAGGCCTTCCCTGCTTCATGGTGGACCTGGGGTTAAGCTCAGCCCCTGATCCCTGGGCTTTGCCTGAGCTATGCTACAGCCATCCTGCACCCAACTGTGCTCCTCACTGAGCCCACCTGTATGAGTTGACTAATGGCTTGACTGGACCTGCCTCATCATTATTGTTATTTTTCAGTGTTGTAACTAGAAAAGGAAAAGAGTAGATTAAACAATGTAATTGAATAGTCTTTGCTGCAAGTGTAACGAGATAGGCTGCTGGTAAGACACTTGGGTGCCTCGGACACTTGCCTGGAGGGCCCCTGAGGATCTTCTTCCCGCCTCAAATACCCTCATCCCACCACCACGGCCCCAAACCATGGCACCAGCCAGAGCTGCAGCTGTGAGCATCTGCACCGCTGCTGGTGCCTGTTCCCTTCTGGCACCACAGCCCTAGAGCCTGCTGGCTTACAGAATCCCCCCCCAGCTGGTGGCTTTGCTTGCTTTTCTGGTTTCAGGCTTTCTCTTCCCCTACTCTTGCTGTCCTGACTGCAGGCTGGTCCTATCTGCCCTGCCCCTGGCTCACTCTTGTCTGCATCTCTTTTCAACAAAAGCTCAGAAGACAGCCAATATGAGTACCAAATCTTATGGCAGTCACACATTTGTTAGTCATATCAACATTCATGTCTACATTGATGACAGCATTGCTAACCGTAGCTATGTTGCAGCCTTTCTCCTAAACCTGGTGGTCATTTGGATGGCAACTACGCTGAATTGGAGGCTGCCTCCAGCCTGCAGATACCACCCCAGGCTCAAATAGTCAAAACTCAGAGCAGACACTCAAAGCTAAAACCAGGTAATCATAAGAATGTTTAGGATTTGCACAAAGCTATTCGCACAGGTCATGACAGTATTTCAGTTTCTGTGTTCATTTTGCACTGAGTTTCTCCTGATTTTGCAATGATAGCTACTGGCAAGATTAGAGAACTTTGGCTTCTTTTTTAGCTATAAGTCTCCTACGAAAGAGAATTAGTAAAAATCAACTGAACCCCTGAAGTGTGCTCTTTTCACAGAGGAAAACTGGGATGCTGTTGAGAGGTTAAGGTCACTATTTGAAAAATAATCCTCAGTTTCTGAGGTGAAAGATTCTTTGATTTTCTGTCTCAAATTTGCTTTGCCTCTTTCTTTCTCATATATCTACAGTGAAAGCTGAAAATATCTCAGGACAAGTGGGTGATGGATGGCTTGTAAAGAAATGCAATGAGACCATAGGAAACTGATGAGCTGCTTTCTGCGGAAGCCAAGCTGCAGGACAAGAGAGGCAATTCACAAGTGGTAGAACAGCTGGCAACTCCAACCCACACCATCTGGATTTGTGTGATTTTATAATATTTATTGTCACTAACTCTGAGAGGAATATGAATAGAGCTGGCTACAAGTGGAAATGAGCTGGCTTTTCAATAGAGCGCATTGTGCGTGGAGCTTTGGCAGGGACACATAGCAGGGTGAGCATCTGATACCAGCCGGCCAGCCATGAATTACCACTTCGTTGGTCAGGTTGGCTACATGGAACAACAACAGAAAATTTTTCAGGCAGGCGAGGGAAGCCCTGCTGAAAAAATGGCATTTCAAATCTATCATTCGGAGAGGGGAGATAGAAGTTTGCCAGCTCTCCATCTTTAGTCTGAAGCTTGTGAGAGCCACGTAATTTTTTCCTTAAATCCATAGCATCAATAGATGTAGGGTTCCTCGAGAATCTTACACTTTTATTTTTAAAAAGTCTTTTTGGGTCTTATGATTAGGAAAAAAACTGTGACCCGCCTCTATCTAACAGACACAGAAAATGCAACAACCCTCAGGTGCATTTTCTTAAGTCTTCTGATTTGAGCCAGTTTGTGGTTTTGGGATTCTCGCATGTGATTGTGAAAGTACTGAGTTGTCGGCGTTGAGCACGTTCATGTAGGTAGCGTGATTGCAGCCTTAGGAAACTGTTCTCTGGAGGTGCCTGTTTTGCTCCATGAATGCCGAAGGGAACACTGCTGCTCCTAGCACAGCTGTCCTGGTTCAAAGTGGGACAGGAAGAGTTTACGCTTTTATGTTTCTGTTCCTCACCTGTGAAATGGGATAACATATTTCCTTCCTGCAGATCAGTCTTCTGATACCATAATCTGGTAATAACATGAAAGCTCATCCTGTCTTCAATTTTTTTTTACTTCTTGCGGGACATTAGGAAAGCTTAAAACTTTTCAGTCTAGTTTAGTCAAACCAGACTTACAAAGGAAAACAAATAATAATATCTTCTTTCCTTCCTTCCTTCCTTCCTTGATCTTACACATTTCAGTCCTACATAGTTTGGGAACTGACCTATTTTTGATCATAGACTGTAGTACTGAAACAGCAGAGAAATACATGCCATAAAATATGAAATAGAAATCAGCATTTTATTCTAGTAGATTACTATATTTTCTAAATCTTTTCTTCATTTTTGAAGGTCAGGTTTTAATTATTTTTTCTTTTTTTTTTAATGGAAAAATACTGGTTCTCTATTCTGGGATTTACTCCAGAGCTGAAAACACTAGTATTTGTAGTACATCAATTTACAAAACATGTTAGTTAAGCTGAAGAAAAATGTAGCAAGACATTGAATGCCAGAGAAGATAAAGTGCCTGACTAAGAAGCACACAAAAATGCATCTTATGTCCGGCTTGCACTGAGTGCAATGCCTCAACAAAGGGCAGTCACAGAGAGCAGTGCTGGCTCTTCTGTCCTGAGCTAGCAGAAATGGGTAATAAAAGCAACAGCAGAGAGGAATGCAAAGATCCGGCACTGGCATTAACAAGATACCCCTCTAGAAAGCCCTGCAACAATGACAGAAATATCTTCAATACTGAAGACTGCTCTGTAACTAGCATGTCAAGAGCACACCGAGAAGGAAACCAACTTATGTGTATCTATCTCATGTACTGTGGTGAAGATAAATCAAGAAGAAAGAAATTCAGCCATTTCTGTCAGCAGCGTGGTGTGAGCTGGCTGTGCATCTATTGAAAAGGAAGAATTCAGCTAAAGAAATGCCAGGACAGAAGACACAGCCTGTGTGAAACAGGCTCATTTCTCCAAATAACCCCAGAGCAGCGCAGATGTGTGCCTGGGATGGGCCCACTCTGGAGTGCCCTGTCCCACTCTCCACGAACCGGGTTTGCCTCTGAAAAACGTCTGTGCAGCTGTGAAGGCAAAGAGAGAAGAGTGGATTCTGAGCAGGGTTCAGACAGGTTCAGCCACTCAAAGCAACAGCCTGCATGTTAGAAGGTTTGAAAACCATTGAGAGAGAGAAATGCGCTGTTGAAGTGAGTGCTTCGTGTAGGTATGTATTCTGCATCCCTTTCTCAACGTGATGGAAGAGCCCTGACAGAGCAGGAGTGCTGGGAAGGAACCCTTGTAGAGGCAGTGTGCTTTCAAATCTCTCTTCTTCCTTTATCAAGTGATATTGCTCTTCCACTGCAAGAGAAAGGACTGGGAATTTTTCAGTCTATCGTTGCCTTCATCCATTTTACCAGTTTTTATATCCCTGCCTGGTGAGACCTCATTGTAGCCCAAAAAAATAGGAGACCTTCAAGCACAACCTAAAAAAGCGAATCCCAGCTGTGCTCCCTGGGCACAGGACACCTCCAGCTTTGAATGCTCCATGTGTGTGCACACCAGGATCTGCCCCTCCCAGAGGCTTTTCCTGAATGAGGCTGTATAATACTAAAGAAGTTCCCTTATGATGAGTTTCCCAAGGACATTTTGTACAATACACCATCAGAAAGCTGTAAATTCATTCACTTTGTATTGCATTTGGTGGCATTAAGATTTAAAGTATTCAGGGGAGAAAAAAAAAAGTCCTATTTTGGAAATGCCAGCATGTGCAGACAAGGGTGAACATAAAGGGGACCGCAGCATCTTCTCTTTTTTTTACTAGTCAGACGTGCTCACCCAGAACGTCAACTGCCACAGCACCTCAGATGTCCCCAGGCCCAAGTCCTGACTAGCGACAGGCTACAGAAGATGAACTGGGCAGTCTGGAGGTGGCAACTGGCTGTGCTGGGCTTCCCAAAAAGTGTCCTACTTCTCGGCCTCGGTACTCTGGGCTTGTTGCATGTGCGCTGTGATGCCACAGAAGACTCTGTGTTTAAATGAGTGATTTTTATGCATCCTCAGCCATAAGGCAGAGGGTCAATGTGGTCTTGAAACAAAATTCTTCAACTGAAAATCATTGTTAGCAATCATTCACTCAGGTCCCTAACACTGAAATTCCTATAAACACAGATATTTCACAGCCAGAAAGTATGTTCTCTGTTCCTGAAAGAATAGAAGAGTTGTATCTTTTTTTTTTTTTTAAAGTGTAACTGTTGAGCAGACAAATGGAAATGTGACCATTATATAGAACAAGGCGTGTAGTAAAAAGAACAAATTCTTCAGCTCCTTGGCAGCAAAATTGTATTTAATCATACTCAGCTCTTTTCTCCTTGTCCAGGCATGTCCAGAAAAAATCAATCTTATGATCAACATGCCACAGGAATCTCATTTTTTAATTTAGCTCTCTAAGGGATTCTCTTTTGATCCTTCTGATCAGACAAGAACAATTACTGTGCCTCTAAGCTCTCCTCTGCCTCCAGTCTCCAATTAGTCACATCTGATAACATTTTTTCAACATAAAAATAAGGTCATCTCTTCAACTGCTTGTGTCTAAATCAGGAGACACTATGATAACTCATTCACAAAACACCACCTCACCATTCCGAGCCAGCCAGGGCTTCTGCATCAAAGTTTTCAAAATCATCACCTTTTAAAAACCTTTGTCTGGGCTGTAAGAATGCCACTGATTAAATCTTTGTTTGCTTGAGATACCTCCTGGTGTTTTGAGAAGTACACAGGCTAAGCCAAACGCCCGAGTGCACGTGTTTCAGTTCACTAAATAGACCTTCTGAGATCAGTGGGATACTGACACATCCAAAATTAGGCATGTATTTAAATGCTGTGAGTCCAGAACTTTCTCCTCCACACTTTTCCAGTTTGTTTTCTTCTTTTCAGAACTTTGAACTACCTTGTGTTTTTTTTCTTCTGCTCTCCTTTCAATTCTGTCATGGAGAAAGGTCACAGTCTTCACAGTTTGTTGCTTTTCTTGTCTGATTTCAGCCAGGCCTTGAAGGCAGCAGCTTCCCACTTACATTTGTTCAAGATGAAGAGCCACTTTGGGCATGATGGCACTCAGGCTTACTGTTGAAGCACTCCCCCTCCCCTTCAGCATACCTTTTTCCTTTCAGCAAGTACCAGCAAAGCTTGCCAGCTGTTCAAAAAAAATGTGAGTGGGGAAAAAAGCCCCAACCCTTATATTCAAAAAAGGTCATGAAAAATGAAAGAAGAGGCTAGCAAAAAAAACCCTAACTCTTCTCCTTTCCTATGGGATCTGGCTTGTCCTCAGGCGCGGGGCAGAGACCGAGCCAGCCCAGCTGGGGAACCAAGCCTGAGCCACATTGTGAGGACACAGGCCCTCACAGCACTGCCCATCCCCACCTGGTGGGAGGGCCAGAGGTAGGAGAGAGCTCCTAATGCCCCAAAGACCTAGGAGGTGTGAATCCCCTGCCTTCATCCTTGTGCACAGCATTGCCAGGGAGCCAAAGCAGGAGAAACTCAACAGGACAGCTAACAGAGGCTGCCAACAGCAAGTGCTGGGCTCAGCTTTGAGATCTGGGAACTTCTTCTGAGATCCTATGGGGACTTCTGGGAGCTTTTTGGCGACAAAGCTGCAAAAGAGTTCATTAGAGGAGATATGCTGAGGAAGTTTGTTGGGAGGTTTTCTGCTTGCTAGGGGCTTCAATATAGGGTGCTGTGGAGAAGCTGCCAAGGCCTGTCAGCTCGAAGACTTTCACCCCCTACTGCTCTTCCATGGAGGCACCAATGATGTCAGAGGAGACATGGAACATACCAAACATGATTGCATGGCTCCAGGGGTGGTGGCCAAGGGCATGGGGACCCAAGCAGTGTGTCCTCAGTCCCACCAGTGAGGGGAAGGTCTTGAGGCAGAGTGGATGGATCCTACAGGTCAACAAGGGATTGCAAAGCTGATTTCAACAACAAAGATTCATCTTCAAGACCTTGGAAACATTTTTGATGATCAAGAACTTCTTGGAAAAGATGGGATCCCCATGACCAAGTGGGGCAAAAATGTCTTTGCCAATGTACTGGCCAACCTGGTGAGGAGAAGTTCTAAACTAGAAGTGATGGGGGAGAGAGCTGATGACCTATAATCAAGTGAGGAAGTGGTTGGCAAGCAAAGAGTGTGGGGTGATGTGGACAAGAGACTTCATAATCAACATAAGGCAGAAGGGAGCAGAAAGGGACCTGTCCTAAGGGTATGCACACAAATAAGGCTGAGCCTACATGACAGCATGATGGGGAAAGATCTCATACTTTTTCTGAGAAATCAGCACAACTGGGAGTTACCTTTATATGAGACAGCAGTGGGGATGCAGCTGGCTCTGCCTTGGGAGTGGTGATGAGCCAGCTGAGATCTTATGGGTCAGTGCTAGAGGGTAGATCAGCATGGGTGATATTGTGATGGGTGTCTCTACAGACCACCTGACCAGGAAGAAGTAGATAAAGCCTTCTTCAGACAACCGGAAGAACCAAAATATAAAAATGGTGTGTATATATGCCTAAAACCAGAAAGGTTTTATATACTTAAACCCAAGACAGTGGTGAGGCACCATAGGACATGGTTTCCTACCTGGGCGGAAGCATGGGCCTGAGTGTATCGGAGGCCTCAACTCAGATGGAGTTCTTGGGGAGGATGCCACCATCCCAGTCTCAGGCAGCAGGCAGTGCCTGGTTGCTGCCCCAGGGGTGGTGCAGGGGACAGTGGTGGTATGCTTGTGACGAGATATGTGCACTGGGTGAGGAGCTATTGGCAGGCGAAGGAGTTGTGGAGGAGCTGAGCAGCTGCACACTCTCAGGGAGGAAGAACAAGAGACTGACAGGCTCTTTGCAGAGGCTGAACAGCCCTGAAGTCCCTTCCAAATGGAATTATTCCATGATTCTGTGATATAAGGACAAACAAATGTAAGCAGATTGTCCTTAATAGGAGCATGAAGGAAACTGAGCACAGTTAATTTAGAGATAGGTGGTATGAATAGATTTGTAGAGCTATGGTAATTCAGCCTTAATAACGCAGAATAATGCTGAAGGTGTAACCTAGAGGTCTTGATCCAAGGTTTTGTACCTCATACTTTGAGGAAGGAGTAGAGCTACAAGAATGTTGAGATGGCTAAAAAATACGACCTGTGACGAAAAATTGAACAGACTCAGGCTATTCAACCTAAATAAGAGAAATTGAATGAGACTCATCCTTGGAGCTTGCAGATGCTTCAAACTATCCTTGGGCAGTTCCAAAGAGGAAAGAAATCACCTAGTTTATGCTTGTGTTGGATATGACAAAAAGACAGTATTCTCAACCTCCACAGACTCCTAAAGCACTGGCCTATTGTCTACAGCCATGTGGACAGACTATCACGTGGAAAACCCTTAAATGCCAAGAAAAGAGGTTTTGTTAAGTATTTTGATCCACTGAAGCAAAATGAATGAAAATGTCATAACTTGCTACATTTACCTGAGTTCCAGCCCTGGAAAATTGCCTTTTGTTTGTGGCAACAAAGTGTCCCCCCTGGTCTGCTTGTTTCCACAGATATCTGGAAAGCTCTCTTTTGTCGTCAGGTTCCCCATCGCTTCACCACAGTCCTCTCCAGCTGGGGAAGATGGTTGAGGCTCAGAGCATTGCCAAGCTCTGAGTCTCCATCAACAAAACAGTAATTGTGGATAATGTTAGAGAGGGAGGAAATGAATATTCATAGATCCACTGCCTCTCTCAACAAACATGTAGGGAAAGTGAGGCAGAGGATTAATAGATTTAGAGAGACCAAAGTGTTGTGGTTTCTTTTCCCCTAGGGTAAATATCTAGTTCAGCAAAAGATGCCATATTTTCTTTATATTCCCTTGTGGTAGCTGACCTTGGCCAGCTGCTGGATACCCACCCAGCCACTCGCACATTGCCCCTCCTCAATGGGACAGGGAGAGAAAACAAGATGAAAAATCATGTGGGTTGAGATAAGGACGGGGAGTTCACTCACCAATTACCGTCACAGGCAAAACAGACTGAACTTGGTGAAGTTTTCATTTATTGCCAACTAAAATAGAGTCTGATGGTGAGAAACAAAGACAAAACCTAAAACACCTCCCTTTTCCCCCCTCTTCCCAAGGCTCAGCTTCCCTCCTCCATTCCCGACTCCTCTGCCTACTCCCCACTGAGCAGTGCAGTGGGATGGGGAATGGGGGTTGACATCAGTCCATAACAGCTCCTGTCTGCCGCTCCTTCCCTCTCACACTCCAGTGCCACCGGCATAGCTGCGGTGCCCAGCTGTGCCCCGCGGTGGGTTGGTCAGAGCCAGCTGGAACCAACAGCGTCCAGCATGAAGCAGCCCCGGCCTCTCCTCACACAGGCCACCATGCAGCCCCCTCTGGGCACCGGCACCTTGTAGATCCCCACATCCTCATGTTCTCTTGGCACTCTGTACATCCCTATATCCTCATGTTCTCTTTTTCTATTAGTAAGATACGTTTGTGTTCTTATATTATTTAAAATTATGTACCCTGCCTCCTTAGCCCCACTCCTTAGACATATTTTCTTCAAAAAGTGTATTTCAAGAGTTCAGGTTGCGAGTTTTTTGTCTGTCCTGAACCAACCATTTACTACAGCATAGGCTTCAGTAAAATAACGTATATAGAATAAAAAAAAAAAAAGTAGTCCCTGTTTTACTGCCACAGGTCAGGGATAACTTTATTATTCAGAAGATGTGAGCAAAGTTGATGGGTTTGGCTTTCAGAAACATGAGAATCGTTCAAAGTTGTTGAAGAAGGTTCCCATTCCTATGCAGTAGCTCCAAGAAGCTGATGTACATATATGCAATTGGCTATAATATCTACATTATCTGGAATAGAAAACTTTGTAATAAAGAAATGCATAAGTTCCTGTTTCCTTTCTTTTTGCTAGGAAAGTCTATTCCTGTAAAGACTAGGAAGTAGGATTATTTTTATGACCTGTATCTGTGTTTCTCATTTGTCTTCTGAAATTTCCTTTCAACATACTGGGCAGTTTCATGCATTATTACGTAAAAGCAGCCAGTGACCAACAAATGAAGAAGTGGATAAGAGATAAATTGCACAGACTAATTGTAAATCAAGGAGGGATTCCTGGTAGTGCTCAGCATCTTCCCTGACTGGATGCTATGTGAAGCTGAATATGAATGATTCCTGCATTCTTAGCTCAAATGCTCCCTTGATTTTACCTACAGTATGTAAAAGTGCTGTTATCAGGGGTCTTTGCAAGATTTCCTCCTTCCAACCAGAAAATTTTATTTATGTGGGGAAAGAAGATTCCAGACACTGGTACTGGATTTCCAGAGCTCCAACAGGCAGTTAAGGACAGGAACCTCTCCAATCCCCACCAAATTCCTGATAAATGTGTCTTATCGTGCACAGCTCAGCTCTTTGGTGGACGCACTTGAACGGTGAGGGCTCAGATGTACTGCTTCTGTGTTGGACAGACGGTCAGAGCTTCCTCAGCAAGCCCACCACGTGGAGGAGACCTCAGGCTTATTCTTGCAAATACTTGTCATTTGAGCGATAGATGATGGCAGGCTGGATACACCCTGGCCACTGCAGATGCCATGGGCACTTTCATAAAATTCTGTCTAGGAAATCTGGGACAGAAATACGGCTCATCTGTAATACAGCTATACATAGTATAAATAGCATTTTCAAAAGCAACTAAATAACAGCTTAAGGCCCATATTCAAGAATCACTTACACATTCAAGACTCTGTTTCATTAAAAACAGGATTTAGAGTACATTTTCCTAAAGCGCTTACATTCTTTTTGTTTCAAGCTTTACAGTGTTTGTGGCTGTGGGCTCCCTGAGGTTTGCTACTGGTTTGACAGTCAGAGAAATATTACTTAATGCCTTCGCAAAGTATGTACAAGGTCAGATCAAGGTATCATTTTTTAAGCAGGCGCCCTACAGAAAACAGCTGAACAATAATGGTACTAATGGCCCTGAATGTGATTGTATCAATATGTTATTTCACTGCATAAAGAAATCAATGTTATTAAAAAAAAATCATAGCAATTACAAGGACATAGCCAATTTGAGAGTGCTATTTACTGAATAGCTAGTGACCAATTTTCCAGTCCTCCTCTTTAAATTAATGAATATTTAAAGAGGAGACTAATTTGATTTCCCTAAAACCTGCCCAGTTTCATTAACACAGCAGGGGAAAATACAAAATATGTATTTGAATGCTTTGTTCTTCAGGAAAAGCTATTCTACCTCTGATGTGTGGAAGATTAAAAGAAACCAGTGATTAAAATAATATTAAGACAGTTCGTATCACTCCTCTTATTTCCCAATCTTCAATGCTGGCAAGTGAAAGATGGTTAAATTCCTATTTTTTAATGAGACTGTCCAGAGAATAATATACATGCTTTGTGGGAAGGCTGAAAAACCACATTTCTTTCACAAAGCAGCAACAACCATTTGGAAGGGAGGGCGCCTCCAACATGACAAAAGCGTGGTGCAGTCTAGGATGTCTCCCAAGTACAGTGACACTGTATTAAAGCCATTCTGAATGTCAGCAAGCTTCCCTGTGCATGAAGACTGTAAATGATACAGAAGCAGTCCCTTATCTGGGTAGAACAAAGACTGTCAGAAAAAATCTTTCTATTTTTTTTCCTGCATGAATTTCATTTACCTTTTCAACAGATTTTAAATCTTTTGTAAAATACTCCAAGGGGGCATAGCACAGTGTGAGACTTGTAATCAGCCTGAAAAGAGTGACAGAAAGCTGGCTCATTTGGTCTCTCCCAACGCTTTCCTTTATTCTATCCCGTCTGTTCACAGCTTAAATCACAGGAAATTTGAGTGTTTAACTCTTACAGCAGGTAGCAGAAAAAAGCACAAAGGAACCTGAGCAAAATATTTGAAGTAAAATCTAGATTCAGAAGCAAATCAGGGCATGACTCATTGGTGTTAACCAATTATTATACTTGCATAACCTTTTTTGTTGTTGATCCACCTGACAAGTGAATGCATAGATTTAACATGAGAAAAAAAATCACCCTTAGCTTTTCATGCAGGAAGTAACTAATTGAGGAAAAAAAATTGGAGGGAAAAAAAAAAGAGGGTATATATTAGCTGGCTAACAGCAGAAAATACCCAAACGATCTTGACGTGGAGTGCTAGCAAGAAGTGCTGGAGTGTCTACAGCTGGTACCTATCAACCTGTTTGTAACCACAGGTAACAGTCATAGGTACATCTCAGCCAGCTTTCGCTCCCTGAGGAGGTGTTTGCAATGAAAAGTTGGCACCTGTGGTTTGTCTCCGTATATTCTGCCTAAATAAAGAGCTGCATACATTTTAGATCTTATCCTCAGCCTCTTGGGACAAGCGCCATCTTTCTGTTAGGTGTTGGACAATAGCTGCTCTGCTCCATGCCTGGGCTTTCTAGGAGAAACAAACTGTGTACGTGGACAGAGAATACCCGAGAAACGTGAAGGCTGGAAATATCTGCAAAGATGAGAATATCTCCCCATATCAGGGCCCTTTGTCTGAGACTGGGAACAGCTGCATCTTGCCTCTCTCAGTTCCATCTGGAATTTCAAGCAGATACTTCCCTAGGGATATTTTTTTTTTTTGTTGCTGCTATTTCTCTGTTGTTTCTTTAAAATAGAAACAGAATTTAATTCTTAGGAAGCACATGCTGAAGCCACTAAAACCAGTCATTTTAATACTACTTTATCAATATTAAATATAACTCTCGTGCTCCATAGCTAGAGTACAGAGCAAGGGGTAGAGGATATTGTCCGGTAACGTTATTCAGCATCCCCAAAGCTCCACTTAACCTGAAAGTGTCTGTACTCTAACTATAAAGTTTCAATATATAAAATGCACTGTACTTCGCTGTTAGTTGTGAACGGGCTAAGACACTACTTACAAACAACTTCAAAATCACTAACATTACTAACTGGCTTAATGAAAGACTTGTCCTCTGTAAGTTTGAACAGATGCTAATGGAAGTAGAATTAGAACCCAAATTTGCGTGGGGAGCAGGTGTCAAGCCATGTTACAAACACAGGTTACATGTCTGGTCTGTCATCCTGTTTTGCTCAGAAGGGAAAGATTTTGCTTCTCTTGTCCTCCGGGCTACACCTACACTGCCAGACACAACCGGACACACGGGATTTGAACACCCTCCAGGGGAGTGTCTCTGCTGTTTAGTTATTAGCACACTTCACGGAACAGCTTGGGCCCGTGTCAAACAGCACATTCCCAGGCAGATTCCCAATGGGCACCCTGGGTGAGGTCACCCTGCTTTGGGAGGAAAGAGCATTTTTAGGGAACAGCCCTTCGCCCATATTCTTTACTAGCACTGACACAGCCACAAAGACCAACATCAAGCTAGAGCAATTGGCATCCTGCACAGACATGGATGCAGAGTCACTGGCTAAGGTAAATGGTAGTCAGTAGGGCTGTTTCCACTTATGGCACTCAAAGATTTGGCTGATAGTAGTGATTTTACCTACATATCACAACAAAAGCTGTGATTGCTTCCTTTGGCCGTTATACTTTCCCCAGGGCACATTGAGCTGCTTAGAAACTGTTCAGGAATTATATCATGTCTACAAAAAGACTGCTCTTTCCCAGCCTAATTAATTTTAAAATACAATCAGATAGATCATCCAAAACCAGATTGATCTGCTGTGTAACTTAAACGGGAGAATATGCACAGAAATGGGTGAGGACTGCTCATATCTTCTTTCATCCATCTCGGACATGAGGGTGGAAGCAGGGAACTGAGGCGGCAGTAATAGCAGTGCTCGTGGTACTAGGACCTGAAATAACGTCAACTATTTCTAGAGTGACTTCATGTCTATGCCATTAGACATTTCCATGAAGTGCTGTGTCTGTTACATTCCCGAGTCCTAAAATTGAATCCAATATTAAACTGTGGATTAAATCCTTGTAGCTCAGACATCTAGGTATTCATGTTCCCGGTCTGGTGGTTTATGTAAACAATTGTATTTCTGACCCCATTAAAACAGGCACGGGAACCGCATTCTTTTCAGTTAAATTCAGTTTCAGTTCAATTCTACAGCAGCAGCTTTCCAGTCAACAGCAAAACACTCCCCCAGTGGCAAATTTGATTGCAAAACACAAGCTGTTTTCTTAAAAGTGATTCTGTAACACGCTAAAAGGAGCTACTGTAAAGAAGTTATACTACAAAACTGTCCTCTGTCTGGTAAATAAAAATCAGATACATATTGACCTTTCTGTTGCTCCAGCAGAGGTGGTTTATCTGAATAGTATTAAACCTTCCAGGGAGGAGGAAACTGCTTTTGAAAATCATGTAAAATGCTTCAGCAGTGTTCTTTCAAGCTTTGACAATGTCACTGCTGAGCGTGGTGATGTCCAACAAAGATATCTGAGAATGCTGACTTAAGAAGTGGCATTTTGCCACATTTTTGTTACATTTCTTCCATCAAAATGAGCTTCAGTTTGGTGTGGTAATGCAGGAGCTTTTTCAGCATTGTCTGTGAAGAGCCGCGGTCAGATTAACATGAGTCCTCCACATCATTTAAAGGGAGCCACAGTTCTGCAAGCCAGCTTATTTGTGCACAGAGAGTATTTTTAACAGCAGCAGCTTCTAGCATTTTCTGCTTAAACTGCTAGGATTATGTGAAAGAAGCTGCAGTTATCTCAGCAGCTGTTTTGTCTGGGCAAGGCTGTAACAGCTGCAACCTTGCTGTACAAAACTTTGGATTAAGAAAAGCCGTCTTACTGTGGTCACCATTCAAAGGGGCCTGAGACTACTGCGTCCCCTTCTCTGTCAAATCCTCTCTTACAGGTTCGCGATAATGGTCCCTTATGAAATACTGTGCTTGTGTAACACACAAGCTTCAAACTCACTTGGTGAGGTGTGTTTCCTTCTTTCTCCGCAGAAATGTAACATGTAACATCCATGTAGGACGTTACACCATTTATAACGAATGATGAACCAATGTGGCGTTTTACTTTGTAATTTCTCCAAAGCAGGGACATCACTGTGGATTTTATCGACAGCACCCTGGATCCCAGTGTATAATGCATTCCTAGGGCCCACACCAGCACGAAGTGTTGCTAAACATACATGACAATAAGAAGGACACAGTGTTAAGGGACTCTTGATGGAATTCTCTGATAAACTGATCTTCTTCACACAGCGTGCATTTTAGTAACAACGGAATAAAAAAAACCCAACACATCCAGAAGCTGTGAGTGCACAGGCCTATTTACAGAACGTGTGAATGTATACTGTAAACGTGACTCTGAAAATTGATATAGTGCTTGTAGCAGAAGAGCAATAGAATATAAATTCCAAGTGGAAAATGCTACTACTGTTGATGGGTGTAGTCCTGGTAGAAGTAAGGAATGAGTGGGAGTTGATATATTCTTCTCCGATTGATATGTGTATTTGTACAGTTCTGTGGTGCTACTCATCTCACCTAGCATTTGCCATTTAAAAGACAGGTATATCATCTAAACTAGGCATTCAGACATCCTGTGCATTCAAGTAGACACCTTCATGGGGCAACCAGCCCTTCCTAGGTGCCTGAGAGAGGTGGGATCCATTGCCTCCTGGCATGGTCTGTCTCTTGTTATTTACTGGAGAGACAGTCACAACTATTATTTTAGACTAGACACCTGTGTTTTAGACAACTAAATTTAGGTGATTTGAATTCTACTTTCAATGTCCATGATTTTTCAAGGATGCTGAAATGCTGGAGATGATATAAATAATATTTTGAAGCTACAGGAGGAGCTTTTCGGTGATACTCATACAGAGCTCGATGAATTTAGTTCACCAACAGACACCCAAGAGAAGACTTGATTGTAGTGTAGTTATCTGAGATAAAAGATGAGGTACTGAAAGATTCTTTACTGATGAGAAAAAGAAGACAGGAGGAATTGGTAACTGGAACCTAGAGCCAGTCACAGTCACTTTGAAAGCAGTCAGCAAATAATTTGGGAACAACTTTTGGGGAAAGTGTGGCTTCTCCATTTCTTGGCACTTTCAGGTTGGAACACAGTGATTTTCTGGAGTACATGCTACCAGTGAAATCCAAGGTACAGGGCTCAAACCAAGGTTAAGTGGATATGAGCCAGCCTGCCTGTCTGGGAACAAAACTGGTAGCATAAAGGCTTGAACATGATCATGGGGAACAGTCTGTTTCCCCACATTGGGTAATTGTACTCTCCCAGGATTTAAAAGGATGATGGATCTAGCCAGTCTTCTTTTCAGTATCTGCTTATCTGTTCTACTGCCTGATTAAATGTCTACAAGGTGGGAAAATCTTGCCACCTTTTTTGACACTAGAAACAAAACAACACCTCACATCACAGCATGACCAAGTGACGCCTAGCAACAGGAAGTTCAACGCAATGTGGACTGCTTTGATTTCAGATTTCACTGATTAGTTTTATTTTAACATATAAGATACCAAGAAATAGAATTCCAGATGGTACCATGTTATTCACAGTCTCTCTGTAATATGCCGTAAGACTTCATTCTATAGAGCAATGTATTATTCCAGTTCACTCCCTCCTTAAAAGATGTAGGCATGATTCTTTCTGCTACTTCATAGAAATAAACAGTTTCCTATGTGATATATGAAAGCATAGTGTGTACACATGCTCTATACCTTATTCACATCAGTTCCAGTTGTTCTATCACCTGTCTTCACACTACATCAATTCCCCCCTTCATTCATTGTGCTGTGCTCCTATTTAGACACCACAAACCTTAATTTCTCACATGCACAGAGTGTCTTTTCCTCCTGAATATTCTGTCAGATAAACACAGGTTCTCCCGCAATGTTTGGTGGCGCTTGGAAACATCACTCTAAATAGCAAAATAACATGTCACAGGGTCCTTCCTTCAGTGCCATTAATAAAAGAACAATTGCCCCAGATACAAAACAGGACAAACCTTAAGTTATAGACATACCTGTAACAATTCTGGTAGTTGCACCACCTGTTTACAGCACAGGGTTTCTTTCATTTAATATCCCCAGTTTGCACATGCCCGATTCATACACAACTATTACGCTCTTTGTTGCTTGCTGTGGCTGTCTTGCTAATCAAGTTATAGAAAAATACTCCGGTTTATCACACGGTCTCTTATGCATCTTTTGATTGAAGCTGTACACATAAACCTACGCTGTCACTGCTGGTTGAAGGTCATATGTGTATTTCCTTAACAATGACCTCAGGTCACTTCAAGGGGCATCATTATAGAAGGGTCACAAATGCTGATGATCTTCTTAAAGACTTGAGGAGAGGTTTGTCATGGTACATGAGGGATGCTATCGACAGGTCATCCCAGAAGATATCTTAATTAACGGGGAAGGGGTTAGGTGATCCTGCTTAATTCAGCCTGTGTTCTGTCAGGCACCTAATCAATCATCTTCTCCCAGAACATACCGAAACCGTAGTTTATTGTAGCCTGAGGTGAATTGGGTCCATACATTGGAATAATATGAGAAAAACATTGTCCAAAAAATCTTGGAAGTAAAAAAAGAAGCTTGGTTTGGGTTCATGATCTGAATGTGTCTCCTTGATTCAGACAATAAGGATTCCTTTAGAACAGCTGAATGGCAGCTTTCACAGCATCTCTCGGGAGATACCTAATGAATATTATGAGAAATTCAATAGCTGGATGAGAAAATTACTGTAGGGACAGGAGGAAAAACAATCTTGCATTAGCCTTGCCAGTTTTTCCTGCTCTTTGTTAGCATTCTCATCTAAACCCCCTTTATCAAGGTTTTTCAACTGCCATTTCCAATTACATTGGAAGGAAATTTGTGCATCAGGATGGGAATGTTTGAGTGAAATTCTATTTAAGTTGCTTTAGCCTCTTTCAATAAGGAGAGGAACAATGAACATGTTTGCCTATGTTTTCAGACTTTTATTTGTTCCACTGTTGTGAGCCCTTCAGAGAGCCCTTCAGTGGTACAGTGGCTGGAGGTAGGTCTGGTGAACCCCTGTAGTTTATAGTCCCAGTTCTGGCACTTTTTCTTCTTAGGCAGATCATTTGACTTTTTTCTGTCACCCTCTTCAGACATACAAAATAGTAACTGGAGGAGCCAAAGGGGAATTAAAGAGGTATAGCCACCCCAAAGAGCTTCTCTCATGCCGGTATGCTGCCGTGAACTATTTCTTCCACGCCCCACTTCATCCTCTCATTCGTTGTCATCACTTCATATGTTTAGTCTCATTAATATTTTAAGCTCTTAAGTCAGGGCCTGTCACCTTTATTTCTCTGTGAAGTTGCATGAATGTTTCTAGCACTCAGCGGTAAAATTAAAATAATATATAATACTAATATGGATTATTTTGAGGCAGTTTAAGATTCTGAAAAAAGGGCAATCTATCTGCAAAATATATTCCTTTATTATTATTATTATTATCCATTCTGAAGTGGCAATTTAGGACCTCAAGTGGACTAACAGCATCTTTCAAAACTGCAGTTTAATCACAGCATACATCTTTTTTTTTTTTTTCCTTTGAAATCATAACTTTGAATTTGACCTAGACCAGCAAGACTACAAAATTTTCTGGCCACTTAAATGTCATTCGGGACGGGATTTATCAATCCAAATTCAAGTGCCTGCAACATAGCTGTCTGTGTATAAGCAAGGCATGTAAGATCCAATTTACATGAGACAAATTGTCTAGATGGTCCTGTTTCTTTCCCTGAACTATGCAAAACTTCAGGACAAGTAGCTCGTCTCTATGCTGAAGATATTTAAAGTTAGGTGAGATCAATACTGTGCTGGGGCTTTCTTCTTCAGCATTTTTATGCCCTAACTTTGGTCTAAAGGTAACTTGCTGCTTACTTGAGAATACCAATTAGCACCCTTTACAAACCAATTAGAAATTGAATGAGCCTTGCAGTGAGTGAACTTCTCTTCAGTGAGGCAGCTCTTTCCTGGTAAGCACTTGCTTGGATAGTGTGGTAAGGAGGATGGCTGGAGTGCTGCTATTTGCAATATACTTGTTATGCGGATAAGAGCGGCAGTCTATAAAGCTGTCAATCTGGTATTTTTTTACCAACAGAAAACTCATTTTAAAGTGAGAGTGGAGGAAAGGGCCTCACAAAGAAGTAAATAGTACCCTTCTATATGAGTAGCTTATGCTTATCTTGGGAGTGTTTATGATCCCAAGGTACTTCAGAGAGTGTATCTGAAATGTTAAGTGAATAAGATATTGCAAAGAACAAACTATTACTTTATGTCAGCAAGGACTGAAGGTTGCAGAAGCTTACAAGTTGACTTCTCTCACTGAAAATGTCAACATCAGCCAAGCCTCAGACTAATTCAATTATTTTCCTTTTACAGTATGATGTCCAAAGGAAGCGTTCACAGTGCTTCAATGTCTTCAGCTCCCCTGCACGTTTCAGTGCATCTCAGAGCGTGACGCCTTCAGATCCGACCCCCTGTCAGCTCCACTGAGCGCAGACGGCAGCAGAGCTGCCACGGGAACTGACGGGTGTCACGATTTCCCTTGGTCTTTCTATTGCTCAGGTTCTGAATGAACTTTCAATTTGTCAGTGTCTAGGGTATACGTATTGAGGGCTCCAACTTGTAGGGATTGGAAAGATACAAAATCCCCTATGTTAAGGTTATTAAATTAATCTGCTTCATTGAAGGGGGAAGCAGACTGGAGAAAGGAGTGGTTATCGCACAGGCCCTGGGGGTTAAGGGCGTCAGGAGAGAAAATGGAACGACTTATTACGGTGTATTTTAGAATACTTTCAAAGTTCAAATTATCTTTGAGATTTAAAATCACTTTGGATCTATCAGAGCTTATCCAAAGATTGACAGAAATTAAAAACAAGTCATATTCTAAATCTGAAAGGGTGTGAACATGGTTAGCAGAGGTTAGTGAACATCAAACTACTGTGTTTGTCACATAGATGTTACAGAGAAATAGACTAAAGTTTAGGTTTTGTTGATTCTGTGACTCTTCTTTCCTTCTTGCATCTTCCTTCAACATACCTGACCAACCTAGTGGCCTTCTATCATGGAGTGACTATGTCAGTGGACAAGGGAAGAGCTACAGAGTCCAGTCTGTCTGGACTTCTGTAAAGCCTTTGACAAGATCCCCCACAACACCCTTCTCTGTAAATTGAAGAGATATGGATTTGATCGGGGCAATCCCAAGCACAAACGTAGGCTGAGTGGAGAATGGATTGAGAGCAGCCCTGCTGAGAAGGTCTTGGGGGTGTTGGTGAATGAGAAGCTCAACATGAGCCAGCAACATGCGCTTGCAGCAGTGGTAGGACAAGGGGTAATGAAAAGTGGGTCGATTCAGACAATATAAGGAAAAAATTTTGTACGACGAGGGTGGTGAAACACTGGAACAGGTTTCCCAGAGAGATGGTAGATGCCCTATCCCTGGAAACATCCCAGGTCAGGTTGGATGGGGTTCTGAGCAACCTGATCTAGTTGAAGGTGTCCCTGCTCACTGCAGGGGGTTGGACTGGATGACCTTTAATGGTCCCTTCCAACCCAAACCATTCTATGATTCTATGATACCACTGAGGTTTTTGGCCTAATGACAAAAATGGGTAATGGAAATACCAAAACATTCCCCGGGATGGCAACAAAGTACAACAGAATCTCTTTTTGAATGTAAAACATGCACTAATTCACCACTGCCTTGAGATCTGTGCCGTCACTTAGATTTGCACAGTAAATATAAAATGTGACTTCACCAGGAAGGTAATGTTAAACATCCTTGTTACAGACAAACAAAGCTGTGTGTTTGGGTCTGGGTCATTTAATGGGTTTGGGTATGTTAAGTAAACTCTTTTCACCTATTTGCTGCCAAGCCTTTAAGCGGTTTTTAGCTGCTTTAACAGCACAGGCACATCCGCTGCCGCCATCCAGCATGTCATCCTTTTCTTTGCTTCTGTTTTCAGCAAGGTTCCATCTTCATGCTCACTGTATAGACAAGACTTCTTTTACAAGGTCTGTGCTTTATTACTGCCACAACAGATCCTTCTCCAGATTTGCCAAAGTTCTGTGATTATACCCGAGGGCTGACTTACAGCAATGAGAGTCTTGGCTGGAGGCACCCTGCCTTGCTGGGTCACTACCCGAAGGAAATCTCACACCCTTGGCTGTCTCAAAAGCAGTTTTCAAGAGCAGCTTTTCAAAATTAAGTCCCTAACATGAGAGGGGTGGGAGGGGCTTCCTCCCAGCACCCAGAGCCATAGCTCTCCTGTCTTCAGTGCAGATTTCCTGTGGGCTATCCCCTCAGTCCTGCCCCAGACCCAGAGTGAGATCCAAGTGAGATCTGTGTGAAATTTATGGTTGGAAGTCATCCAGAAAAATCCAGAGAGCTGGAAATTTCCACCCTCAGTTCGCTGAACATCATGCCTTAATAGATAAATATGATTCACCTGCTTTATTTTTCAAGCTATCAGGTATGTGCTACACACCTCAAACTAACATGCAAGGACAGAGATCCTGCCAAGAAGAGCTCAAATCCATATTTGGCATGACACAGTGAGCAATGGTGATTATGAGATAAAAGGGTGGGGGAGACAGGAAGGACAAGAACGGCTGCTAAGACAATTGTTTGGCAGCAAGGAATTTCCAAAGCAATTTGGAAGACCTGAAAGCACTGATAGAATGGTTTTGGGCAGGAGGACAGATGATCCTAGACAGGTAGGAGGGGAGGACAATAGGAGACAACAAGGTTGACTGATGTTAGTGGAAAGATGAAAAGAACAGAGGAAACAGAGAGTTAAACTTAAATTATTTTAAAAACCAATACTGACATCCAGGTCTGGTCTGTGAATTGAGCCCTACAACCAGGACCAATTTGAGGCAGTAGCAGAACCCACAACATTTTTGCACAGCTGGATGCACAGCTTCAAACTGCTCCCCTGTGCTCCCATTTCTGGCACTTGTATAGATTATTGTCTCCTTTGTTTTTCTTTTTACTAACCACATTCCAAAAGCTCGAGTAGGTATTGAAACAAAAATAACAGAATTCATAAAACTTTACTGCTTTAATATAAATTACAAATCATATTCTAAAATGAAATACATATACAAAGAATGATAAGCAGCCTTCTGCTTTGCTTCTAGTATTTAATGACTGTCATTTTTTCCTCCTACTATGTGAAAAAAACTATTTCTGCCTCCTTATGTTGTGTATTAAAAGTACAATATTTCTAGGGACAGCTAAAAGGAGACAGCTCCCTATACAAATAGAGGCACCGCACAAACACAGGGTCAGAAACGTTCCTAGTCCCAAAGAAGTCATAAAAAAGAAATTGAAAGGCACATGGCTTAGAGATTTACCCACGGTCCTGGTTGGGGACTCTAAGGGGAGTGTGTGGGTTAAGCAAAAACTGTCAGCTAAAACAGGCACCCTGTTTATTCCTCTCGGAGTAATGCTACATATTTTGCAGGATGAATGTGCACAATTTACCTACAAGAAAATGTGGCAGAGGTGAACACTGGGCAGAATAATTTGGTGTTGTCCACCAGGGACAGAGAAGAGAGAGTGTCATCTTTCTTCCTTGTTCAGCAGGTATTTGGCTGAGGCAACAGCAGCAGGATTGACGGTGTGCGGCTAAATAACCAATGTTGGAACAAAGGTATCTCTGGAGAGAAATCTTCCTATCTGAATTACATCTACACCTGTACAGGAGTAAAACATGGAACTTCCTTTGGTACACCCCCCTGGAAAAATGAAGGCGGCTGTAGGCAGCTCCTGCACTCCCCTCAAGATTGGCCACCAGTCCTGCAACACGAGCAAGGTCAGGGAGCTCTTCAAAAAGTTTGGACTTGTGTGTGAGGTTTTTGTACCTGCTGAGCCTCTAATGCTTCCATGGCTGCGATGCAATAGCCTCTGACACAGGAGTAAAATGATTTCTTTGGGGAAATGTAAATGTGTCCTATTTTGCTAGTTAGGCTGTGAGAGTCTCAGGCTGGAGAAGGCAAGCCCGTTTGCTATTTTTACACAATATGGCCCGGTTTTAGCTGGGGTCTCTTGCTGCATGTAACATATAACAATGTCATGGTTTAACCCCAGCTGGCAACCAAGCCTTTCAGCCAGTTCTTCACCCGGTGAACTGTAGGAACTTTCTTGGAAGAAAGGGCATGTGAATGGCTCTCAGCAGTGAAGGGTGTGAAAATCTGGGTAAGATTTGTGCATGGGAACAGGCACCTCCATACACATTGGTACAGAGGGAGGAGGTGGCCCAGGTGGGCAGCTCTGCCTCAGGTGGGGCCCAACTCACTCACTGGGCTCTGTGCTTCTCTTCACTCACTGCAACCAAAGGGATGAAACTGCATCCCCACTGAAGTACCACAGCTGCCAGCATATAAAGGCGAATTCTAGCCCACACATCTGTATAAAAGAGGGTACTGTCATCACTACTACTTTTTCTGATGATGCCAACAAAAGCTACTTCTTAACACGGACACCAGTGATTTATTTTCTTCTTTTAATTTTGCTTTTATTACAAATCTATGCAATCCATTTATGGGAGATAATGCAATGTCAGCAAATGTTGAGTAAGGGGGATTTTAAAGGTAATACTATAAAATAGTTGGTCCTTACCTCCCATTACTATTGAGCAATATAACTCAGAATCCACAGTCTTGTAAAAAAAAATATTGTCCCTAGAAGTTATGATAGGCTAATAATTTTGCTGTCTTTTTACAGTTATCACTTCTATTAAATATCTCGCTTGATAACAAGTGATGGGACATGATTGAACAAATTACGCATTCCTGAACAGAATGCACCGAGACTTTCCTTTTTTTTTTTTTTTCATAAAGAAGACTCCACTAAGACTATACTCTGGACTGCCTTCAAGATACAATTTTAGTTGTCCTAAATAATTACATTCAGTTGACATTTGGTTAGTTAGGATGTTATTTTCTGGTGTGTGCTGTAACACTAAAGTAAATCGCCCTAGGATTTTAAAATTACATTGGCTACAGCTTCCATCTGCAAGAAAAGGTCAAAGCTTAGTAAATCGAGCAACTTCTAGCAGAAATTGTCACCGGGCTATAGTTAAAATAGAAAGCTCACAAAGCAGCATCTGCACTCCAGAGAGATTAGGGAGGTTTAGGAGCTCATTGTGTGGATGGGAAGAACAAACATCAGCTCCTTTCCATAATACCTCCAGAGTCTTCTCCTCTCATTAAACCCTCTCCAAAGCTGTTTGCTAGGCAAGTTCTCCTTTCAGGTCTCTCAGAATCCTCTAATCCCTAATCATCTGAAGAAGGATTTACAAGCACAGTAGCTTGTCCAGATAACTTTTCTTCAACTATATCAGTTTCTCTAATAAAGGACACCTTTCCCTATAAATTGTGCTTCACTTAGTCCCAGGCAGTGGTTGGAAATCCCTGTTTGCATTGCCATTTACATACAAAGTCACTGGAAGAAAAAGCACAGGGATTGGTCTTAAGACTAAGTCATAATGTGCCTGGGAAATTGCTCACAACTGTTCATCCAATGACCAAAGCAGCTCTGTAAAAAAGCAAAATTAAAGAAATTTAAATTATTTAAAATAAATAAATTGTACACAAGCTTTGCCAAGATGATTATGTTTGATATTTATTGATATATTTGATAATGCATGGTTGTGTTTTGATATGATTTGATTAGTGTTAAGCCTTCAACAACATTATGAAGCCAACCTGCTGTTTGGCCCTAGTGGTAAAAAATCCTCTTCAGACCTTTCAGTGTTACTGCTTCTTCTGTTCCTACCATTTTGTGTTGCCACCACAAAAAGAGCTGCAACCTATTAAAAATAAAGTACAAAATAAAGACAAAATTTGCAGACCGATCCCAGAAGGTTTATATATTTTTACTTAGATAAAGCAGTGATCTTTGATGTCTCTGAGATTATTCATATGAACAGGGATTAATAAGCGGTTAGAGATCATTGCTTTAAAACTAACGTAATGAAAAATGAGGGGTGTGAATTGTTCATTATTTCAACGGGACATCAACTCAAAATGTTCCTATCACAATTAATAAGATGGTTAGACTAGGAAGGGGGAGAAAGGCTATATTATCCCGGACAATGATCCTCTCATGTGGAGTAGAGCTCGCTTTCCCAGGAAATGGCATGGAAGATGACATGAAACCTTGTGAGATGAAATTAGTGGTAAAACATAAAATCTGCTATGGAGATATGCCAGATCTGCTGTATTCCCCACCTAAGGAACAGAGATGTCATGCTGCAGCCTCCCAGCATCCCCCTTTTGCTGCCTTTCCAGGGTCTATTTTGACTCTTGCACCTCAACATTTCAGAGTACGTTTCTCCTGCCTGCAGCCTCTGGCACGTGTAACGGGCCCATCTCAGCTAACCACGTGGTCTCTAAATCCTCATCTTGGTGCCCATTCGAAGAGAGTTGCACTTGCCAAAATTCCACGTGAAACTTTTGTTTCCTTTTATAACATCCTGGAAAGCACGGTTTAAATACCATTCTTAGGACAGACTAGTTCTCAATTCAGGGGACTGCATGCAAAGATGCATGTGACTTCTGCCCCAGCTCATAGCAGCAATCAATGCAGCTGAGTCTTCAGAAGCTAAAACCATCAGACATCACTACCTCTCCTGACAGAAAAGCAGACTGGCATCTCACATTTACTGACACATTTGATTATCTGCTGGTCTTTGGCATTTGACTGTTGTGTGGCAGCATGGGCTTTCCTGCATCACCAAGAGTCTGTCCATTTGGTTATGGTGGCACGACTCTAGGTTACCCTTCCAGTCTTCTACAGCTGTGCTACAGCCTAGGCCAAAATGACAACTTTAGATCCCACTTGTGCTTTTTGGGTACTACTTTAATCCCTGAAATATCCTGCTGACAAAGCTGCAAGAGGTGCTCTTTGCCTAAGGCCATGCTCCCTGAGTGCATGCCGCAGGACAGCCCACAGGCTCACAACACGTCCCCTCTCAGGGGATGCCAAGCTCCACACCAGGCCACATGTTTCTCTCCTCTATGAAAGCTGACTACTGGTGTGAACAGCTCTACACAGAACCTATTCAGAGCAATTTCATTTTTTAAAAACACATAAAAATTCTAGCCCTTTATACATAAGATAGTGTAGCTTCGGTATCACTTCGTGTCCTAAAGGTCAGCTGCCTCAGATTACAGTATCTTGACAAGTATGAAACGATGATCATACTTGGAACAATTCACTTGGCAATGCACTACCAAAATACACTTAGCCTTAGGAGCACTGTACAGACATGTGTTTGTCTGCCCCAGGTATGGCCTTGCTCACCGTTAAGTCACTTATCCTGGAAACTTTTTGTTAAGGATTACTAAGAAAACTACCATCACCTTTATTTCTGTTTGTCCAGAAACACGTTTCAGACTTCAGTCCTGTTTGCTACTATTAATTTCACTTTCTTTTGTTACTCTGGAACATAATCACTGTTACTGCTGTCCTTCTTTAATATTATTTGAGATGTGATGGCACCTAGAGATCTCAGCTGGGAACAAGGTTCCCTTGAAATTGAAAAGACTATGAATACACGGGAAGACATCATCTGTGCCCCAAAGATTTTAAAAACGGTGAAAAGCCAGATGGAAGGTGAGCACAGTGGTCATGAGATGAAAAATCATGATGTTGTGGTTACATAAAACACAACTCTGTGCTTCCAAAGAATCACTTAGTCTGATTCTCTAAGTATAATATAAGAAAAACCCAAGAATATCAGCTTCAGTGTGTCTTGGCTATTAACGGATGACTGATTTCTTGGAGGCTACACATGTAGGCTGCAGAAGGTAGTTATGTCTTGAGGAGGGTTTTAAACAGGATCGTAGTCTCACCGCACGGCAAGTGCAGCATGTACAAGGAGAGATGTGTGAAGAAGACTACAGTCTTTTGTGAGCGAGGCAGGGAAGGGAACCTTCAAAGCTGGTGATATGATAATGAAAGGTCGAAGGGCAACATGTTCTGAGACAAAATCGGAAAAGTAGGACAAGGTGAAACTGTGTGAAGCCTCGGCCGTGAGGTGGAACATCTCAAGTTCAGCAGCAGAAAGGGTGAATTTATAGAATCATAGAATCATAAAATCATTAAGGTTGGAAGGGACCTTTCAGATCATCTAGTCCAACCATGAACCTAACCTGACAAAACCACATCTAAACCATATCCCCAAGTACCACGTCTACCCTTTTTTTAAACACCTCCAGGGATGGCGAATCCACCACCTCCCTGGGCAGCCTATTCCAATGTTGAATAACCCTTTCAGTGAAAAAATTTTTCCTAATATCCAACCTAAACCTCGCCTGGCTTAACTTTAACCCATTACCTCTCGTCCTATCACTAGGACTTGTGAAGACTTTTAGCAGGATGGGAGAGCTGGGCTGCTGGCTCAGGAACACATTGGCTTTTCTCTCATCTTTTGATAGCTTGAAAGGAGTAATATAGGCAAAATGAACCAAACATGTTACAGTAGGCTTCGCTGCTCTGGGAGGTGAGGAGGGTCTGAATGGCAGTGTGCAAAACATCACCGATAACATGCTTTAGAAGGAGTTTCTGCTGGATTTAAATGTGGCCTGGATGTTCGGAGAACGGAGAAAAATAAGCCCCACGTAGTGTCCAGGGCAACACAGGGACAGTGGCACTGGCAGCAGTAGCAGAGCATGAGAGAGTTTGAGAATTTTACAGGGAAGACAAGGAGTTTTGATGTTACTCAGTTAAGCCCATGATTAGATATCCAAAGGGAGATGTCAAATATTGGCCAAATTTCAGAGCTCACTGAAAGTGGGTAAGTGAAGAGGCACTTTTGAATTGCAGTGACCTGCAAAGAGAAAGGCTAAACAAAACTTGGCTGGAAAGTCGAAGTTCTAGCTAATCATGGAAAGCTTAAAGGAGGACAATATTTCAGAAAGAAAATATAGTTAATTCGCATAGAAAGCCTCTAATATAACAACGATCAAAGTGGAGAAGAAAGATATGAATTTGGGTGAGATTACTGATTTCCAGGTAGACTAATGTTCTAATAGGTCTTACTAATGCTTAATTACAGCTAGGTCTTTATTAAGGAACTCAAGGAGAGTGCTTTGTGATTCTTTACAATGGAACAATAAAATTATTGTGAATCAACTCAGCATCTTCATCTTTCTCTCATGCTACAAAAGGAATCGAAAGTTACATAGTTGAAAGGATAAGCTATTGTTCCAGAAACTGAAGCTAGATAAAATGCAGGACAAGTTTAATGTAAGGCTACAATTAAATGAATAAAAACCTTGTGATATAAAAATCTTTGATGATGGGAATGAAGGAACCACAGGTCTGCAAGATTGTAACATGTAATTATTGCTAATAACCTAGTTTTAATGTAGCACTTTCCAATTTAAAAGCTCCCAAAATGTCTTAGAGACTATATTGTAAAGGTATGCTTCTAAGAGTTTCATTTTGAGCTTTTTACAGTTGGACAAAGTAGTACCAGTACTTGCAAAATCACCACCGTGAGCAGGAGCGAAATCAATGGCCATTCAGAGAACACAGTGCAATTTTGCTCAGGCCTTAGTGCAGCCCCTCCATCTCATGTCTCCCATTTGCTTCAGCCTCACTGCTTTTCTTTACCCTCTCCTGCTCCCAAGTCCCCACTCACTTCCCTTTCCTTCAGTGTCGCTCTTTCATTATTTCTCACGTGATATTTCATGGTCCCTTCCTATCAAAACCCAGGCCTAATACGGATCTAATATGACATTTCCTTCCTCATAGAGTTTGTTTCCTGTGTTCATTCCTACATTCAGTGTCACCTTTGCCCAGTGAGTGTGTAAATGCAGAGGGACACGGCATCCCGCTGCTCCGTGCTGAGCGAAACCCTGGGACCAGGCAGGCGCATCGCTGATTGATCCAAAGCACACCACAGCGCATGTGATTAACACAGCCTGGCTGCCATAGCAGTAACGAACTCAGTGGCAAATGGAAAATACATTAAATTAAGGGCTGCTTTTATAAAAGGGACCTGTTGGAAAGTATTCTCATCCTGGAGGAACTCAATCCAGCTCCATACCAGCAACTTGTAGAAGGAACTTACTGCTTTAGGACAGAAAGTGAAGAACAGCAACTTCATTTCCTGAAGGTATTACTAAATGCAGAGAAATTACCCAAGAAGGAATTTGTCCTGGTTTTCTGGCTAATGCATCTCCCTCTAACTTCTCTGCCAGATCCTGTATACAGCTGATCAAGACTCACATATCTCATCTGAAAGACAACATTTATAAAAGCACCGTGTCCCCATCACAGTCACAGAGCCCTGGTAAGTGGTGGGCTTATGGGGAAAGACCAGGAAAAAACTGTTTTTCTAGTTTTTCCTTGCAATCACTTTACTCTCCTTATGGCAAATGCTGCTTGGGAGCTATTTATTATTTATTTCATACACTAAAAGTGTTCAGGATATTGTTGCATTTCTATTATTGAGGCTAATGGAAACTTATTTTTAAAATAGTTAAATTTTCCTGTCCTTCTACACTACAGGTCAGACATATTTTGGTGGATTTTGAGATGTACAGCTTTTATGAAAATATTGTCAGTGGTACGACAGATCCAAGGCCCAAAGATCCAATTTCTTTTCTTCACAATGGAAATTGATGTGCCAAGGAAAATCAGCTCAGCATGACATTGCCATCTGAGAGGGGTTCTGGATAGGAAAATGTTACTACTTTTGGCAATTTGTGGTCCTTATAAAGCCCTATATGTATATTTTCTTCTGGTCTGGTTATTAATTCTGACACTATAACTTCAATTATCAGGTCTGTTAAATATCCTCTGCAGTTCATATTTCTGCACCACCTTATAAGATGAGATTCAAACAAAAAAGCAAGTGCGGAACAAATGAAACAAAACAGATTGTATATTAACAAAAATACAGTGAAAACTCCTTCTTAGAGCCTTTACAGACGTCTATTTATGTCAGAAAGTTGGAATTTTTTAATGTTTGCATTTCTCCATTATCTAGTAAACTGAAGTGTGGCTTCAGTGCTGCATGAAATACAAATTCTGAGCTAAGCTGTCATTCATTGCTGCCCTAAGATTAAATTGTCATTTTGGATAATATTCTGGGGCACGTAGGGTAAAAACATAGAACCCACTCTTGTGAGATGCTGAGAATTACTGATTTCAATGGAAATTGAGGGCACTTGGACCCACTGTGAACATTTACTTATTGCTATCATATCCATGTTTATACCACCCCATCAAACCCTGTGTCACCTCAGACTGGAGTCAAAATCACACATGAAAAGAGGATGACAAAAATGCAAAAGGACACACTGGCGCTGAAGTTCATTTAAATTTCAAAATAAAACTTTTCAGCAGCTGAGCTCTGTGCAGTACGGGAGTGGGAAAGTAAGAATAGAAAAAGGTGTATGGCAGACTGACATTTCTGGGAGTCACAAGCTCAGGATTACCCGACTGAACCTGGCATGGACATGCTGTGTGACCATGAGTTAAGTCTTTTTAATTTTCCTTCCTGTAAAAATCCGCAAAATGTCAGGTGGATGGGAAGGTTAAGCGATGCTAGCAGTGCATTCCCACATCCTTCAGTAAGTGGGAGAAAGTGCAGCAATTGTACCTGAAAATAAGGAGACGGCTATTTGAGGAAAGTGCTCCACAAGTTCAATGCATTTCGACCTCATGCAACCTACAAAGTCATACTCTAGAATACATGGACTGAACACATTAATACCTCGGTGGCAAAGATCCTGCACAGCTGGGAAAGAAAGTTCCCTTTAACCAGTCACAGGTTTCCAGAGGTGCAGATGGAGAGAAAGCGTGTGGTAGGGGTTGTAACATCTCTATTAGCACTTTCTGGTTTGTTGTAACAACTTCTGTGTCATTTCATGTGCTTTTATTTACAGAGCTCCTCCCATTGATTTGGGGGCTGCATCTGCCTCTTCTTTTAATGACACAGACAAGTGAAGACAGAAAACCAGAGCTCTGTGGATGGTGTGAATGGTTGCATCTGGGGAGGTGTGGAAGAATGAGTGTTTGCATAGCTGGAAGATAATGTACTGCTTCACATCATTTATCAGAGAAATCTGAGACCAAAGTTGCGGGGAGGAAGAATAAATATGGAGCTCTTGTGCTAGATATGATTTCAACAATATCACTTCAATTATAAAAGCCACGTAAACAGCAGGAGAATCACAAGGGCAGCAGTAAAAGCAAATGCGTTCACATGAGTCCTGATTTAGCAGTTCTGGCATTTTTATAGAGGATGCTTCATCTTTGTCATTGCTATGGGAATAAAGAGAAGGGGAAATAATAAGAGCCTCCTGAATTTGCTCTGATTAATCCCCTATATCTTTTCTTGTCTATTAGCAAGAGTTCAAAAATAACTGCTAGACATAACAGTCTGGCAACACAGGGAATGATCAGGGGAATTTTATATCCTCATTAGCCAATCACGGAAAATGCAATTTCTCTGATGCTGCATCCAGATCACTCCTTTTTCAAATAGCCTAAACCAGTGGCAGTACTGTACAGAATTTGAGGCCAGAGAGCATTACATTGTTAGAGAGTGGTCTCCTGTATAACCAGGCTGAACGCTTTCTCACTGCTGCCCTTTACAGTAAGCCCAATAGCTCATTTTGAATATAGTGACTTTCTTAAATGCCTTCAGACCTGATGTGAATACAATAAGAGAAAGAAAAAACACCACTGCGGATTTTTAGCAATGGCCAAGCATACTCATCATTAAGAATCTGTGTCTTGTTTCCCATTTAAATTTATCTGCGTTGGCTCCTGGCATGACTTTCCCAGAATGGGTGAAGACATAGTCCCCGGTATTTTTTTCTATTAAGGGATGTACAGTTTGCAGTTAATTTGCCTCTCAAGCTCCTTTTCGATACACTACACAGAGCGACCTTTTGAAGAATTAGGTCAAGCCGTGGGAACAGTGACACAAAGCTCTGCGCAGTAACCGGAGTGTAAAAATACTGAAAATCTCTTCACCGAGAAGCATTTGCTCCCACTCTCAGATCATTTCTGTGAATCTCTTATGCACATTCTCTAATATGTCAAGATTGTTCCAAAACATGTTGCTATTAAAAATACGTGGAACAGTTCTTTACCAGGCTCGCCTGTCCCTGGGGTAAGAGCATGGCTTTGCCCCTGCTCCGTGTCCTCTCTTACTACCAACAAGATTTGCATTTTTCTTTGCGGTGGCCTCCATTCACATTTTCACTCATTCTAATCCCAGATGGTTTTCAGGAGTTAGTGATTTGCCAATAAATACCCATTCTCTTGGTATGGTCTAAAGTTTCTGTTCCTGTATATTACGATGTATTGGCTGTATGAAAATATTTTCTGTATGAATGGGCTAGCGTATTGAATTATTCAGATGTCTCAAAAGACTCTCTAGCCTTCATCAATATTTACCACTTTACCAGTATCATCCAAAGTTTCTGTCAGGAATGAGCTCAGGATTATTTCCAGATCTTCACAAAGTTTTCGGCAGTATTTAGTCTACTGGCAACACTTGCATAATATTTGCCAGTGATTCCCCACTGAAAATTAGTGTTTAAAATTTGACTGCTAGACAACAACGAATCCATTCTAAGACGTATTTTACCGATATTGCACTCCATATATTTTTTATCATAATGGTGTCTGTTACTAAGGAGTCTGAATGTATTATAGCTAGGTGGTTACATTTATTAACTAAATTTGTAAACTTATGAAAAAGGGAAATTATATGTGTTTGACCAGATCTGTTTTCCATGCTTTACCAGTACTAATTATGCTGTCAACTTTTACTTCATTAACAAATAAATGCCATAAAGCTTTCAGATTGATGTCAGAGACAGCCCACGTATAATTACCCGGGTCATTCTGCTCACAGTATGAATATTAGCAAAATATTAGTGTTCTTCCAGTCTGGAGGAATTTTCATGGCATATCAAGGCAAACGCATAGCAATGGGCCACAAATCTCCATCACTAGCTTTTGCTCATCGGCAACCCCACAGCTGATTCCAAGTTTGCAGGAGTTTTTAAGGATGTCATTGCAACTCCCTGAATCACTGAAAACAGCTATGACTAAACTGTTACAAAATCTTCTCTTTCCAGGCAAGGTGCACTGTGTTTCTGTGTATTAAAGAGTACAATTATCCTATGGCTGAACTGTCATTCTAAAGCCAGATTACTTTCCTACAGTGTAACACAGAGAACTACAAAGTCTTGCACTGCTGTCTACATTTTTTCCCCTCTGTATAATGGCTAATTCCTGGAACCAGTTTTGTGGTTTCATTAAATCCCTTAACGCTTTCAGCAAAGTTCCAGGTCAAGGCTCATCAGATGAGCAATTGGTAGACATACTCGATAATGACTTACATTCAATATGAAAAAAAACCTCACAGATAAAATATGTTCCAATTTAATTAGAGACTTTTTTTTAGACAACTATTCGTGGTTTCAGCATTAATGCACCTCCCTTCTTTTCCCTGAAACAGTCTATTGGATATTAGAATCAGAAGGGAAGAAGAAATGGAAAAAATAAGGGAGTAATCATCAAGATTCTGGGGTTTTTAGGAAGAATTAGTGACTGAGAAATTTGGGGGATTCTGATGGAAACAAAAAATAAAATGCCCCCTTTTTTGAGAATTTTAGAAGACATCAAATTCTAAAAATGTAAATTTTCATAAACAATGTGCAATATGTATATATATATAAAATGATTTTAAAACTCTTTTACTGATTTTCAAAAGCCATCAGAGATTATTGTGACCCTCTGGTCTGACTTTCTACAGTATATAGAGGACTTCCAAGAATATATTAGTGTTTCTTGCTTCCCTCCATCTGGTATCAGTTGGTAAAGATCAAACTTTTTAGAAAGAAACATTCAGTGCTTATCTAACTTCTCTCTGTGATATTCCAGTTTTAATTATCTTCCCCGATAAAGCTTCCAGTTTATTCCTAGTGTGAATTTATTTACCTCAACTTTCAGCTGTGTTTTTATATACTACTCTGAAGACCCTCCATTAGTAATATTTTCTTCCCTTTGCAGATACTTCTGAACTGAAAACAGACTTTCCTTTAACCTTCTCTTTGATAATCCAAATATATTGACATTTTGAATGCCTTGATACAAGGCATATCTTTCAATGCTTTAATCATTCTCAAGGTTTTCTTCCCTATGAGCTATGTCCAATTTCTCAGTGTTTCTCTTGAAGTATAGATGCCTAGCAGAAATTGCACTACTGTCAGATATATTTTTTCTAGTTTGGCATGGTATTCCTTTTTTTTTTCTATACCCAAAGTGTGTATTGGTACCACACCTATGGACATGGCCTGCACTCAACTTTTTATCAACCACAACACATCTGTCAGAACCGATGTGGTTTCCCCATATAAACCTCCCAATCCTACATCCCTTTTATGCTGAAATATGGCTTCTACTTGCCCATATCAAAACACATATAGGTTATTTTTACTCTCCTTTGTAAGCAATCAAGACCTCTAACTATTGTCCTTTTTTTTTTGGTCATGTATGAGAACTATATATTTGTGTCATCTGAATGCTTTATCAGTAATAAGGGTATATTTTCTTCTAGATCATTGACAAAAAGGTTAAGCTGAACAGGACCAAGACCTGAGTCCTATTAGATCCTCATTGAAAAGATACTTATTTGATGTTAATTTAATACTGTTAATAATGAACCAAGATAATTGTTCCTTTTGTTGCTGCTATGTTTAAAAAATGTCTCTCTAGTGCCCTTCCTGCAACTGGCTACTGATTGATCAATGTTTGGTTTTCCTTTTTTTACCAATTTTTGAGAATTCTCATTTCTTATTTACATCACTTTCTGTCCAATTGCCCTCTCTCTGAGCATGTGCACGTGTGTGTGCACAATAATTGTTTGCACCTATTTCTAGGCTAATTTTCTAATAACTTTCTGGGTTTGAGTGTAGCTTTTTCTGGGACTCGTAAACAATCACAAATAGCTCCCCATTACCTTGCACATTCTGCTCACAGTCTCTCTTCTGCATAATGTGCCTCATGATCACATTGTGCAGTCCAACTACAAAGCCAATTAATAAACCCAGAAGGAGAGAAATATCATAGCGGAGGTGAAGGACAGGATTGAAAAGGGAAAGGAACAGGTCTACTAAAGTGAGGAACAGAACCTGCCAATTACAATAAAGTGAGCAGCTTGCCAGTGAAAAGAAAAAGAGAAGGAGGGAGAGCAGGAGCCAAGAAGAGCTGTCACAAGGCAGATGATTTGGCAAGGAAGGTCCAGTCATACCTGGAAATAAATAATAATTTAAAAAAACCCCAACCTATAAACATACCATCCCTTGAAAAGGGGAAAAGGGCTTAGTACCTGAAATGCGACTTAATCAGCTAAACACGTGTTCAGGGCCCCTAAGGCATAGCCGTATGCTTTTCAGCCCCTAAGTAACATCAAAATACCATGGATTCAACTTACATTCTAATGGAGGCTCAGCTAATTGGCAAAATTGGTCTGAAATAGTTTTAGATCAGCTTATATCACCCTAAAGGACCATAGAAAATTATATGTGCAAAGATATGCAAGCTGTTTTTTTTTTTACCAATACAGAGCTGTGCCCACATAAGGAGCATTTTGCTGGTGCGTATGGCAGCGTACCTGCAGCAGAAAGGCACTTTGAGCACAGGGCTGGTCAAAATGCCAGCTGGTAGTTGCCTTTTCCCTGACATAAAGCTTTAGATCAGATGCCTGACGTAGGGGTTTAGGTACCCTGCTTGAGATTGTGCTGGCCCATAAAGCCTGAGATGGACACTTTGCAGTCAGAACACATACATTAATATACATCAGTAAATGCTTGAGACAAATTATGAAGAGGTGCAATAAGGATAATAGTGAGTGTTGCAAATAGCCAGGAGCCGTGACATGGCTGCGCTTTATTATCCTGAAAGAGCTTTCTAATGAGGATGAAGTGGGCATCATTTAATCAGCTCAGTTTTTCTTACCAAGCAGATTAGCCCATTGGGACAAACCTGCTTGCATAGTTTAACAAAGCACATTATAGAGAAGAATTATATTCAATGGTGTTGCAGCCTATAAATTCAAATGAATAATTAGGTTACAGTTTGGAGAGAAGATTAGGTAAAACTTCATTATTTACTCCATCTACTATTAAAACCTTAGATTTACTGTTTTTAATTATGCATCCTAGCTGTTCCCCAATCTACCAAGGCATCCTTTGTCTGTCTTAATGTCATGACAGCAAGATCAGCAGTCTACAAAGAGGCATCATCAGTGCACAGGGAAAAATATTAAAATAATGTATTATGGTGTCTCTTACTTATTACAGAGTTAGCAAAATTTCATTAAGAAGAAAGAAGTTGGAGTTGTTCAGCCTGGAGAAGAGAAGGTTCTAGGGACACCTTGTTGAGGCCTTCTAGTACATAAAGGGGGCCTACAGGAGAGCTGGGGCAGGACTTTTTACTAGGGCGTGTAGTGATAGGATGAGGGGGAATGGCTTTAAACTGGAAGAGGGTAGGTTTAGATTAAATATTAGGAAGAAATTTTTCACTTTAAGGGTGGTGAGGCACTGGAACAGGTTGCCCAGAGAAGTTGTTGAGGCCCCATCCCTGGAGGTGTTTAAGGCCAGGCTGGATGGGGCCTTGAGCAATCTGGTCTAGTGGGAGGTGTCCCTGCCCATGGCAGGGGGGTTGGAACTCGATGATCTCCAAGGTCCCTTCCAACCTAAACCATTCTATGATTCTGTGATTAAAAAAATTAACACCTCCCCCCGCCCCTCCCCCATCCCTGCAAAAAATATCTCAGTGTAAAAAGAAAAGGGGAAAGGAACAAAAATTTTCCCATAGCATAAAGAAAAACTACTTGAACTTGTAAGACTTGAAGAGGAATGGAGGACACTGTGCATTTTGAAGTTCTCAGCATCTCACAAGGTTGCACTGAAGCAGAGATATCATTGTAGTATACAGATCACTTTGAAGATAGATGGTCCAGCTCTCAACTGTATACATAAGCAGAAGAATGGCAATTGTATTCTAGTTCAGCCCCAGAGGAAATACATAAAAAATTGAATACTGTGTGCAGTTCTAAGTTGCTTAATCTTCAAAATGATGCTCTGGTGTTGGGAGAGGTTCAGGGAAGGGCATAACAGAGGAACAAATCTCAGGAAGGCTCCCATAGTTCTGGCTGAAGGAACAAGCCGCCAAGATCATCCCTCTGAAAAGACACAAATAGGACTAAGGAGAAATAACCTGGATGCAAAAAATGATGGTGGCACAAAGAGGGTGAAGACAGAGCAACTGTTTCTTCCAATAAAAGACCTAGGAGCCTACAAATACAAATGACAGGAACTTTGTGCAAAACAAAACTAGAAAGTTTTTCACACAATAGATGGTAGGCTTGGGACACTGGCTGCCAATAGAAGCTGCAAATGCAAAATGTTTGATTTAGGAGAAGGTTGGACAAACACATGTGGAGGGGATGTCCACTTTTGATCACTAAATACAGGAAACGCATCAGACTTAGAAAATTCTCCAAACTGAAAATAGTTGGGGACCAGGAGATTACTCAAAGTATCAAATTCTCCTCTCCTATCCCCACTCTTCTCTGGCATTGACTTGTAGCTGGAGATAGGATACTGGGCAAGTGGAGCCCTTGATCTCCACCAAGAACAGCCATTCTCATTTTCATTAAAGTGGATAAACTCACTGATTTAAAATTGGAAGAAGAGTCCTGAAAAAAACCCAACTATAAAGTGGTCATTCATTTCCCCTCATTAACTACATGCTTAGGGACCTCAACACCTGTTTTCCAAGATAGCCAGCCCTTCTTTGATCATCGATATCATAATGAACCATTGCACTTGGAGAAAAAAACCCTGTGTCTGGAGGAAGAGAAAGTTTTTAAATCTTTCTGCAAAGTTTTACCACAGCTGGGCAGTGCTTTTACACAGACCATCATAATTAGCAGGAAAAAAATAAAGAAAGGAAGCCTCATTTTCTAATCTATTATGGCTTGGTTGAATTTCAGAGAAAAGTAAAGGATCTCAGCACAAGTTGTCACCCAAATCAGCCTTAATACACTAGTATCCTTTAATGCACCAGCCAAAGAGGTATTTAGGAAAAGGCAGTAGTTCCCAAAGGGTTATTCAATAGTAACTATCACTTCTTTATTCTCTCTTGTCATTTTCAGCAATATTGCACATTTTACCAATGTCCTTTCATTGCCTTAGAGGCTACTGTAACTTACGATTTTAGGAATACTCTTCAGTGCTCCCTGGCAATGACCAGCTGTCTACCCTGTGGAAGGCAACTGTGTCCTAGAGTTTCATTCTATGCCTAACAGAGTCATGGACAGGTGACTACTTTTTTTTCCTACTTTGGTTAGGAAAATCTGGATTCCAATTACTACAACAACTTGGAATGGGACAAAATGTGCATCCTTAAAAAAAATACTCTGTCCCTATAGCTGTGAGACTCGGCTGGGTTTTTCTCAGACCAGAGGTAAAGCACAGAATATATTTTATAAGCTGTTATCCAGAGGTTTGTTGGGATGCAGGTCTCCTTTCCTTTGCAGGTACTTTCTGGAGCACCTTTTCTATGAAGACAGGCTGAGACAGTTGGGGTTGTTCAGTCTGGAGAAGAGAAGGCTCCAGGGAGACCTCATTGTGGCCTTCCAGTACTTAAAGGGGCCCTGCAAGAAAGATGGGGAGGGAGTGTAGGGATAGGACAAGGGTAATGGTTTTAAAAGGAAAGAGGGTAGATTTAGATTAGATATAAGGAATAAATTTTTTACAGTGAGGGTGGTGACGCACTGGAACAGGTTGCCCAGAGAAGCTGTGGATGCCCCGTCCCTGGAGGTGTTCAAGGCCAGGTTGGATGGGGCTTTGAGTAACCTTGTCTAGTGGGAGGTGTCCCTGCCCATGGCAGGTGGGTTGCAACTAGACAATCCTTAAGGTGCCTTCCAACTCTAAGCATTCTATGATTCTGTGATTCTTTGCCCCCACTGCATCATTCATATCCCCTGGCCTGCCGGGGAGCATTGGGAGCTTCTGCCAGTGGGGTCCAGCTCATGGCAGCCCCAGGCAGCAGTGACATGCTGGATGGGAGGAACAGGAACTGCCTGGGAGCTCAGGGCACTGCCTCTTCACTTGCCTTCAGCCTCCCTCTTGCACTGCCCCCGCAGCTGTCCCCCAGCCCTGCAGGCAGCAGGGGCAGCCAGAGGACAGCAGCAGACTCCCAAATGCACACCCGGTGGGAAGGAGAGATACTATTCTCTTCTTTCCACTCATGAAACAGCCCCTAATACCTAGCAGCTCAGCTGAAACCCACCAGATGCTGTCCTTGGCTGTGGAAAGCTTTGGTTAAACCTCTTGCAATGCACTTACACAGTTTCGGTCAAAAAGTTTGCAATGCAGTGAAACTGGGGACAGGATAAAGTAAAAGGAATTTAATATCAAAGGTCTGCTTGGTCCCCCACATGGCACAAGGAAAGGAGAGGGCTTCTGTTGCACTTTGGCACAGACAGGGAGGGTGTCCTGGCATTGTTGCGGTGCTGAGGGGAGCAGGGAGGAGACATGGCCATCGCTACAGCCGCACACCCACACACCTACCTGCATGCAGAACATGGCTTTGGCCACCTTCCTCTGGGAAGGCATTTACATTTTGTTACTCCAGACATTTATAAATAAAACCCAATAGTCTCGATGGAAACCACAAGTGCACTGTGTTGTGGAGTATGTAGAGTTTTGCTTTAAGCGTGTGAGAAAAGGCGGCTCGTCCTTGCAGGAACTTGTTAAAATGAAGATGCCACAAACCAGAAGAGCATTTGGTGAAGAGCAGGTGCAGGTTACCATTTTAAGACTCCACTGTGTTCTTTGGAGGACAACAAGGGAAAATGAGGCCCAGATATTACCTAGGAGTTGAGCAGGGGGAGGCGTATCCCAGGTATAATTTGGAAAAGATAAGACTTAAAGGGGACACCTCAGCTCAAAAGAGCACTTCCAGAATCTGCACAAAACCATACAGTGTCAATCTGTATGGATTGTCTGTATGTCATCCATTCTAAATGGATGACAAGATGGAAACACTGTTTTGAGTCTTACAACAAGTAGGCAGCAAAAGAAGGGAAGCTTGGACAATATAAAAGACTATATTTAAGTCTCCCAGGATATCAGAACTGCACAGTCAATATTAATCTATTGAACTGGCCATAGGAGTAACATTAGTTGATAGAAGCCCTGCCTCAATCTCCTCAACTTCTAAAGAAAATCTTTAGTAAAACATGTAGTAAAACAGATTTAGTGGTATAATACCGTCCCTGATAAAGCTGCTATAACTTGGCTCTCCGGTATGTATTACCCTGCTGTAATTATACTTGCTGCAACAGTATTTCCTCAGGGCAAATCCTCCTGTGAAAACTCGAGGGGGTTCTGTGTCGATGGCAGAAATTATGTTATTTTTACTTCACTGTGAGATTTTCTAAATGTTTCCACCTGTTAAATAGAAATTAATTCTCCAGGGACAAAAGTAAGACTTGAATAGAACAGGAAAACTTTCTGAATCTTTCTATCCTGTACTTGTTGAGATCATGTTGGAGAAGAAAGGCACAGACATGATTTACAACATATAAATTTCAACAATTTGATGACGAAAACTTTTCTATTTTCATGATAAACAAAAAACTTAAGCCCTTGAGTTCACCAATAACAACCAATACTTACTACAGAGTGGTAAATCACTGCACACTCACTGCAAATGACATAAATGATGCCACTTAAGCACTACTTTGAGAAGACATCAGTGCATAGCTACATGTACAATGTGGGACAACATCAAGATGATTATGCTTAAAGAGATGGCATTTTTGCAATATATAATGAAAGATTGCAGCCCACTTCCCCCAGTGAAATATCTCTGTTTTGCAGTTCTGTACTAAGATATTTCACCCTTAAGGAGGTGAGCACGACTGGGTTCATGCATCCTCCAGCACTATCACCTCACTTCCCCATCAATAACAATACAGCACAGCTGGGACAGAAGAGTTTACAGCTCAGCCATACCGACCTATCGGTAGTGTGGTCACTAAAGATGTGAGCCTTTGAGGACTGCTGACATCCACCATGGGTCTGGACTTGTCCAAGGTCTCTGGTTTCCAGGTGAGGCAGTGTCTATTCAAGACTGCCAGAGGAGAGAGAGAAGTTCTGCACCTGGACTATGCTGTATGTGCAGATGTAGCTGAGGAATTAGGATGGCAGTTCAGAGTAGGCAAAGAGCACCCAAAAACCACCAGAATGTAGGTTTCCTGTGGTTGTCTGAGTCTATGGTTCAATATTTGGAGCTTAAAAAGTATATGGGATGTGTCAGTGAGAGGACGTTATCCCTCGTCCTGGAAGAGACTTTTTCTGTGTCCTTGAGTAATTCCCCTATCTGTATAGCAGGGATAATACCACCTCATAAACATGGGACCTGCGAAGGTGAATTCATTAAAAAATGTGAAGTAGCCAGATAGTGATGTCATGACCTGCTCTTGAAGTATTTGAAGTGGATAAAAGAAGGTCACAAGTATTCAGAGGGAGAACTTGTTAAAAAAGTGCATAACCTGTCACTCACACACATTGAAATATTTTGAGGTAATGAATCGATTTTTTCAAAAATTTTTTGGGAAATCACAATATTTCAGTTTGTCTTTAGGATAAGTTAAATCACAAATTATGATATCAGTATATTCAATATAATTTGTCCTATCAAAAGAAAAAAAAAGGAGTGAGTTCAACTGTTTGTCCCAGTGTAAGATGAAAACAAACTTTGGAAACCTCCATGTATTTCCAATGGAATAGAGAGTCCATTTATTTTTAGCTTTACCTGGCGGATGTAGTGGAGGTCCTGGCTGAGGAAGAACGGTGACTTCTTGGAGATTTATCCATGCTCAGCTGCAATAAAACTCATGTCAAAAGCTAAAGGTATTACATTCATGTACTCTGCCGAGTGCAGCTTCCCTGGGGAACTGGATAACACCTAATGCTCCATGTGTAGGTAGATACAAAAGCCTGTTAATGAAAAGTTCATGAAGAAAAACATCTGCAGCCCAAGCTGCCAAGTGCATACACTCTCCCTGGAAGCGATACTTCCTTGCACCTATGACTCCGGGTTACCAGCTTCCAAATATCTAGTGCAAAGCTAAAGGAAACATGGAGCTATGCACTTTGCATCAATACGCTGATCATGTCTCAGCATGAAAACAGAAAAGCAGAGGAAAAGCACTTGGCATTAAACCTTGCAAGTGCAATGTCTACTGTGGAGCCAAACATGGAAAGTCATTAATTTGGCTTTATTCAACACCACATGTGAGGAAGGTACACATCATTTCAGTTTCCTCTCCTACTTGTTCCTTCTGGTGAGTGTCCCAGTTCCTTCTGGTGAGTGTCCCAGACTCGGTCTCACAGTGAGCACTGTGCTCTGCTCTCTGCTAAGCCAGCACCCGTTTCTGAAAGGGAGAACTGCCTGGCTGGCATGCTGCAAATGCACACGTTTGTCAGCTCTTGACCGCAGGAGAAACACTATGTCAGGATTTCAGAACAGAAATAACCTGGCAAGATGATATTTATGTCTGAGAATGAAGTTGCCTAGCTGACGTTAAAGATTAATGTAAATTAGTAGGACATAATTAAACAAATTCTGATTTTATTGGTACATTCCTTCTTCTGCTCATACAATATTACAGACTGGAAGGGAAAGGAGAAATCACGTTAGATCATAACCTTCTCTTTGTCAGCCTAGATAGCTTGCCGTAGCACATCTACTATGTTTTTCCTACTTGTGTTGTAATTGTCCCAAGAAACTTTATCAGCTCTTCCAGGAAAATAATCTCCATCTGAATGGATTGCACTTTGAAAGACTGAGCAATAAAAAAGTTGGATTTTGTTCTCTTTTTGGTTTTTACTTTCAAATTCATTAGAAGGCAGATGGAGGGGACAGAAAGGCCATACATAACAGAAGGAGAGCATGTAACAAATAACACATTGAAGGCTGATACGTTAATGACTTTTTTCTTCTTTTTTTGGCTCTGGTTCTCACAAAAGCAATTGTTTCCAGAAGCTTACCAACATTAATATTAACAAAATAAGAGTTAAAAAACTGACCAAAGGAAAAAATCTTTTGAATAATAATTAGTCAAGTTCAAGCTTTTATGTCATGTTGAAATATTCTCCAGACTACCATACTAGGCTGAATACATAGTAACACTTTATCCAAGAAGCCTTACTGAGAGCTTCTATCTCAGAATTTAGGGCCTGTAATAATTCTCTTGCTTAATATTAAATTACTTCCTTGGAGTGGATTTACTGAACATCCTCTCTAGGAGAGCCAGTAACACCCCCTGACAGGCAGCGTGGGGCTGTGCAGCGGCCGCTCTCCGCAGAGCTGCAGAGCTTGGCACGGGCAGGACTTGCCCCTGGGTTGTGGAAAAACAGCCGCTCAAGGTGGAGGAAAGCCAGGGATGCCTCCCTCATCTACAAGAGCCAAGGTTGTCACGTGGCATCAGAGGCTGTGGTGAGGAAGACCACGGGCAGCCTAGGAGGGTGAGGGGGCGGACCCACAGAGAGGACTGTATGTCAGGGTGAATTTGGGCCAGAGGAAGCCAACAGAAGCAGTCTGAAAAGTACATCTTTGAGAATTCATGAAGTGCAGAAGAAATTTCAGAGGGTAAAGAATGACAGACATGGTTTCTATCTTCAGAAAGGGAATATAGGAAGCCCTTGAGAATTTTGGAAAAGTCATCATAATTTCAGTACCTGAGAAGATTCTGGAACAAATTATTACATGATTGATTTATAAGCACCTAGAGAATAACAAGGTGGTAAGAAACAGCCAGCATGGATTTGCGAAAAAAAAATCATGTCAAACCCATCTGATTCCCTCTCTTGATAGGTCCACTGGATAAGAGGATAACAGTCACTGTGACTTCTTCAGTAGAGTTTTTGACACAGTCCTGTATAATGTTCTCCAGAAATTCATAGCACAGTGGGAGTTGTCCTCGTTGAAATTACTGTACAGTGGGTAAGTTGCTTGAAAAAATATAGTCAGAATGATTCACATTCTTATCAACACTCTCTATCAAACCAGACATGCATTTTATATGGGCTCCCGCAGGGGGCTATCTTGGGCCAATTCTGTTCAATAATTTCATTAGCAGTTCAAATGATGGAATAGCATATATACTAATTTGCTGATGACACCAAGCTGGGAGGGGTTGCAAGCTCTGTGGGGGACAAGTTTAGAATTTGAAATGATCTTGACAAATCGGAGAAATGGCCTGAAATCAATAAGATGAAATGAAATAAAGACAAGTACAAAGTACTTCAGTTAGGAAGGAAAAAATCAAATGCACAAATATAAGCTTGGGGGTATCGAGAGAGAAGGATCTTGGATTACTCTGCAGAAGAGGATCTGGGTTTACAATGAACCACCATCTTAACATGAGTCAAAAGCAGGAAGCTGCTACTCAAAAAGAAAACTGTCATGAGATGTATTAGCAGGAGTGTCATATAGGTTATGGGAGTTAATAATTTGGCTGTTCTCAGTGCTGCTGGAATACTGTGTCCAGTTTTAGTTCCCTCCTTTGAGAAAAGATTGTCCACATAAAAAGAGCAAGAATGCAAAAATTCAGACACTCTGACTTCTAAGGAAAGGCTCAAATATATGGTTTGTTTTCTTTATAAAATGGAAGATAGAGGGGATATAATTATGGTCTTAAAATGAAAAAAATATTTTCATTGGACAGTGATTAACTATACTTCTCGTCTATTGAAAACAAGACAATAGTTAAATTTGTATTAATGCAAAATTATGTTGTATATTAGGAAGCATTTTCCAGTTGTCAGGCTAGTAAGACACTGGACAAAACTTTTAAGGAAAGCTTTAAGTATTCACTGGAGGTTTAAGAGGTTAGACATGTCTCTTAGGAGCGGTGTGAAAATACTTGGTTCTGGTGTAAAGCAGGGGTTAGGCTTAAAAGTTATCTTGGAGTTTCTTCCAATTTTGCAATTGAATGATTTTTGGGAAGCTTTTCCTGATAGTTTGCCTACATTGTTAAATGTGTACTCTATTGTCTTTCATCCTGAAACCAGGACAAATTCTTTTCCAAACAGATACATCATGACCATGTTTACAACAAAAGATGCTTTGCTTTAGGGATCTCACTGAAATCAGCGTCAGAAATCCTGCTGACTCTAACTGCTGCCCCAAATTAGGGTTTTCAGGAGACAGGTTCAAAATGTCTTTACTTTAGTAACTGTGAAAGGCTGTGATTTAAGGTTTCTTCAGAAAATATATGATGTTATCCCTGCTACCTGGCTCCTGCTAGAGAGCAGATGCTACTATTTGTGTCAGACAAAGCTGGGTTGAGCTAACTCCTGTTAGGACTGCTAATGGTCCATTATATTATTTAAAGAGTGCCACAGACTGTTTATCTGGTGCTGTTAACTGGTTATAGTTCATTTGCTAATCACACCAAATAAGAAAAAAAGTCATCTTTTTTCATTGCACCAACTCCCTAGGTTAGTCGCTTGCTCTGGGCTAATCCTGTTAGAGCTGCATCTTGGCAGAGGCACTTCTGGCAAGGGAAAATCCAGAGACGGGACAAAACTCTGTTTGTCCTGCCAAACATGGTCTTGGCTGAGATTACAAGGGTATTAAAAACTGTATAAGCAGCCAGTAAAGTGCAAATGACCGTTGCACAGTTTGCAGATAATTGGCTTGCTAGTAATGTTGTCCCTGGCATGGAGAGGACCTGGATCACGCACAATATTCATAACAATAGTAGGAGAGCCCACAGGACTCCTACACTGTGTCAGAGCATCAAACCTTATCTACCATCACACCTAAAATTCAAAAGATAATGTGAGTGATTCCAGCAAGAAATTCAGGCAAACCCAGTAATTCAGTGTGTACCAGCAAACCACCTTGCAACACACCCAGTAAAACTTAGCTGCAAAGAATGCAAATTCTTCATCTATAGGCATTCAGAAGAATGCAACTTGTCCTCCCTCAAACACATTTGGCCACAGCGACCTGTGATTTTCTCCAGCAGAAGGTGGCTTGCATTAACCACCTCTCCCGATACCTCACTGCTCTCCGGAGATGAGGGCAGACTTGCTCCTGCCCCGTCACCCAGTGCACCTCGGTGCCAGGCACGCAAGGGCAGCAATGCTTGCAAATTTCCTGGAAGTTGGTAGACTTCTGCCTGGAACTTGCCATAACTGTGTTAATATATTAAGTCCTAAAAGGCTTGCCAACCCTTTTTTTCTTCACTTTCCCTAGACCACATTGCCCTAGGAGAGATCTGCACGAGCAGCTGCTACTTTGCTGTGTTTCAGAGGGGCCTCCAGGCAACCTGAAATCCCATTTCAGTCAAGGGACTTTTGACTGCAGAACATGCCCTCTCCTTCTCTGCTTTGCCAAAAGAGAGATGTGATAGTCCTCTGGGCGTGTGGCTTAGTCTGTCTTTTCTTGAGGCTGAAGACAATAGCTGAAGCTTTGGCTTTAATTATTATCAACTCATGTGCTATATATACATAGGTGTATATATATATATCTGCGTGCATGTGTGTATCTTGTTCAGAAGATCTTACACCTTCCTCTGCTTATTTTAACTTATGGAATAACTAAGTCTCAAAGTTTTACAAGTAAACATTGTAGATCCAGCGTAGTGGTTTGGATAGTGAGACTGCAGCTGATCTGAAAGGAGATGTCAGCGCTGTGGTCCCCTGCGGTGCCCTGTAGCTCTCAAGGCTCTGGGACCAGGGGTGCTCTGAGAACTTGCTTGCGTGCCCAGCACAAACGTATTACTGGTTGGATGTGCTAAAGTCGATCTGCCAGTGTTTTTCAACTGAGTGGAAATACACAGCTGTACAGCCCTTTTTCTTTATATTCATAAGTCAGCATTCAGGAAAGCGCACCGCAACTTGGTAGGCTTGTTGGTCTGTGGGCAGCCCCATGAGGCTTATTGGTGGCATGGCTACACAGCCAGCGTGAGACACGAACCATGAAAAGGTGTGCTTGTGTGTCCAGCTGTTTCCCAAAACGTCAAAGGCCTTCTGTAAATTGCTCAGGGGCATGGGTGTATGTATAATATGATAGCAGCCTTCCAGTGCATACAGACCTAGTTAAAACCTTGCTCAGAACCCTTTACTTCATTAGCCTTTGAGGATTTATCGACCTTATCTAGTTCTTATAAATGAATGACTTGCTTTATTTTTTTTAGCAGATGGCTGAGACTATTAATGAACCGGTTTATAGTGTATGTTTGACATGCAGGATTAACTTCTCTCTGGGGGCTGAAGCTGTTCAGAAAAATCTTTTTTTTTCCTTTAATCTAATATTTACTTCTCTTGATGCACAGGTATTCTTACTAATCACTCTAATTATATAATTTAGAGTACCCAAAGCCTGCTTTGTTATCTTCCTACCTGCTGGCACATTGTAGGCATTGTCTGGCAATCCATCCCTGTCCGTATTGGCACCAGTACTGTTTAATATCTTGAACAAAGACATAGACAATGGGATTGAGTGCACCCTCAGCAAGTTTGTGGAAGACACCAAGCTGAGTGGTACAGTTGACTCGCCTGAGGGACAGGATGCCATCCAGAGGGACCTGGACAAGCTCAAGAAGTGGGCCTGTGTGAACCTTATAAGGTTCAACAAGGCCAAATGCAGGGTTGGGCAACCCCTGGTATCAATACAGGCTGGGGGATGAAGGGATTGAGAGCAGCCCTGTCGAGAAGGATTAGGGGTGCTGGTGGATGAAAAGCTGGACATGAGGCGACAATGTACACTCACAGCCCAGAAAGCCAACCGCATCCTGGACTGCATCAAGAGAAGCATGGCCAGCAGGTCAAGAGAGGTGATTTTGACCCTCTACTCTGCTCTTGTGAGACCCCACCTGGAGTCCTGCATCCAGCTCTGGAGTCCTC
>RSEF01000003.1:92092506-92111862 GCA_003993805.1 Himantopus leucocephalus | reverse complement strand
CAGAGAGGTGGTAGATGCCCCATCCCTGGAAACATTTAAGGTCTGATTGGACAGGTCTCTGAGCAACCTGATCTAGTTGAAGATGTCACTACTCATTGCAGGGAGATTGGACTAGGTAACCTTTAATGGTCTCTTCCAACCCAAACTATTCTATGATTCTATCATTCTATGATTCTGTGATTCTATGGTTACTTATGGTTATCATACAACAGTTTACCAGTGTCACAGATTTGAATATTTATTTCAGAATATTAAATGTGACCTTAGTCTAACTCCATTTTTTCTCTTCTTCCTTTAAAATATGATGAAAAATATTATAATAACATTTCTTCATCCCAACTTTTTCATCTGTCACCCATGGAGTCAAAACTGGACGGGGGGGAACCATTCTGTTCTGGTTTTATAAGAACCTGAAAAGTTATCAGCAGAGAGAGTGACTATATAACCAATCTTCAATAAAACAAAGGCTGTAAGCAGAGAAACATACGTGGATATGAGTTATGTCAGAAAAGAATCTGAATATGAGTGAAGTGACATCACTTCAGGATGACACAAGTTCATAATAGCAGAACAAAAGACCATGTAGAATTCCCAAAGCATCTAACAACATTGCCAAAAAGGTCACACAATGAAAGATGAAACTGAATGTGAGACAGATAGTTGCTGTTAAATCAACAGACAGGAATGCAAGGCAGAAGGCGGCTGCACCTACCTCAGTACTACAGTACTCTAAATCAAACAGATCATAAGAAAGAACACGAACATCACTATGGATATCTCATTGAAAAAGTTTCAACAGGAAATAAGAAAGCAGATCAAATAAATGTTAAGCCGTATTAAGAAGGTGACAAGGAATAGTATCAAACCAAGAGAAGACTAAATGCTTCTGCTGCAGGTCACTGAAGTCCCATTAACTAACATAGAAGGAGCTCTCTAGGGTGCATAGTTTAAAATACTCCAGCTAAAAGCATTACATCTGAAACCAGAGAAACATATAATACAAAAAATATGCGTAGGATGTATTCTTCCATATGAGGAGAGCTTTTAAAAGTTAGGACAGACAACTGAGCAAGCATGTAATGCAGAAAATAGGATAGAAACTGAAGTCTATTACTGACACTTTCAAACTTAAGAAAAGCAACCACCCTTGTAGAAATCAGAAATTCCTCAGAAACAATTCTTTTCCACGCATCGTACAACTGTCGTGGAATTCACTGCCACGAACCGCTCTTGAAAGGTTAGAAAGAGTTAGATACTTCTGTGAGGAATAGAGCAAGTTGGCTTTATTGTTCTCTGATGCACTGCCACATGATGGGGAGAGGCTCTGCAGTTGTACCACAGTCTCTTACCCACCACATCCACCAGCAGCCTTAACGAGATTAACTGCTGCTGTATTGCCCAAGATGAAAAATGCCCGAGACATATATGCCTTCCTGCTTCCCATGGCTTGCAATGAAGAGCAGAATTCCTCTATACATACAGTAGTGCCTAGCCTCCTTTTTGGAGCCACAAAGCTTAAAACCAAACACGCTGTGCCAAAGCAGTTTGCTGCTGGCCGTCACTGGAGGCAAAAACTGGATACAATTGGTCTGACTGGGTATTGTGCAACTCCTCAGGTTTCTGCCAAGCAAGAGTTGTCATTTACTCTTCTGGGAGGAGATAGGAATATATAAGCACTTAGTCATTGCATATTCTCTTTGAAAATTTTTTTCTTCTAATATTCAGATTGCTGAAGCCTGGTGTGAATTTTAAATTAAGGAACTGGTGGGGAGAATGCATTTCTTTTTGTTAACGGCTTTTCCTTTCAAGCCACATTATTATTCGGTTGCCATGGTTTATCTGATTTTGTAAAGTACCCAGGGAAATATGACAATGATTGGGCACTTAGAAATACACTTACAGATAGACATAGTATATCTGTGAAGGGTAGAATATTAACATTTTCGGTGTTGGTGACCACTCACTGCCTTGGTCAGCTAAAATCAGGACGCTTTTTCCCTAACACGTTGAGTAAATTAGATAATCGAATGATAAGAAAAGTCACTTACTACAGTAAAACTATTTACCATTACAGTTCCTGCTTAACCAGAAGAGAACAGATACCCAGCAGAAGTATTCCTTCTTTAGAAGCAAACATGTATTTTTAAAGTAAAGAACACATTTTAACTTCAAATGTAAGCTTCCCAGTGCTTGCTCATTTGTGTTGCTCTTGCTTTAAAAGCTGCTGTGTGTTAACCCTCCTGCACTCATTAAGAAAGCACATATGTGGTAAAGCTCTGTGTGCTTCATTTCCCACAGCCACCTCCAGACCCCACTGGTCCGCTGCAATCTCAATATCTTATTTACAAGTCCTCTGGTGTGGGGGAAAAAAAAACTCAAAAGAGGATGTTTGTATTTCAACCTGGATATATCTGTAGTGCCCAAAATCCAGCACGCTCTACCCCAAATAGAGCTTTTGTCGGCTCTGACAAGAGTGCCGTCTCCAGAGTACGGGTCTTCCTGCCCCAAGTGGTAGGAGGGATGCTCTCAACAGCCTTTTCTGCCACCATTTCACAGTGGTCTTAGAGGCACCAAGATTTTCTGGACTATCATCAAATGTTATTAAATGCACTACAATAACCCAAACTAGTGCAAATTGGGGCATGTGCCTGGAAGATGCCGTACCAGGCTCTGGCTGGCTGTGCGAGCTGAAAAGCAGCTCATTTAACCAGCTCAGTTCTCCATCTGGCCTTTTGCCTACGTATTTTGAAGAATTTTTACCTTCCCAAAATGCTCCTTATATCAAGCTCCCGATACGTACATTTGTGTCCCATGCAGCCAACCTGCTCTTTTGCTGGGTGGACTCTTACCACAATGAATAACACGATGAATTGTCAAGCGAAAATAGGATCCAGCCCTGCACACATCTACGGCCACGTGTGGGAGCGCCACTGCGGAGCAAGATTGCTCCTGCAAGGGAGCGGGCACCTCGCTTCTGGCCTCACCGCATACTTGAAGCACCAAAATTGTGCTTCAGGCTCAGAGAAATAAATTGCGTGGTTAAGCCATAAGCTTGTATTTTAGAGCGTTATTGCTCATGGCAGATTGCAGGATCAGTTCCACAAGGGTGCAGGCTGTGCAGGTGAGCAGAAATGAGTAGCAGTGAGGTTGCATTGCGTCCTGGGATTGTGAATGAGAGCGTTGCTTCAGCCTGCACACAAAGTGGAAAGAGTTTTGTTTTGTAAATCATAGAAATCACATAATTCCAAAATATTTATATTAAGTACAAATGCTGTATACTCAGGTAACCGCTCTCTGGCAGACTATCCAATACTGATCTGCTGTGTTTTTATAAGAGGGGGTGTATGCTTATGGGTGCATCCGCATGTGTGTAGGTAATGTTTTTATATCTATTTTCATCCATCCACCCCCATTTGAATAAAAGACTTATAGTAACCAACTGTGGGTGTAGCTTTCATGTTATTCTGTAAAACTATTAGGATTATCTTGTCTTTCTTACTACGATTTACTGCCTAGAAATTGCAACCACATTAATGCACTTTTTATATCTTTCAGCTTTAATCACTAAGATTTAACTAAAAGCAAAGGTGAGTAATTATAAATGTAGGAATATGATGCATTATAATCCATAGGAGAAAAACAATTTACAAAAATCTCCAATAATAATATATTTTCTACTTCAAATCTAATTTATTAAAATTCATTCACTCTTGTGCTTGTAATATGCTTCTTACTAGACTCCAATCAGTTCTAAGCTCAGTGAGGTATGCAGCTGAGACAAAAAGTCTCTCTCTGAATCCGTCTTATATCAGCAGAAGTATGGCCTATAATATTATACAGGCACAGCCGCTTTGGCTTCAAGGGCCTTGCAGGAGCCCACGTTCATCCTTGCTGGAGGAACTGCAGAGCTCGTGGCCTCCTCACTTTCCAAATGGTTCAAGAGAGATTGCAAAAGACACAGGCAGTGCTCTTGGTTAGACTTGGAAGGTGATCCAAGCTTTTGCCAATAGAGCAAAAATCTACCTTGCTCTTGCTTAGGCAAAACTTTAAAAAATAATGTTCTTGTAATCTGTGGTGCATTTCAGGCTCACATCCTTTCTCTGCCAAGTCAATTAAAAATAGGTATTGCTACATTGGAAAGAACTCAAAGAAAGGCAACAAAGACTTATAATTACAAAGTAGACCCATAGCCTCCAGGGCAGAATAAAATAAACTTAAAGTGGGACATACAAAGCCAGCACAGAAAAGCAGCTCCAAAGAGACAGCGTAAGGTATCCAGAAGGTAACATCAAAAGAAAGAGCAGGAATTGTTTCGGGTAGCCAGAGTCAAGCCTTTTAAAAAGAACCTGTTTTGTTAAACCCTGGGACTGTTAGGGCTGGAGTTACTTAAACAGCTAACGAGAGGGTGATTTTCTAAGGAACCTTGGAGAGGCAGTGTAACTGGGTGCTCCAAGCCCAATCAGGTAAAACACAAAAGGTAATACAGCGTTACACTGATTGAGGGACACAACATCTTGTAGTACTGGAAGGGGGTTGGTTACATGGCTGAAGTTAACAGAGGGTCAGAGAGCTTGCCTTAGAAATGGAAGTTAAAAAAGCTAAATAAAGGATACTGTACAGAAGCAAAAAAGAACATCTCGGCTGGTTACTGGTTTCTAGGGACATAAACTACTGTACAGAGTTTAATTAGGGATATAGGATGGAGTGATGTGCTGAGGCATCATCTTGAGTGCTTTGCTTCTGCAGGCCAACTATGACAAAACCTCGTTAGTAGTTGTATCAACATACACCCTTTAAGTACCTAGTTCTCGTGGCCCCCCTAAATACTTTAGTGTGATCCAAAAGGACTACGCAGAAAGATGAAGACTTGAAAATGAGGATGGGCACATTTGGGTCACGTGCAGGAGCAGCAGCACAAAATTTCCTTTCCCAGATCCCTGCTAGCCCTGCCTACAGTAACGCCAGGAGAAGGAAGGGGTGGGGAAGGTATCTGGTGAGGCTGTTCATGTATTGGTGATTGCAGCAAACAGTTAACATGGACTATGGGAAGCAAAAACCCACAGGTCTATGGAAATGTGGGCTATAGTAATATAGTATGGCCATTGGGCACACACCTGCGGTATGGAGCATATCCAACAGGGTCACCTGAGATAGGATTGCCCACATCTGGCTCTGTGATTCTGAGCTCAAGAGAGCTGCCAAGGGCAAATTAATGGGCTGCCAAAGCAAGGAGAGCACTGTGTCTGTAAGCTTTCCCCGAGAAGTGGAAAGCAATGCATCTTTTTGTTCCTATGCCAAAGTTATCCAGAAAAATCACCCCACTATCAAGACTGTCACATTTAATTGAAGAGCACTTGTTTTTTTAATGATCTTCTTGTCTCTCTTGGCTGCACCCTGGGGAAGATTCCTGCTACCATTTGCTCTCCAGTCCCGAGACTGATCAGAGCAATCACGTAACCCTCCCATTGCCTGCATGTCAGCGCTCCAACAAATGCTGTATTTTATTAAAATACCATTATGGGCTCTTAGTGACTTTCAAAAATTAGGTCATCACCAGATCAATGCAGCTATGTTTACTTCATTTCAGGGATTGATTTTGGTGCTTTAGGAGGATAAGCAAATGGCTGATAGTAGTTGACTCTCTTTGGTATTCCAGCACTGAGCAGTTTGACTGTAGGCTGAACCAGTAAATCTCTGCATCTTTTAAATTTCATTTCTAATCAGTCTTAGGGCAAAATTTTTACTCCCAACCTGGAAATGACATTTTGTTTCTGGTACTGTTCTTTTATACGCTGAGAACTCCCACTGGTATGCAGAAAAGACAACATTAGAGTCGGGAGCCATGCTGCACATCTGAGAAATGGTGTTGCTCTTACAATGCCCTTACACTCTGTGAAATGCCTCTGTAAGAAAGTGCCACACAGAATTTGGGTTTACCATTGTTCAGTGGCTTCCATAAGACATGTGCTCCTGTTACAAGTGAAAAATGTTCCAGTTACCAACCCTGAGGGCTCAGACTGGGCTCTGAGGTTCAAGCTGCCATCTTTCCTTCTCACGTGCCATCACTAGTGATAAAACGCTGTGAGTCATTTAAGTCCTCAGAGTCACTTGCATACATCTGTTTTCCTGCAGCCCAGATGCAAAAATGTTAAGACTCAGTAAATGACTCAATTGATGATGTTTTACAATGTCTGTAATATCCCAGCATGGTGCTGGCTTTTCTGGGATTACAGGAGCAAAACTGTGTTAAAAAAAAAGTTAGTTTTACCACTCCAGGAAGCACCGATGACCCCAATACACAGGCTGTGTATATAGCAAAGCGTGTTATTATATACAGTTGCTTTTCAGAGCAGTATAAGGTTAGTGGCTGCCAAGTTGTTATATCATCCTCCTTGGCTATGGCGTGTGCCTGTTATGGATAGTTGCCTTCATCCTGTGGGTCAGCTGTAGGGAGAGCCCCCTGGTCTTCTGTGGAGACCCTCTGCTGCCCGCGGGGAGCGAGGCAGGCGCAGCGGGCTTTGGGTGTGCAGGCCACCTCCGGGTGAGGAGCATCCTCACATGCAGAGGCATCCTGCTGCCTTCCTGATCCACCACACAGCGGTACAAGGCCTCTCCTGCAGACAGTTATCCAACAGAAATGAGGCTTTTCATCTGACCTGTCCGTATTATTATTATTGTTTATTTTGCCACATGATACCTGGAGGTACAAAGTATATTTAGTTGGGAAAAAATAGGGTTTTATGGCATTCTGAATAGCTTCCCATAAAAAAAAATTTCATTTCCCAGAAGACATAAAAGTTCTAAATCACTCATAAATCACCCCAAGACACTTTTGTTACAAAGTAATTGAGAATCCAGAGCCTCTTAACCTTCTTTTAGCCCCATTTTTTCATCACATCTCCTACAGCTGAAGAAAGTCCTGCTTGTGGTAGGATATCATATTTAATACATTACCCTATATGCCCTTGCTGGACCTCAACACTTGCTTTCCAGTAGTTTCCAAGGTAATACAATTTATGCTTTCTTTAAATCTCTTCCAGTGCTAGTTTTTTTTTAATAAACCACAGTCAGCTTTAGGAAGTCCAACTTTAGCAGAAGTGATTCAATAGCTACTCAATTGCCTTGGGCTTCTTCAAACAGTGTTTGAAAGGGAGGATGTGTTGAGGCTGATAATGGGATATGGCATCTTTTATTTCCAAGCTTCCAGCTTGCGACCAATGCCCTTGAGATCACTCTGATTTGAAAAACTATGTGAAATGTGCTTGTGACCACCTTCGTTTTCTTATGGACCATTGCTTACTTCAAAAATGCCTGCCACTGCAATGGATAGAGTTATGCTCCAGCCTGAGCAAATGGTGGCAGGAGAAGAAGAGAAGCACAATGCTTGCAGCCTGTTGTAGGACTTGTGACAGTGTATATGAAAGTACCCTCTGTTCTGGCTGGCTCTTTGTTATCACCAAAACATTTGAAACATAAACTGAAAAATACGGTCCCAGAAAGGAGGAACTGTAAAGAGGTTTTAAAATGTATTGTATTTTCAAAATTTTAATGGTTTGCAAGGCAGTCTTATTACTTTAGGAGACTGTCATTGTTTCTGAACATTTACACTTAGTATGAGATCCTTTTCTTTTAAGGATGGTGCTTCTAGCTCAGGCGAATGCTGAAAGACATTGGCAAAGCAGTGTGGAAAAGTTCTGCTGAGCAGCTTGAGCCATAGGTGCTCTGTGAGAACAACATTCACGTTGTTCCCAAACCCTCAAACAGATCAGATGGAATATTTGGGTCTTGGGATATGCAACATGACCTGCACTGTGCCTGCCCATGAAAGGTCAAACTACTTCTGTAGCAGAAAGAGGATGCAGAGACTTCTTGGACCGTCTGCAAGTCCAGGTCTACAGGTCCCACCTTTGTGACAAGGCTGAGCTTATTTTCCAGCCCTGCCAAAGTAACACCTTCAGACATGAGCCTTCCTGGAGCTGATGTGGGATTTAAGGGAGGTAAGAGGCAAATTGTAAACTGAAGGTACCTACAGGTTAGAAATTTGTCTCAGTGCTTTCAATAGAAGCATCGCATTTCAACCCACTGTCCTCACCTGGTAATGTTCTTCCCATCCAGCGGCACCACAGATTATTTCCAGGATGGCAGGAATACATGGCAGGAAAATTCAGTATAGTCAAGGAAACTGTGTTATGTTAGTCCCAAGGGTTTAGCATCTAGTGCACTGACCTTAACAGCAATATTCTGCTGCCCCCCAGGGGAAGGAAGGAACATGTATGGATGGGCTCCGAGTGACCTGTACCACTTCAACCCTAGCTCTGGAGCTGAACTTCTGCTCCTGGACCTGCTTTCTTCAGCCTCTACGCCTCTGGGAAACGATGTTTAAAACTGCACTGTTTAAAGGACAGAGCTAGAGGCTGTGAAAGCAGTGGGTGCTGCAGGATTCTTTATTGCCATTACACCCAATGAAATACTGAATGATGATTGCTTACCTGGGTGCGCGGCGAGAAAGGCGAGGTAATGCATATGTATGAGAAATCTAACTGTTTGCAGAAACAGCAATACTAATGTCAATAGGCACAAGAATAATTTTCCGTTGCCAAATAACATACATTATTTAGCAATAATACATGTGCATAAATAAGAAAGTGCACCGAGTATATTTGTGCCTTCTTTCTTTTGCTTCTGTAAAATATTTGTTAGCGGCAGAGAAAAAATGTTGTTCATGAAAATAGAAAAGGTTAATCTACTACACAATTGTCTACACATTCACGTAAAAATAGTCTTCAAAATAATAGATCTACCATGCTTAGCATCATTCTAAATAAATGGCCTCAGAAGGCCACAGTAGATGTCATGGAAATTGGGGACTTCCACGGTTTTCCAAGAGAAAATCATTGTCCCACAAATTCCTCCTGTCTGCCCACCTGGGCTTCTCCTCTGTATTTAGTCACATTGCATGTTATCCAGTCCACTGCTAAATGATTCTGCATTTGTCTGTGTGGATTTATACTGGATCGTGTTGTTATTCTGCTGCCAAAGGACTGAGAGCTCAGTTATGGGAACACACGGAGAGTAAGAACGTGATATCGAACCCCTCAAGCTCTTCAGTCCTTCCAAGTTAAAAGCTGAAGCAATTGGTAATGCAAGTCAGAAAAAAAATGTCACCTGACCCTCGGAAGCAATCACACAAACAAGCACTGTGTTTCATGCAATTACTCTTCCTCCACAGAGAAATAACCACATTAACCCATGTTAGACAGGCTATTTCTTCAGGTTTCGGGTTTCCTACCTGAAAAGTAAAAGCACTCATAAGAAGTCACAGCAACATACTCCAAACCTAGGTAAATCACTGCTCACCAAACAATTCCTATGGAAATGTAAGAGGTGGAAACTGCATTGTTTTTATTGCAGGTAAAAAATGACACTCAAGATTTCAAAGCCAAGCCCTCAAGGTTAGGGGGTATGTATGCACCAGGGGCTGTATTAAGGCTGATGGACAATTTTCATCCAAGCATTTCTTTGTATTTCTGCCCTCCCTGTTTATATCAGACATGAGCATCCGCAGGCCATGTACTGGTGGGTACCACAGCTGGTGTACGTGCCCTCCACCCTTTCGGCCGGCTCCACAGCAGCCCCTGGCAGGCAGGGCATGGCAGCGTGGAGGCAGCACACCCTGACCACTACCAGCAAGCTCTCCAGAGGGCTTTGCCGCTGGGGCCTGGGAAATCTTCCCTGAGCACCCCTGTGCAGAGCTTTCTGTGGTGTCTGACGCTTGATTCAAATTCAAGGAAGCTTTCACAGGGACAGAAAAGTGCATATCCCCAGCATGAGTGTGATCAGTTGCCAGACCGCAAGTCTCTGCTTGAAAACATGAAAGAAAGAACTAATTAGGATCATTTATTTACTTTTCTTAGCTTTTACATGAGCTTACACTTGGAAACAGTTGAAGCATATCAGCTTTTTAAAAAAAAAAAGATAAAAAAGTAGAGTGGGGCGACCCGCTGGCATGGAAAATGGCAAATGCAGCTGATAGCAGGCAGGTAAGAGCAGGTCCCTTCGTGATCAGAGATGGCCTGGGGTTCCCCTTACTGCAGGATATATCTTCACTCATTACCCTGGTGTGTTGACACGCAACTCTTTCCTCTGCTCAGATCTGTTTCCAGGACTGAAGTGAGATGACCTGCTGTATGAGGGGCTCCCCACCTCAGTACAGCCCTTGCAGGTTCCTGCTGGTAACAGAAGCCCCCCAGGAACCTCCTCCTGCTACATGGGTTCATTGAACCTACCAAGTCAATCTAGTCTTTAAGTCTTTTGTAAACACACCATTCAAAAGACCCCATCTGCATTAAAGCATAGATATCTCTCCTGCCTCAGCTTGGGAAACATTGCCTTTCTGGTGCCTCAAAATCATTCTTATCACTCCCATTAAGACAATCTGTGTCTAGCCTGTCTTCTCCAATGTAGTGTTCTTCAGATCAGGAGGACATATATTATGTATGCATTGAATTAGAGGTTAAAGCCACATCTAAGATGGTGCTTATTCATCCTTACCATCTATTTCCAGGAGATGTGCAGGTCTGCACGGTCTCAACACACTCGGATAAGGTCTATTAAAAGTTCTCCTTTATGCTAAGAAGATTTGAAAACTCTGCAGCCTAAGCAAGTAGGCTTCCTGACAAGCTTATTTCATATTATGTACACTTGGTTTTATCCTAAACTGACTGTAATTTTTTAAGATACGGTACACAAAGAAATTAAACTATAAACTTTAAAGCATCCATCAATTTCAATTTGATTTGTTTAAAAAAGCTAAATTATGGGTTAACTCAGAAGGTAATAGAATTCAGAAAGAGAGTACTTGTGATACAAGGAGTCCCTTCATACATTAATTTTCATTTTTGGTGAGATGAAGTTTGAAATTAGATTCAGATTGCAAATTATAGCTTTGTATGGGCTCCCTATTGCTAGCTCGTAAAATACTTAGATTCCTGAGGATGAAGCAATTTTGCTTCCCATAATAGACTGCAAAAGCCTTATTTCCCACTGGTGGAATAATAGGTCTGCAGCTTGAAGTGAGAGCGCACCATGCCTTTGCTCCTTGACTTGGTCAACAACAGGGATACATTAAACTAAAACATATAACTGAAGAAGAAATAGTGTAATAAGGTCAGTTTCATTTTAATTCAAAGCTTATATCTGTCCCATCCTTTTCACTTCCCCACTGCAACTAACGCTACGGCCTGAACCCTGTGAAGGAGGCTGCCCATCACTTAATGCCATACACGTACCTTATTTACCTTTCCCCATACACTGCTGACTTCTTGCTTTGTACTAGTTTTCAGGCTACACAGACGTAGGGGGAGAAAGGTATTTGTCTCCTTGCATAAACTGATGGACTCATTTAGCGGAAAACATCCGTTACATTTAGGGAAGGTGGAAGGAGTAATGTTTATGGCAAGCAAGCAGATGTGTGATGCCCTGTAACCCTGGAGGCAACATATGAAGTTTGTAAATTACGTTCCTGCTGTCTCCTAAGCATCCACGGTTGTATTCATCCATTATTATTGCCTTTCTTGGAGTGGCAGGGAGGAAGACTGTGTGGAACCACACCTCAGCAGGTGCTGGCAAGCACCAGTTGGGACCGGGTCTTTTCTCGGGCAGAAGTTCATGAGCTGAAATCATGATCAGCCAAAGCTTAAATACCTAACTGCTCTGCTGTCTCCTGCAGCTTATAAAGAAATGAGTGCTGTGCGGGTGTAGAAATAAAATGAACTAAGAAAATTTCCCATAAGAATGGAACAGATTAAAAAAAAAAAAAAAAAGGTGAAATTTTCCAGAAATGTGGAAAACAACTCGAAAAGGTTTGAATTTGGTGTCTGGTGCAGAAAAAGACAGCTATTAGGTTATAGTTCTGACTTTTGCTGGTTCTGAAGCATTTTCTGGTTTTAAAAGCTCGCAATTAACTCAGACTGATAATGAAATTGTGTTACTGCATAAAAAATGAGGAATAGTGGTGAAACGAAACAAGTGTCAGATGCGCTTCTAGAGTACATTTTTTCTAGAGTACAATTTTAGCAGTTTATATTTCTCAGCAGAGACCATATTGGGAGTGGGAACTGGGACAAAAGATTTAGAGCGAAGTTCCAGCAAGACCCAAACAAAACAAACTTAGATTTTTCTAAGTAAAGTTGAAATCCAGTCTGGTATGAAGCCTCCAGAATGTGACTAGCTCTTTGACAGCCAAGAGTCAGGATGCAAAACTTGAAGTTGGAGCCTTCAAAAAATGCTGTCAGAAGCTCTACATCCTTTGGCAAACATCACAAGCTATGACAAGGTCTGACTTTTGGGAACTAATGGAAGAATCATGGTGGAGTATATTGCTCAGTGAGAGTTTATGGAGAGCCTCTATAAAGGTGGACACACTACATAGACAAAAACACACCAGCAATTTCACTGGAAACCTTTGTATAATGCAGGGACATGAAGCCTGAAAGCAAACAGAGAGGGTTTTTTTTTCCATTTTTAACTGAGCAGAGGTGAGTAAACCAACATGGTGCTAAAAGCAGTGATACTAATGCTCAAAGAAGAAATACAAGGAATAGAAGGCAAATGGCTAAAGTTTAGGATGGAGGGTGAGAAATCTAGCATCTCTGAACTGGGATGGGAACTTCAGGGGGAAAAAAAACCAGTTTTAAAAAGGCTTAGACCCAGGGAAATATCTGCATTCCTCTGCTGCAAACATATCCATCCTTTAGTTTCATTAAAGTGTGCACGCATTTGAGAAGCTGGAAACCAGAGACACAAAGAGGTGGTGCGGGGTGGTATTCCAGGGTAGAGGGGAGCTGCTAGCAAAGCACAGGATGGATCTGGAAGGAAGATCTGCCCTGTGATTCCTATCTTTAAGAATGTTCTTCTCATGTAAGGCAGAAGTAAGAAAAGAGGAGGATTTCATTACTCTGGAGACCTTAGAGCAGAAGAATCAGAAATGTCGTGCTGAATATAAGCATAATATAATATGGACAATATAATAATATAGACATATAGACATAATATGACATATAATATAGACAATATAGACATAATATAATATAGACATAAATATAATTTATGTCTATAAAGGCATAATTCTTAATTGATGTGTGTTTTCAGAAGCATTTAAATCAATACATAAACAAAACTTTTTCCTCCAGCTATAATGCTGGAACAGCTGGTAGAAATGGTGGTATTTGTCCATCAGGACAATGGCATTTTCTCATAAGGCATCCTCACTGGACTGGCAGTCAAAACTGATGTTTCTTCACCATCACTTGGTGCCTATCTGTGGACAAACTGAACCAAGCCACTAGTAAAAGGGGTAGAGATAGTTGCTAACACACAAGCACTGACTGACATTTGAGATGCCTTAGGGCATCTGAGCCATCTGTGTGAGGCTGGTCAAAATAACAGAGGCTTTATGGTGACGTCTCACCCCAGTGAATTAGCTGCTGCACACCAGGTGGACTATGCTAGTGGATCCCAAACAGGATTTAACACTCATGTGCAGGCAACTGTACCAAGCCGTTAAATGTCCCACTGGGTACTTAGACATTTACTGTGCCTGTGAACACATCCATGCAGACATCTGCACTTAGATGTCATAGCCTTGATCTAAATCATAGAATGGTTTGGGTTGGAAGGGACCTTACAGGTCATACCGTTCCAACCCCCCTGCCATGGGCAGGGACACCTCCCACTAGACCAGGTTGCTCAAAGCCCCATCCAACATGGCCTATAAACACTTCCGGGGATGGGGCATCCACAAGTTCTCTGGGCAACCTGTTCCAGTGCCTCTACACCCTCACAGTTAAGAATTTCTTCCTAATATCTAATCTAAATCTACCCTTTTTCCATTTAAAGCCATTCCCCCTTGTCCTATCACTACACTCCCTGATAAAGACACCTTCCCCATCTTTCCTGTAGGCCCTCTTTAGGTACTGGAAAGCGGCAATAAGGTTGCTCTGGAGCCTTCTCTTCTCCAGGCTGAACAACCCCAACTCTCTCAGCCTGTCTTCATAGGAGAGGTGCTCCAGCCATCTGATCATCTTCGTGGCTCTGCTCCGGACTCGATCCAATAAATTCTGCCCTTGGAGTCCTGTATATAAACATATGTGGGAGAAAAGGAATCACAGTAAAGTGTATGGATAGCTCATAGGAAGTTTAAAACCGTATCTAGTTGGATGACTTTACAGGCCAGAGAAAGTGCCATGACTCCTCTGAGTGATGAGGCAAGCGTGGACACCGTGCCTAATTCAGCACCTGGTGAATGCCAGTGTGCAAAGACGTGTGATGCCTCTAATGTGCAGCTTCTCATGAAAAGTGCAAGAAGCTGATGGAGCTGGAAAGCAAAAAAAAGTTGTACATAGATGCCTCCATAGAAAATATTTGCACACCCTCTTGCAGTTGTGAGGTCAAAACTAAAGGCTCATAATTAATACTGTAGGTTCTAGCAAAAAAAAAAAAAAGGTTGTTAGCATGCTCAAGAAGAGAAGGAGGCCTTGGCTTTGTTCTGTGACTGTAAATTTTCATGTGTCTATTTACAGGAGCCATGCACTCACTGAAACTGATCATAAACAGTTAGTGCCAGTGCCAAAAAGAGACCAACACGAGCTCATGCTCTGAGAAAACAGAGATCCATTTTTTCAGGGCTAACACATTGACAGCTGCATGTCACCCCATCTCAAAAAGGAAAACTAGTAATTACAAATATGGGCAGCAATGTACTGAGTGGCTTCTGCAAGAGGAGCAGTTAAATATGCAAGAACTCTTGGATAGGATTTAGAACTTAAAAAGAAAATGACCTTTATAGAATCAGAAAAATTTAGGTTGGAAGGGATCTCTGAAAGTCATCTAGTCCCACTCCCTGCTCAAAGCAGGTCCAAAGAGATGAAGTTGCTCAGGGACTTTCCCATCTAAGTGCTGAAATCTCCAAGGACAGACATTCCACAACCTCACTGAGCAACATGATCCAGCGTTTGACCACTGTTATGATGAACATCCTATGTTCCAGCTTGTGTCCATTGCCACCTGACTTATTCCCATGAACCCTCAAGAAGACCCTGTCTCTATCTTCTCTACCCTTCACATCAGGTATTTATACACATTGATAAGATCCCCCTGAGCCTCCTCTTCTCCAGGTTGAACAACCCCACCTCTCACAGCCTTTCCTCATGCTCTAATGCTCCTCATGCTCTTAACCATCTTAGTGGCCCTTTGTTAGACTGTCTCCAGTTTTTACATGTCTCTACTGTACTGGGGATCCCAGAGCTGGACACAGTACTCCAGGAGTGGCCTCATCAGTGCTCAGTAGAGGGGAAGGATCACCTCCCTTGACCTACTGGCTAGCTCTTAAAGCATGCAAGTTTGCTGCATCCATCATCACACTCAACACAAGAACTAGAGGGTACCATTGCAATGGTCTTGCAGCTGACCATTTAAAGCGAGCAGAAGGAAGTTCTTCACAAAGTACACAACATAGCTGTGGTACTAATCACTGTAGTCTATTTTAGAAGCCAAAAGTGTAAATTCGTTTTAAAAAAGATTAGATGCATTTGTTAACACAGGACTATTGTTGCCTATCAAACATGATGATTCAGACACACGCTCCAGCTCAGGATGCTGCTAAGCTGCCAGCTGCTGGAAGCCGGGAGGGCATGCCAAGGGGAAGGAGCACGTCTCCCTTCTACCTTTTCTCTTTGTAATTGCTATATTTCATTGTCCTCACTGCATTGCCGTGGAAGGATGAGCTAATGTCTAGCCTGAAAACAATAAGATCTCATTGAATTGGAGAATAATAAACCCCAGGTGTATCAGCAAGGGTCAGAGGTTCAGCGGGAAGTGACAGGAGGAGACCATTGAATGGAGCGTGTCTGACAGCACCACCACCCCTTGGAGGTGTTCAGTGATGCTTTCCGAAAGGCATGAAAATATAAGGCCACAGAAACAGCTCCAGGGTTGACAGGTACAGGTTGTATCTTTTTGCTTCTCTGTATGGCTGAGTGCATAGGGCTTTAAAAAGGGTGCGAATGCGGGCAGGGTGAGGGGAAGGGTGCAGCCAGGTTCTGGAGGAATTTATCTATGTTAAGATATTCTCTGTGTCACTGAAATATGTAGGGTGAGGGGCCCTCCAAACCGCACTGTGAAAAGATATGCAACATCTCTGCACATCTTTGCAAAATGTGCTGCTGGAGGCAGGAGGGTGGGCTGGCTGGTGGCTGCTCGGGCTTCCTGGGGTAGGCAAATGCTTACCCAAATAGAATACAAATTAGTGAGGATTTGGGGGAGGCAGGCACACTTGTAAAGCACTTGACGGGAGCGCAGTGGAGCAAAGACCGGAGCAAAATGATGTTCATGTCAATCTGATTTTTTAGAAAAAATACAAAACCTGTCTGGTCCCAGCCAAAACATGGATCGCTGGTTGCCAGAGCTGTTGCAGGATGAGACTGCAGAGGGTAATTAAGGCTCTTAGCAGGTGGCTGAGATGGCATATTCCCAGGCATTTTATCAATGTAAAGTGAAGCTTTCAAGAGGAGACGGACTTTGTTTTGAAGGCAACAGAAAACCAAATGTTAAGGTATTATAAAACCATTTTTAAGGAAAATAAAAGTCATTATTGCCATGTTTTATATTGGCCTCAAATTAATAGCAATATGGATGGAGCTTCTTAAGTTTTGCATGTGCCGAAGACAGGAGATCAAGACAAGTATAACATTTAGAGAGGAGACACAGAAAAAATTCAAGTCCTTTGTGCAAAGTACCTTTACTTCTGCTTCTGGAAAAATACAACCTGGTTGTCTGAGAACTGCTTTCCTCTCTTTCTGCTAGGGCCGAGCTAGCTGACAAAGTACTAGCTGCTTGGGCCACAGGTTAGGGACAAAAAGCCCCAATTAAAGTCAATTTTTCTGGAAATATCAAGAAATCCATGTTATCCCCACTCAAGGGAAAGTGAGAAACAAAACTGGTAGTCACTCAGGCTGGGCACAGAGCCTTTCCCACGGGGTAGCCTCTGGGAGCAGAGCACAGTCAGAGCCCGGTAGCTTACGGCTACACTTCAGAGCAGCACCAGGGAAGGGCGAGTCGTCCTCACTTGGTGTTTCAGTCAACAGAAAACTGAAAACAAGAGTGCCTGCTGGTTGGAAACCAATACCAGAGCCGCAAGGAACCTGAAGAAATACAACACAAAAGAAAAATGTGGATATGACTTGGAATCCTGAAAAAGTCCACCTCTTCATCAAAATGAAGCGGTGCAGATCCGCTGTGGGAACTAGAGGCAGCAGCAGCCTCACATCACCTATGAGGCTGCTGCCTGAACGGATGCATATTGTGGAGAAATAGCTGATACTTTCTTCAGGCCCCAAAGGGAAAGAAATAAGATGTATGAAATTAGAACATTTTGTTACAAATAACTTGTGAAGCTTCTTCAGGCTAGTACAGACAACAAACACATAATTCAACCCAGGAAAATAACAATACTGATCGCTGTCCTGCTACCACGCAGGGGCAAAGGAGAATTTTTAAGCAGGGCTTCAGGGAAGATGATAAGATAATTTTGAGGTCCCTCCAAAAGCATGGGAGAAAGCATAACATTGTGCGTTAAAAATTGGAAAAGAGTGAGCACTGATGAAAGGTACTCTTGAGGTGGTGTTGGATTTCTTCCTCCTACACAAGGGAAACCACGAATATGCAAGCCCTCTTTCTTATTACAATCTGCTTCACATGGCTTTTTTTTTGATTGCTCATAAATTAGTTCTGTCTACGTTAATCAGTTTGTCCTGCTTTTTTTTACATATACTTTGCCTCCTCTCATTTTGATGTTTTGGTGCTCCTCAGCTGAGGACGAGCACAATGCAGGTAACCTCCCAGGAGAGAAGATGCCAGGAAAGCAGAGTCAGAGTTTTCTTCAAGGATAAGCACTGAGATGCTACGCTGAGTCCTGGCAGCATTCCCTCTTGCCCCAGCTTACTCTGCATTTCCGCTCCAGGCCAGCTCTTTTTGGTACCCACAGCAGACCTCTACAGAGCTGAAAACCAGATTAAAGTGCAGCAGACAGCTTTCAGGAGCCGAGCTACTTTTTTTAAGGCTTACTGAAGTGTCTCTACATTACAATGCAAACTGCACTGTGGATATATTTTAAGTATAACTCGCTTTATTTACACATATCCCTGATCTCTGGAAGTAAAAGCCAGAAGGCATGCAAGGCAATTCTTCTTGCAGGAATTTTACCAAAAAGCAAATCCCTATTCCCCAGAGGTCAACTTTGCTTCAGGGACTGATGCAAATCAGCACCTCCGGCAGAAAGCAAACTATTTTGCTGCTCATGCAATTCGCTCTCTCTAAGCTGATTCTGCATAAAACCATGACATAACTTGAAACTCATGGTCTTAAGAACAATAACTTGAAGACTGTGTTTAACATAGCAAGCGTGCGATGCCTACCATAATAATATATTTATTCATGAGCTAGCTAATAACTGAGGAAGCATATTTTACCATAATGCTCAGCTACAGAAAAACAAACACTCTTTGTAGTCTTGCACTGTTTTGCTTGCTTGAGTATATTGATAGTGCTAATGACCGCAGTTTGTGCCTTTTTTTGCTAATCAGAGAAAATCCCTTCTTTGATAATTTTGTGCTGTGACAGAATGATAAGAATTAGGGCCACACACCAGAGAGCCGGCTTCCTCCACAGAGTGACTTTGAACTGCCAAGTGAGAACAGCAGAGAAATGTGGTGTCGCTGCCGCCAGGCGCAGCCCCGAGGAGCAGGTGATCGGGCTCTGCAGGGGAACCACAAGTAGCTAAAACTGGGGAGAAAGCAACAGCAGAGGGTCATAGCCAAAACCCACAGGTGATATCAGCTTGGAGTGATCTGATTGTAGCAATTATACTAAAAATTATACTAAAAAAAACCCCGAAAACCACACTGATCCTCTTTCTACCACTGTGTGATAATTTTCCCCTTTTGGAATAAGACTCTTACATGCATTCGTACCTGTCTGTACAGTTTTGGGGATGACAGTGGACCATTTTTGTTCATCTGAAACCCGTGCAAGAGTGGGCCAGACATAGTATGTCATCAGCCCACAAAATTATCACTGGAGGAAACTCTGCAATTTATTATGCATTTAATTTCTACATTGTTAACTGTTTTGTGAGAAATTTTGGGCTTTACCTTAAATCCCAGGGGATCAAAGGCCATTTTGCCACTGCTCTCAATGGGAGCAAGTCCAAAACCTTTTATAAAGTCCCAACCTGCTGGAGCAAGCATTTCCCTCATATAAATCACGGAATCACGGAATTTTTCAGAGTTGGAAGGGACCTCT
>RSEF01000003.1:92040338-92092406 GCA_003993805.1 Himantopus leucocephalus | reverse complement strand
AGTTCTGCTGGCTGCCTGCCTTGCTTCACCAAGAATTGAAAATGTGCATCATGCACAGACGTTTGCTTTTGGAGCTGTAGGAGGAAAAATCTGTGTGATCTATTGATACAAGCTGCACTGTAGGAGCAGAGAGACAAGAACGGATTAGACTGGGGTATACAAACCCTTTCCCAAAGAGTAAGATAAGTTTTCCTCCATGCTGGCAGTGATTAAGCAGAATTCTCCATTTGCTTTCCCAATAGCCAGGAGCACCTGAGGTAAAGGTATATTACAAATATGCCTCTTGGGAGACTGATGCTGTGTTTTCTGATGGCCCGTCAGCTTGCTACTTTCCCTTGATTTATATGAGCAGTGGTGTGTGTCTATCTACAAGGCGCATATTTAGAGAAAGTGAGAGCATCTACTCAATTACTGCAGATAGACATCCAGGAGCGAGATTTGGCTGCTTGGAGGTACGCTTTCTGTTTACTCCCGAGCATCATTTTGGATGACGATGCCTCAAAGTCATGGTCCAAAAGAAGTCACAGATGATTCATGTGATTTGAATCTTATCCTTGGTTTCAAGTGCCTCTACGTCTTATTCCATATCTAATTAGCCTTGCAAAATCCCAGTTTGTAAACACTAATTGAAAGCAGGGAAGGGTAAGTGTTCATGTAAATCCTCCTCTGCATCTTTGAATGTATCAGGTGCTACAGGCAAACAAATCTGACACTGGAAAAATGCCCGGGAAGTTTTTCCCATACAACTGGAAAATTTGAGCCTGTATGTGAAAAGAAAAAGGGTGTTGTGTTAAAGCTGGTTTAGAATAGGAGTCAAGAAGAGTTACAGACAGGCTGAAAATTGCAGATAATAAAGGGAGTAAATTAATAGTAAAACCACAATTTGCAGACCCTATAATTAGCAGTAGTAGCATAATACAGAGGTAAATTAAATAAAAATTGTTAGTGGAACGGACGGCTCAGGGGACTGATAACAAGATTATATTTTGAGCTTAGTGTCTCCTGCCAGCGAGTCACTAATTCTGAAAATGTCAGACTGAAAAATAGCAAAGATCACTACTGTCTGATGCAAAATTGTTTTACTGGTTCAGGCTGGTGTTTCTCATCTGACATAGACCCTGTTGTTTGCTAACTCCATGAAGAGGCCAAAGGCTCAATGGATGGAAAATGTAAACTGCACCTCCACAGAGAAACTTGCCTGAACAGGTATGAAATAGACTGCTGAGGATTAAGAGGCAAATTTCCTTGTTTTCTACATGGACTAAGTGTGATTTCATATATACAGCTGACATTTCTAGTGCTGTCAGTCTGAGCTTTTGGACAATTGCTACCAAAGCTAGGGACGCAGCAAGAACTAATCATTGGGAAGTGGAAGACGTAAAATTTAAACTTATATTTTTAAACGCCATGTTGATGAATTCTAGCACAAAATACCAGGAAAATAAGCAGTTGATTCTCCAGCTGTTGATATCGAGGCATAGAGAAGATGCCTTCTGAAAGAAATGTTCATCCAAGTTACTGGCTTTATGTTATCAGCTTTCTGCAGGGGTATCTATGTAATACTGAACTGTATTATAAACGACATCTGCCTACTGGCAGAGGCAGACAGCATTTAATTGTGAAAAACACATGATAGTAAGGAAACTTCAGTTCCTAAAGTACCATCTAAGTCAGGAGAGAAAGGGAACATCCTTCAATTACTATTGCATTATGCAAAAATTATTATGCAGAAAATAACTGAAGATCAACCTGTGGCAGTGACTTCTTAAAAGCTTGGGGAGGTGCGATAGTTTCATATAAGTTTCTATTCAGAACCAACCAAAACTCAATTTAATGAGGCCCTCCTTCTTATCACAACTTCAGTCAGGTTCTTCTCTGGCAGATAAAGCCCTAATATTCTTTCATCAAACATAAAATTATTCTTTGGTGTTAATGCCACGCTACCTTCCACTTCAGCTGGTCTATCCTTTCCTTAAGTTCTGCTTCTCAGTGCTGCTAAACCTGTCATTTTCTTGGCTGTGCTATGCTTCAGCAATACCAATGATGCAGTACCCCTCCTGCAACAGATATGCCTCCAATTCATCAGTCTTATTATATATGCTTTCAGCAACCTTTATTGTAATAGATATTTCATATTTTCATTCTCCTACTGTTCTCCTTTCTCTACCATTGCCCCTTGCAACCTTTGCCTACAGTTCAGCTCTTTATGGGCCTAACTCTGACACCGCTTTACAGTGGACAATTTTTCACTAGACAATTGACCCCTGATTTACAGTGGGGTAAATAAAACATGGCCTCAGGCCTTTTGTCTCAAGATTTCTATCTTACTCATCATTAACACTTAAAAATACTATTGGGTGATTTCTGCTGATCCATTCAGCTCAGATGAAACACTCCCTCCTCCCTGCAGGCCTCCCACATTAAAAAAAAGAAAAATAAAAAAGATGCATTGCCTTATCTTTCTGTGATAATACAAGAAGCAGGAGGAGGGGTTTGAGATGCCTTGAGATCATTAAAAAAGGTGTTTGTCATCTGAAGTGATAGAAAGGACTTAGTCACCATAAAATCTACTAACCATAAACCACACAAACTTCACACACATTTTGTGTTATTAGTATTACAAAGCATTTATATAGTGCCATACATTTCCACGGCCATTTCTTCCAAGCAGATAAAGCACATTCTCTTCCTCAGAGAGCCTGCAATCTAAATAAGTCAAGACAAATATTGTACGTGATAAAAATAGAGGATAAAAGTTCAGGGGGAATTGATGTGTGGAGACAGCTGATAAGGAGAAGAGTGGAAAGGGAAATGATTAAAGATTGCTGTTTGGGATCCTTTCAAAACTAAGGAGAGGCTCATCACGCTGCAAAGTCTATGGCAATAAATGCAGTACTGGTAAGACCTCAGTTGTGTTTATACTTTGAAATGTATTTTACATGGAAGAAGTGCTGCCTGGCCAAAATGGCTCCTTCTGGTCTCTCCAGATGAATTATACATAAAGTGAGTCTGGATGAATTATACATAAAGTGGGCATTGGTTAGGATGCAATGTTTGTATATGCGACCAATTTGGGATTTCATAAATGGGTCTGATTTTCAAGGGGGACATACTAACGCATACCAATACTGCCCTTTTGATGAGGGCTCTCAAGCTGGACACCCAGGAGAGAGGCATCTGATAGCGAGGAGAAGGTCGTAGTTTGCAAGCAGGGTTTCATCGGCTGATGAGAGCTGCTAGCTGCACACATCCAGGAAAGCTGCTGATCCAGGGAAAAGCATAAGGTATTTCAGAAAAGCACCACTTCAGCATCCGTGCCTGGCAGTCGGGAGGTGACTGTCGGTCTTCCCACCTCCAGCTTGAGCAAGGAGGCTCGTGCGGTCATAGCGTTTGTGGGGCAGCCGGTGCTCATGGGGCACCCGGCTGTGGCAGCGGCTTGGAGACGGTCCGAGCACTGGCATTTGCAGGAGGCTGGTTCAGGGTCCCCTGGGGAAGGTGTGCACCTGAACCCCCTTCTGCCTGCCCTGCCAGGCAGCCTAAGCCAGGGCAGGAACCCACTGATTCACCTTATGGTCTTCCTCTGGAAAGAGATGTTGTGCTGTGTGTAACAAACCACCAAGGGGGAAGGTGCAGCTGGGATAGAGCCAGAGCCTGGACCGGGAAGCAGAGTGCTTGGCCCCAGCACACAGGAGGTGCTGTCCGGGTCACCCCATGCCTCTGCTGTCAAGCAGCCTTCTGTTTCGTGGCCTGCCCTTCACGTCCTCCAAAGCCACCACTGCCACATTTGCCCCACCGCTGCAGAGGAGACTGTTTGCTCTCCAGAAATTCATCACAGGGCTTCACTGCACAAGCAGGGTCTCGCTGAGGTCTGACGCTGTGATTTCAAACTTTGGTTTATTATTAATATTAAGCTTCTTTAGCGACTTGCTTCAGGCGGCACAAGCAAAAGCACGGCTATTTGGATATGCATCCTCGGGGCGTCTACCCAAAGTCATATGGGTTATTCACAGATTCAGAATAACTACTTAAATGTCTCAGATGAAGCAAAACTAATGAACATCTTTAAAGTATGTAAGCTTATGCCCATCTATAAGTCTGTCATCCTTATATCAGTGCATACTTTAGAAAAAGGGTTTGTGCGGCACATAATTTACAATGTGGATCGGGAAACAAAAACAACATAAGCACAGGAGAAAAAGGAAACTTGCAGTTAAGTTGCATATTCAGAAACAAACAGGAAAGAAGGATGTAAACAACATCAATACATACATAATTCAATAAACATTGTCTAAAAGTGCACATTTTACTTTTAAAAAGGCTTCTAATTATGAAAGCCACAGGGAGGGGAGGAAGAAAGAGATCTCAAATACTGGCATTTGATTAGGCCTGCTTAAGAGAAGTAAGGGCTCATATCTAGGTCCAGGTCCTCTAAGTATATAATTTTTTGCATATTCTTATTGTGCACATAGTAAGAATTATGCATAAAATACACAACAAGAACTAGCCAGATACTCCAAAATATATCACCCATCTCCTTCCATAAGCATAGGGGGGTGGGACCTCCACCTTCTTGGTGAGCCAAGCCTGTGTCTAATCGTGTGAAGTGCTCATCGATTCCTAGAAAAAGCTGATTACTCTCAGCACACCACTAGAGAAAAGGCGTCAGTAGAATCTCCAGCTAAAGAACAAAATGGCCTCCCCTTAGACTGGACAGAGTGTTTTCAAAACCACTGGGAAATAGTATTCCTCAAAACAGTAGGCGTGACAAATGAGAACAAAGAGCTGAGTTTAATCCATTCACCTCCTTTTAAATAACATGCCCATGAACTGAGTTGGAAAAAGAATGAGTCCGGAATGGGTTTATTTCAAAACTGGAGACACAAATAAATCCCACATTCATTAAATATGTTTTTCTTGTTGGGAGACAAAGTGGCAGCTCAGTGTGGAAATGTAATAATAGCATTTGAGGGAGATGCAGTTCATCACCACTTTCTCCTTTAAAGAAAGACTTCCCTCCAACTCAGATTGCATCCTAGCAGTAGATATTAGGGGTCTTTCCAATTTCTAAAGCTTTTTGAAATTATTTTCTACAACAAAATATATTCAATTTTTAAAGTGAGCCTCCAGTACATGCTTGCTTCTTTACATGTCTAACAATACCTGAGAGAGAAAATCCTGCACGTGATGACTGAATCCACTGCAAACATGGACAAACCATAATGAGGGAAATGTTGTGAGATGGTATTTGCCCAATGCAAATGGCCACTACCCACAAAGATGCTGAGCTGCTTCCTGGGTTTATAACTCGTTAGGCTGGGATCATTTCAGGGCAGGGACAGTCTCTTCCTTTGCGTTTCCAGAAGAAATATCTCAAGAGTGTTCTAGTCCTAAAGAGAGACTTTTGGTGCTATTACATGGAAAATTACTGAACAGCAGTCACACGTGAGCTAGTCGGGATTCTTCTCCATTAATAAGAATGGTCTCAGGACCAGTTTGAGTCTCAGGACTCAGAGACTGTTCCCTCTTCTTGCAGCCAGATGTGTTGCCAAAAGGATGCTTGACATATGCAGCTGGGTACCGTGTCAGGCATGACCTCTCCACCAACTGTGGCAAGCATGTCTCCAGCGAGAAGCTGGGCTTCTGAAAAGGGATATGTTCCTCTCCCTTACACACCTACCACCAAACATGGAGCAGCACAAAACGAAGTCACTTACGGTGCAGGCATTATTTGCAGCTCCAGCAGGTCCCAGCCCCACTCTGCTCATTTTGGAAACCTGTGTATTAGGGGTGTTTTGCTCCTGCATGCTCCCCAGCAAAGCTGGACCAGGCTGTTAATGGGATAGAGCCAAGTGGGAATTTGCAACTCCGTTATTTGTGGGACTGGGGATGGATACAGGAAAGGTGTCTACATGTGAATTAGTCACCCTAGAATAGGTGGATATGATCAGAGTGAAAGAGGTGGGGGGGGGTGGTTAAAATTTGTTTAGATGTGTGTTTTAGTATTAGAAGAATCGTGCTTCCAGAAGGGCATTTGTGAGGTGGCAGGCAGTGTCCCATCTCCCTGCACTGGGCACTGTGGAAGAGTGATCGGAGCAGACTTTACCCCATGGGAACAAGTACAAGACCAAGGACATCCACATGCATGAATGGCCCTGCTGTGGTGTTTGCGTGGCTTCAGAGTCAACAGTAAATCACAAAGCAGTAAGTCACCTGCCATATCCTGGTAGGGGGAGGGCTGCCAGTGGCCTCAGTCCTCTTCTGTCCCAACACTGGGCTGTTGGGACACTGTGCCAGACATGCTCTGGCCTGTGGAGCTGCCACAGTCTCAGTCCAGCACACCACTATGGACGTAATCACCACAAAGGAGCCCCCCAGGAGCACCTGAGCCTCCACAGCTGGTAGAAGTTCTTCAGGAAAAGGTGAGACAGAAGAGAGGACAGGAGCTGGGCAGCAGATGTGCTGCAAAGAGCAGCAGCAGCCCTGTGAGTTCACGTAACCAGAAGAAAAGACATTTCCAAGGAATCCAGAAGGGACTGGGTAGAGTCTGTTGCAAAGCAGGAAGATCACAAAAATTTTTGGGCTGAGAGCAAGCCTTGATAAAGCACAAGGAGACGGGGTAATTGCTTATGGGTCCTTCACTGTAATTCGCCTTACTCTGAGTTTCTTCATTTAAGACATTCAGTGTTTTTATTTCTAATACAATTTGCCCTGAGACATGTAAAACTCACTGGTATCACTTTAAAGACACTGTGCAGGTAAATTTATCTCCTTGTTCTGGCAAAACTGGGATCCTGTCTCAAGCACTCCCTCAGAAACGGGAGACACAGGTTCGGATCTCTCTTCACTTTGTGAGGCTTCAGACCTGTTTATGTTACATCCCTGGCGAGCGCTGTCACCATTGCACTATCAAGTTGGGAACATTATTTACTTTTCTTATCTGAACTTCTCCAAGTTGCAGAATATTAATTCAATAACCATGGGCCAAATGGTATAACTAATTGAGGGTCACGGAACAAGAACTTCTGGTTTCAATTCCTGTACTAAGGGGTATTTAGACATTTTACTTAAACCAGCCACTGGATACAATGCAGAAACCTTTTCTCCTAACAGAGACGGTCCCTGCACTACCCCCTGCTTTCAGCTGAGTGTTGCAATCAGTAGGTTGCAGAGTTGTGATTTCTTTCTCTGGCCTAAATCTTGAACTGTAAGCTTGAGCTCTAAGTGCCTGGAAGGTATTTAAAGACCTCAAAGCCCTTTGAAATGTGAAAACTCAAGACCTCTTTTCAGAGTGCACCACTTTGCAGTCCTTCTTCCTGGTGAGAAGGAGAAAGCACTATGATCAGGTCACAGACCAAACAGTCCCTGTGTCCTAAAGGACGTGGGACGTAGACTTTCAGAAAGGTGTGAATCACAGGACAGTGAAAAGTGATCTATAGCATTGCATACAAAATTCAGGGAGGCATAACACCTAGGGGAATAACACACATGGGGGAGGAGATAAATATCTGTGCGTACCGAGCATCTGGTACTGACAACGCGTCTGGGGTTCAGCCTTACCAGCCTTCAGCCAGACCCAGCTTCCACCTGTAAAGTGCCCAGTGGTGCCATAGTCACTGCTTCATTTTCTGCCTTGGCAGGAGATGAAGACTTCATAAGAAGCTCATATCACCTTTCCAGGAGGGGACGGTGAGGAGGCCTCCTATCTGACTTCGCTCCATCAAATCACTCAAGTTGTCTCAATCCCAAAATGCTGCCCTTGTACTCCTTAACAGAAGATACCTGAAGCAGTACTACTGCCACTAGGGTTGCCACTGGCAAAATATTTCTGCAGCAGAATCCCGTGTTTTCCCAACGATTATTTAAACTTGTTTTGAGCTTAATCACATATAAGCCCTGTAACATTCGAAATCCAGTCAGGCTACTTCTCTCTATTTCCAGTGCAGTCTAGTAACCCAAATGCTTTGTTTACAGTTATTTCTAGAGAAAATACAGTAGCTTGTTAGCTTTCTGTCAGTCTTGCTGCTGTGGTTCACATTGTTAATTAACCCCTTATACAGGACTGGGTTTTAACACTCTTCTTGCTCGTATTCTCAGCTGCGTTAACCTGGCTCTAACTCACACTCTTCTTATTTAAGTATGCTCCCACAGTGATTGAGCAGTGTGAAAGTGCTGCCTGCAGGCTGGTGGTGGGGGGGAGGCCTTTGGGATGAGGGGGAGCTTTAAAGCCAGTCCTGCACCACCACAGTCAGTGGCAAACCCTCAGTGCTCACCACAGTCCAGAGCTGCACCCGCTGCTCCCCGCTTCTCTCCCTTGTGCCTCTGAAGGAGCTAGCTTGGGGTCTCTTAGAATAAGTGTTGTAGAAAGCAAAAAGACTGCACAGCTACGGCTGCTTATCGATTGCCATCACCCCCTTAACGTTAAGCCTTGGCTCATTTCGTGTCTGTAGCCTCTCTCTCTATCTGCCTTCTTTTTCACACGTCTCCCTCAGATTAACACTCCTTTTAGCTAAGGCTAGATATTTTTAGAGATGCTCTCACCTATGCGCATGTTTTTCTGTTGAGGTGAAAGAGAAAGGAAAGGCAATGCAGAGCTGAAGGATGTCATTGGCCCCGCCAAATGACAACCCAACTCTGGAGGCAACTGAAACAAATAGCACATCTTTTACATATGGCAGAAGATTCAAATTGCCTTCCTGTCAATTTATATAGAGCCAATTGGATGGATTTATTTCAAAAGTCAGAAGCAGAAAACATTTATAGACATATAGAAATGACTGATTATGCTGCAAGCGCTCTCTCCTGGCGTTGCTCCATTGTTGGGCTTAGAAAATGCTTTTGACAAAGCAGACCTATAGTCTGTGAGTGACTTTCTTCATGGATGATCTACTTTAGCAAGAAATATATGGACTAGATTAAAAGCCTGGATAAATAAACTATAATCATACTCTTATGAAACACAGAGTCATTGCGAAGCTGCCTCCTTGTCCTTTAGGTAAAAATTTCATTTTGGTAATCAAGTTCTACCCAGACCATTGAAGGTTTATAAGCTGGCTGTGCTACGTACAAGTTGTAAAGTCCCTGTTTATACTGCACAGTGCTAGCAAGAAAAAAATTCACAAATATCTAATGTAAACTTCCCTTTCCTGTAAGCCCAATCAGATCAGACCAAATGCTTTGATGAAGTATTGAGGGAGAGAAAGCTGTCCAGTTGTCCCTTCTGTTTGCCATTCTGCAGATCACTGCTGTAAGTTGGTAGAAGGTCTGTCTGGGAACAGACAACGACAAAGCAAAACCACCAGTGTCTGGTCGCAGAAATTTGTGCAATTATGATACATCCTTTACTAGACAGATGGGTCCTTCCTTGCAGTTCTTCTGAATGCAGGCTGCTTTCTGCATCCATACATCTCCACAAACCAGACTTCACAGAAACACAATCGCATTTTTTCTGTCATTTGAAAGAGTCATTTCTACATGCTGTAAAGACTTTTAAACTTAACATACAAGAGGGTTCGATTTTGCATCAGGGGCAAAATACATCCACATACTCATTCCTTACCACAGAACTTCTAAATATCAGAAGCACAGTTTTATTATAATAAGCATATGCTTTTTCATTATCCATATGTTTTTGCATATGTTAGTACTTCCCCTTGCCTCTCTCAGCTTTAGTGTGTCCCAATCCAATTAGTCCATGCTTAGTTTGCCTATGTTTTGGAGTATCAGGAAGATCTTATCAGGGGCAAATATTACAGTAGCATATGTTAAAATGTTATTTCTTTCTGCTTAAAAAGTCCAAATAAAAATAGATTTTACAATCCACTTCAGAGTCTCCATTTCTGGCTGTATCCTGTAAGTGATAAATTATTCACCTTTATTTTATGGAATTTCTTGTAATGTAATTACATGAAAATCTCAAATTGTATTTATAAGTGATAGAGTGATTAAGATTTTAAATATCTCATTTACATGCTGGTGGTAATCTTTTCATGAATATAAGATAAGAAGTTACCAGTTTATGAATTCTGTCTGAAAGAACAGTATTCACAGAATTTAAAAAAAAAATAGCTATATAGCTACTCTTTCTCCCTTGACTTTTTATCTCCAGATGCACAGAAACGATTTTGATTCCAGAGCACGCTCTGCATTTAGATAATAATGAAGCGTAAGATAATAATAGAGCACAACCTCTGGCTGAAGCATAATTCCAGCTCTTCTCCAGTTCTGGCAGGCACACGATTTCCATACACGAAATTAATGACTGTAGGAGACATAAAGGAAATTCTTACTGGTACACACTGTTACGCTGCTATGACATGCAAGTCTCGAAATTTAATTCATTTTTCAGACACGTTAAATTTAAGTCCCTACCTTGCAGTATGGTAGATGGCAGCCTGTCCACCTGTTAGCCCGTTCTGCAGCATTGGTGTTTCTGCATGCAGCACGTCACCATCACTATCGTACTCTTGGCCATTCAGCATTGTCTTTGCCAGGTTTTAGGATAAAGTCAGCTTTGCAGAAAAGGACCTGAGGTGCCTGGTGAGCACCAAGTGGAACAGCGACGTGCCCTTGCCGCAAAGAAGGCTAATGGTATCCTGGGCTGCTTTAGGAGGAGTGCTGCCAGCAGGTCAAGAGAGGTGATTGTTCCCCTCTCCTCAGCACTGGTGAGGCCACACCTGGAGTGCTGGGTCCAGTTCTGGGCTGCCCAGTGGAATAGAGACATGGACCTACTGGAGAGAGTCCAATAAAGGGCCACTAAAATGATTAATGGACTGGAGCATCTCTCTTACGAGGAAGGGCTGAGAGAGCTGGGGCTACTCAGCCTGGAGAAGAGAAGGCTCAGGGGCAATGTCATCAATGTATGTAAGTACCTGAAGGGAGGGTGCAAAGAGGTCAGAGGCAGGTTCTTTTCAGTGGTGTCCAGTGAGGCAACAGACACAAACTGAAACACAGGAGATGCCGCCTGAACATCAGGGAACACTTCTTCACTGTGAGGGTGACCAATCGGTGGCACAGGCTGCCCAGGGAAGTTGTGGAGTCTCCATCCTGGGAGATATTCAAAAGCCATCTGGACACATTCCTGGGCAACTGACTCTAGATGGCCCTGCTTGAGCAGGGGGCTGGACCAGATGATCTCCAGGAGTCCTTTTCAACCTCAGCTGTGCTGTGTTTCTGTGAATCCAGCAGCGCTTTTAGGCATCCACGAACTGTAATATTCTGGAGGCTGTTAATGGTGTGAATTCAGGATATCTGACTGGTACTGCTTCTTCACTTTGTATTCTGTTTATACTTTCATCTTTAGTGCTCTTACCACTTTTCAACCAACCTCTTGACCAGACTTCAGACTGCAGTTTAACTTCATCAAAGAGAAAGTATCGCGACAGCATCAGATGGCTTTAATGCAACTTTGTTTCCTCACCAAGACTAAGGTAAATGCTGTTTCTCTGAGTAATGCAAGGAATGTCTCATCAATTAATGATAACCCCCTGATGTTTTCTCTCTTATTTTCCTGAGATTTTTGTGTCAGAGCTTCCCTTGCTGGGCCAATACTGCTGCCTTCTCTGAGTGCCTCTGCTCTTCCAACAGCTTCTCTCAGAAACACAAAGACCTTCACAAAGTGTACCCAGATAAACACCTCCACCATCAATTGCTCTGCATACCCCTGTCTTTAAAGCAGACACCTTCTCACCGTTGGCATGTCAAACTTCTCTGAAGTGTGGCAGAGTGGTTACATGCCTCCAACTTGATCCGGAGACATATAAGAGATCTAACCCATTGTGTAGCAAAGTCTAGCAAACTGTACATACTAGATCAGTTTATGTTTTACACTGTTGAATTTTTCTATTACCGTGGAAATGTAATACTGAATTAAAGTTTTTCCTCACCTCCTATTTTCTGCTTTGCTTGACTTATGGATTAGAAGAAAAAAAGCACGGATATATTCTGACAGCTACCCCTTCTCACAGATTTTATAATTCAGAGTGCTATCGTGCAAGCACTGGGTTTCCTAGAAGAAGGCTTTATGATGAAATATGGAGACCATTCTGTTAGAAATGAGGGGTGCATTTCTGCCCTAGTGACAGTCATGCCAATCAGGACTGCACATCTCCTTTGAAGCTGGAAGAATAAAAATAGCTAAAACCAGTGAAAAAGTGAAACCCCAGGAATTATCCCAGATTAATTTCAGGGTGAAAATTTCACCCTGCTGCACTGAATTTTGCAAGTAATGAAGGAACACCCAGAACTGTCTTACCATTGCAGATCTCCAACAGTCGATCAGATAAGAGACAACAGATACGAGATTCTGAGGTGATAGGGTTGCATTAGCTTTTTGGATGAGACCCATGGGATGGTTTTTATTCCCTCTCAAGCTCAGATACTGTCATGCACCAATGGGCTGAACGGCCCCACAGCATCTGGCTGGGCTGCACCCAGACACAGGGCTGGTTGGCCCCATGGCTTGGTCCCCACTGGGGGCTTGGACCCGACCTCACCGGCTCCCCAGCCCCAGCTCCCTGCAGCATCACCCATCCCACCAGAAACCCCTCAAAGAATACAGTCAGCATCCTGACAGATTCTCCCATTTTTAGGATCTTTAGCTCCACCTCTGTTAAGGTTTGAATAACAGAAATAGTCAGTTTTACAACCAACACTTCTTTTCTTTGTCCAGACTCTGAAACCTTGCTGCTTTTCATGCACAGAGAAATCTTTGCTGGGATGATTACAGCAGAGTCAATTACTTGTTTTGGGGTAGGTGTTGCTATCAAATAAATAATAAAAAGCTCATCCTCTTTTCTCTTCAAGCAGCCTTTCTTATTGGAAAATCATGATAGTTCTGCTGATGCATTTCAGGAATACCTTATCTCCTTGATAAATATTGCAGTAGTTGTATGGTGCCTCCAAGATATCGTGTTTCCAGGAAGGGATAAGGTCAGTGAGCCTCCCAGCAGTACTGCCCAGGACCACCAGGTACCAGCTCATTTCCACACCGACCTTCCTTTTGCTTCCCCATCCTCACATTTCCATCACAAGTGGAGCTGAATTCACCCTTGAAAAACTAGTTTACCGTTTGTCATACAAGAAGCTTACAACGATTACATAAATCAGCACCAGCCACAAAACGACCTGGGCAGTTGCTTGCAGGGAAGGAAAATCCAATATTATCATTAATGGCAAAAGGTTCTTTATCTCATTATTTCAAATGGAATTCAAAGTAAGGAAGGTTGATAACAGAATATAGTCTTTCATTTCATCAGTGTTTCTGAGCAAGCATTTTTTAGTGCTTTCCTACCCAAGACATTTAGCCTGTTTTCTGCTTGCAAATTATTCATCAACAAGCTTCGGTCTTAAAATATGGTGGTTTTGTTGTTCCAGAGCAGTTTTACAAACAGATTTCAGTCTCTTGAGCTCTTAATTTAGGATATTTGCTATTCACTTTTCATCCAGAGCCCACCATAATTTCGATTCCCTGACCAGAGTAGAAATTCAGCCTGTCAGCCGACTTCCTATAAAAGAAACATATGTGCTACTTATTTTTTCATCTTCTTCTGCTTCCCTTTCATATTTTCTTATCTCGTTTCATTTTCAGCAGCTTTTCCCCCTACCTCTCTTTTTAAGTGCCTCTTTCACGGTTTTCTCTCTCCTTGTCCCTTTTCATTCCATCCTCCCCCAGTCTCCCATCCAGCATTTTCTTGAGCCTCACACAAGTTTAGAAAAATGTGTTTTCTACAAGTTTCAAACAAGTTTTCCAAACTTGTATGAGCCTCTTTTCAGAGGAGAGAGGGTTTCCCAAGTCAAGTGCTTTTTCTCTGGAGACTGCCACAAGAGCAGAGTTACTAAGAAAATCCAGAAGGCACCAATTTATAGTTTCAGACCCAGCAGTGCTGCATACAAATGTGCCTTATTTTAAAGAATGTAATAAACCTTTATCAGCTGCTGAAATCTGAGGATGTATATTTATTTGTTGCCTATGGCCAACTAAATGTGTTTAGTACATGAGAATACTCCTAGTAGGAAGAGCTCACTTGAACATATTATTAAGAAAAATACTTTGGCAGTTTTCCGAAAACCACTGTCTCACTGGTGGAAGTTTGTCAGAGAGCAGAGGTCCTGCTGAGAACCTCAAAAAACCCCGGTATGGTATTAATGGTACTGGTGAGAAGTCCTTTCCATCCGTCCAGCTAATGTATCTGAAGTCAATAATGAGTAACACTGCATGAGTTGCAAGCAATAATTTATTAAAGCATATATGTCATGGGAAAAGCAAGCAGTGATCAGCTTCGCTTTCTGATCAATTAACAGCACTCAGACAAGCAGAACTCAAATTATTTTGAAACCCCAAATGAACCGATCTAGTCATTAGGAAGTCTGTGGTGCTGCTTCATGCAAGCAGCTGTTCATTTTATCATATTTACTTTTACAAATGACTGTTATCATCCTGCAACCTTAGCTTTATGGCTGTTTGGAAACTACCCAAGGTTTGATTTTTAAGGACTCTATATGCAGTTTAATCTACTTCAAGAGAGAATATTGAAAATTTTGAATGAATTGGAATTGCTGTAGGAAATGTTTTAACAGCTATTTGCAAGTAATAAAAATGCGATGTAAGCTCCCACAGACAGTCCTTTCCCAGCCAGGGCCTTTCTAATCAGGGAGTTTGGTCCAACATGGCAGGCAGACCTCTGTGATTAGGAAATGTCTGACAGCTGCTCCCATTTAAACAGCCTGAGATCCATACTTCAAAATGGCCTGTAGAAACCAGTCCCCAAGGCCAAACAACCTTTCACTGTATGTGTTTCCATTGCCTTCATGCTATCATCATCTGTTTAACCTGCAGTGCCTCTGTTCCTCTCCTTGCTTTCCCAGGAGCCCGAGTAACCTTGCGGCTTCCACTCATCATCAGAGGGCAATCATCGTGGATGACCGGAGGCAACATGGGATTTGACTCCCTAGAAGAACAGGCGCAGAGCCTTTGGGATGGGATGTGTTAGAAGTGGGAAGGAGATCATGTATAAAAAACAACCTCTGTGCTTACTACAGCAGTGTCTGAAAGTTCCCTGGAAAATGGGGTGGTGCCGTGCAGCTGGCCAGTGCCAGCAGTGTCCTGCCCCAGCGAGCATCCAACTGGAGAAGCCCAGACCAGTGCTGCATGTGCCAGTGAGCTACAGGATGACGCAAATGCTACTTTCCTTCCAGGACTACTTCTCTTCCTCTTGTTCTCACTTTTAACGTTACTATGGTTGTTATTTTAAGAACACTAATTGGAAGGGAAGAAGGAAAATGAAAGGAAAGGACAGGTGGAAAGGGAGATAAAAGGCAATTCAAGTGAAGGGGGAAAGAAGGGAACCAGGGCAGATGGAAGAGCATGCTGAAACTCTACGTATTGCCTTCCTCCTTGGTGAAATTTAACTTTCAGGCACTCCCGGATCCTTTCTTTCCTTTCCTATGTGCAGGTGGCTTTTCAAGACGGATTGCTTAGAATTCACCATGTTTTTCCCCAGACTCTTCATTTGGCATCACATGCTGCAGCTACTAATGCATGTAGCCCAGGAAGAGCAATTCAGCTGCAGAAAAGTAACTTGTAACTCTGCTATATTGTAGAGAGACCCAAACTTTGGGGAAAGGAACCGTGCTGCCTGGTGTGTGCTCTGTCATCCCTCAGTGATGGGGGATCTCAAGCTAGAGGCAGTGGTGATGGCAGGAGGGACTTCACCTGGGCTGCCGTGTAACTAACAGCAAGGCACGAGCCAGTGCACTTGTTTTACTAAATAAATTTTCATCCTTAAAAAAAGACATCATTATTCTCCAGCTAGGCAGCTAAAGCATGCCTGCTCGCGCATGCTGTACTACAGATGAGGTTAATTCAATATTATCTTTATTTTGTATTTGTGAAGCATTGGCTGCTGAAAAAACTAAAAGCTCTGCCAGTCTGGTGTTACCTTTTGCTGAAATGCTGGATGGAGCTGCACTTTGTTAAAAGGGGCAGAAATTATCTACCCAAGAGAAGAAGTCCATCTGTCTGAGCCTGGGAGAGAAATTCAGTCTTTAATATGGGTCTTTCCTAAATTATTTATTCCCATTTGGATAGTATAAGGTTTCCATAGCCACTGGCTATCTGTGATTTCTAAAGCACTCCTTGCTGCAAGGATCCTTGTTCCCTCGTTCCCTACCTTATTTCCAGTTTTCTTGCTTTCCCTTTGTATGAGGGGATATAATTGCAGAGAGAAGTTGAATAAACCTGTGTTTCCATCCTCCCCATGCCCTGCTACAAGGCGCTGCTGCTCTTCCGAACAACTCTGCTCCCACACGTCACCTCCCCGGCCTCTGCCCGCACAGGGCCGCACAGGAACATTGCCTTGCACTCCTGTGGGTGATCTTTTGGCTTCATTTCCCTTAATGGTTTTTATACAATATGAGTTATGCCAAGATCAAAATGCACAGGGCAGACAGTTCCTGTTTCTTACATGCCTCATAGCGAAACATGTCTCTAACAGAGACCCAACCTGCGTGGGCAGCACACGTCTGAGACATATATGTAAAAATGCCTTTTAATCTTTCTCTTCTCCAGTTATGCGATTAAGAGCAGAAAGCGTGTTGACAAGATGACCATTCTTGCTGCCAGGATAAAAGGTTTTAAAGCCTGAGTGGTGAGTACACTGCCCTGGATATGGCCTCTGTACTCTATAGCGTGACTGCCCCTAAGTCTTTACTTACTTCCTCAGCCATTTAGAGTCGGTGGTGGTTTTACAGAGAGCTAGTGATTATTACTGTGGTTGTTAAATGCCGGCAATATGCTTAATACTATGCTGAACACCTGAGCTGCAGCCCTCCAAGGCAAAATCCTCCTCCAAGGAGCACTGCTCTTGAGGCTGTGCACCACCAAGCTCACCTGGGGCTGGGTTCATGCCAAGCACAAACCCTGGTGCCCAGCAGCTTCCCACTCTCCCTACAGCTGGCTCGGGCTGAAGTTGAAGCATGTTCGTTACGAAGTTCTACTTAAGTAAAGTCCCAAGGAGAGGGGCAGGTCGCTTGGGTGGTCAGAGGAAGAGCAGGGCTAGAGAGGACCCCATGCTGCTGTCCCCTCTACCCAGGCGAGGGACCTGCGGATGCTCCAGCTCCCTGCCGCCCGCAGCCTGTGCCAAACCTCAGCAGAAACCTTGGTTTCACACCAAGATAAATAAAAGGAGAAGAGAGCACTAGGGACAACCAAGTGGCAACTCCAAAATGGTTTGTTTTGTTTGTGTACAGCCCTGAGGCATCTTTGGCAAGCCTGTTCACAGGGATTGGCCAAGAAAGTGCCTGGATTAAAAACCTGGCTCCTGGTGCAATGGCTAGCAGAAAACTTCCTGACCTAAGAGGTAAAATGCCAGCACAGACACAAGTGTATTGACAACAAACTCTGTGACAGAGACCCAGCTTGGCCTCAGTTTTGAGACCTACACCTTGCTCTTATCAAGCCAGAGCATCAAAAAAGCCATGGTTCAATAGAACAGAACTGAAAAGACTTTGCATTTGAAGGGTTTTATATAATCTTGCAAAGGCAAAAGGTTTGGGGCAGGACAGTGTGAGAAATAAAATTCCTTCTGGAACCTTGCAGATGTGTTTTATGTGCTGGTAATGCAAGAAAAGCCCGTCTCACAGAGCCCACACCTTACTACCTGCTTCACCTCTAAATAGGCTAAAGGCCATTTTAAAGGTTGCATGGCCCTGCGTCTTTAATAAAAGGGAATTATCCTCCCAGGCTGCAGGTTCTCCAGGCAAGCAATAATACATCTTCCTTGGAAACAAGGGCCATCACACCGCAGTGTTGCTGAAATGGCATTTTCCAGCCACACAAAAAGACCCATGTGGGAGAGACTTGGTCCCCAAAGCTGTCATCTAGAAAATGTATTGTCCTTCCAGGGTTTGATGAAAGAGATGCAAGGACAGAGTTGCCTGGACAAATGCTAAGCAATGAGCTGAGGGGGAAAAGTTCAGACATACATGTGCCTACTTTTTTTTGAGAACCAGCACCATTGCCCATTTCCATGTCCAGCTCATGCATCAATCACTCTGCATTCACTTTGTTACATTCACGTGATGCACTACTGTAATATCACGCAATTGGAAAATTTTCGAGTCTTGCTGGGAGAAAGTAATGAGAAAGGCATTATTTTTCAGTTGCTTACTTGGGTTAGCTGATCATTTTTGCTCACAGATTCTGCTGGGTCTGGACCTCCTGTGCGATCATGTATAACCGTGGCTAGAGAGTGGGCTGAAGAAGGAAAAAGTCCTAGAAATTAGCTGCTTCCCTGATCAGTCTCTGATTTGTATCAAAAGAGACATTTGCTGTTTCCAGTAATTCATTAACTCGCTATTGTTTCACAGTGCATACAGCAAAATCTTTGTAAAATGTTTTACCATTAAATCCCTTGCTGCTATTTGTGGCTCTGCTGCTATTCAAAGGGTTTTTCAAGGCTCTGGCTCACATCTCTATGTACCTCTTCCTACAATGGCCAGCACTACGGGAATCAAAGACTCCATTATATCAATAGATGGTACCTGTCACTTTGTAACATGCTTTTTATGGCAGGATATTTATTTTTCAAAGATGTATTCCTCCTGCTGTAATCCTACATGTTCCTCCTTTACACTTGCAACGTGCCAGGCTTTAAAGCAAAGGACAAAGCAGCTGAAAATAGGAGTCTTTCCACCCACCCAGCCCATTTCTTTTCAGATAGTGAGAAATTAAAACACAGGGCTTTGTGGATGAATTGCTGTCAGAGTCATTTGATAACTAGGATCCCAGTAGAAGCTTTTATAACAACATTAATAAAGATGCACTAGCACTAAGATCCCTGCGTGCTGCATACCAATAACACCGTTTAGAATTAGTGCCTTCAGATAATAAATCACACTTTTTTTAGGAGACAAAAAATTATTAAATCTGTCTCCCCTCCCCACATCCCCAGGATTCAATAACTGGAGGGTTTTTAAAAAAAAGCTACTCAGAAGCACAATCCCGCTGCATGTCTGCCTGCCTGATGGCTGCACCTCCCATGTCCTGCGGTGTAGTTATTCACTTAGAAGAGGCAAAAAAACACCTCTCCGTACTTTGACATCTGCTTTCTGCTTCATTAAGTAGTGGGGCAGGTTTCGTCAGCCACCAGCGGCGATGTGGGCCAGGGCTGGAGGGAAGAGTGGCTCCCAGCCTGGCTCAGGGGAGCCAGAGCCAGAAGACGTGGCACCTTTTCTCCTAAACCTAAAGGACGGGCAGAAGAAGGGGTGCATGGAGCACAGTGCAACACATCCATCAGTGCACCACCAAAACACGAGAAGCCAAACAGGAATTATGGCAGTGCTGAGGTGACTCTGCCTGGCAGAGGCAAGGCCAGGTGTGTTCAGTGCATGGGAGTTTCTGATCACCCCCTACCTTCTCCGCACCAGCTACGAGTTACTACAGTTGAGTATTGGGCTAACTAACCTTTGACGTTGCCAAAGGAACCAACTCTGGGCTGGGGAGGTCCAGCAGTGAGCTGGAGGAGGTTCCAGGTCTGAATCTCACACCTAGCTCCAGGATAATCTCGTTTGCCTTGTTCTGGGATGTCTGATACCCCAGGATGCTTGGCACAGCATGTGCTCCACAGAAAGCGCACTTGCTACCTCCAGCATGGAGACACAGCAGAAGACAGAGGTGCCAGACTGATGTGGCACAGCAGCAGGGGTGATGGGCACTTGTCTCAGAGGGATAAACAGCAGCTGGACTGTGAATAAATGAGATGAAGCCAATTTTACTTTTCCTCCAGTTCCCACAGCAAGCATAGTCCTAATGAAAGAAGACTAGCATGGCTGAGTTTTAAGCAATTATAACAGCCTGGACCTGATGTTGCAGACCAGCAGCATTGGCTTTCCTGGGATATGAGACTCTCTATCTATTCCCAGCTTTAAGCAGTGCCCATCAGAGGAATATAAGACTAGAAAGGAGCTTCTGAGCCTTTAATACCAGTCACTTGCCAAATATGCTGGTCATAGTATTTAATGAACTGACCAAACTTCCTTTCAACAATGACCAGGTTTTACCCCACCACTATCCTGTTCCAGATACTCAGTACGCTGATAATGAAAAAATATTTTATAAAATCCCACCTAAATGTATTCCCAGTTGTTTCTGTAAGAGCTATATTCTTTGGCTTAAATAGTTTTTCTTCTGTTTCTCCAGAATTTAGTGTCACAAAGTGTTTGCAGGGAACAATTACATCTCTTTTCAGCTTCGGAAAGACTAAGTGAGCCACACTCCTGCCTTTTCCTCCCACATCCATCCCACAGGCTGTGCTCTGCAGCTCCTCCATGTTTCATGCATGGATGTGCCACCACTGTGCACAATACTCCAGACGAGGTTTCAGCCCTGTCTTCTACAAAACCGCCTGAATGCTACTTTCACTCCACTGGAAACATGTCATCAGGGATATCCTCAGCCTGGATTTGCCTTTCATGGTTGGATCACACTGATGACAATATTCATCCTGACTGGCTCAGTGACCCAGCGCTTTCTCCCCATTTCCATTTCCAGATGAGAACTTCCCAGTTTTTAGTGCAAATTCTCCACATTAGTCTTTAAATTAACTTGCCCTTTATTCTGCTTAAGTTTATTGCATTGTCTGCCCCTTTGGGATAGTATTTTTTTTCTGCCTGATAGCTTCATCTTCTGCCATATTGACAATGCCTCCCATCTTCATGTCACCAGCAAATTTCAAAAGCACCATTTAACAATTAGCTTTAAGGATCGTACACAAAACTCTATCCCAACTTAATATCACTATAGTATACTGCGTTTTTCTGTGTTAGTTGATAATTTACTTAATTAAATAGTTCCTATTTTTTTAAGAAGACTATAGATACTTTATTGTGTTTTTTGAAGAGTGAGGATTGCTTTATTTGAGGCTAATTTACATTTAGGTCAATACAGCTGTTTTTTAGTCTCCCTGTTCTCATCAGTATCAGCACTTTCCTCCTCTGTACTGTCCATGCTCTCATATTCTGTACTTCCATTACAGATTGTCATATTGTTGTTTATTTGATTTTTCCTTTTTTTTTTTTTTATATTTGATCTCCTGGCATGGAGGTTAAAGAAGTCTCTTCCATCCTTCTCCCTTCATTTCCAAGTTAAAATTCTTATCATGGTTTACATCAGCTTCAAGCCAAGAGGAATAGTGCCCCAGCAGACAGACAGACAGACAGCTTTCTAATTTTGTGGTCGTACACAGAATCAACCACTCAGCATATTTGTGTGAGTGAAAGACATGAAAGTGCACCCAAGTGGTGCATTTTTGTTTTCGTTCAAAGCATATATCCTAGGAAGACTCTGAAATCCGTACCATTTCCCTGTGTACCTCTGTAAACATGACCATAATACGGTATTTCATTTGCCTATGGAGTCAAGCCTGAAGAGGCTTCTATGCGATAGCATAAAAGGGAGTTTGTGGGGATGCAATAAGAGAGAAGCGGTATTTATAACACTTGCACAACCAAAAAAAGCCTTTGGATCGTCAAGGTAGAGGAGTAAGATCCTTGTGAAACTCTGGGGTTGCCCATCTGTCAGCTGTGGGGCTGGCGCGGGCTGCCAGAACCAGCTGAAATGGGGGCGAACATGGGTGGCAAAGAGAGGGGAGCCACTCTTAGGTGACAGCGTCGAGTCCTGCACACCCGCACGTGCCCAGGACACAAGAGGTCCTGGCCAAACCTCAGGGGTGGAACCAAAGTAGCACCTTTGACTGTGTTATTTGCCGTGAGTAGCTACCATGCTAGCCCATCACTGCAGCTATTAAGAGAAGAGAAGGACCCATAAGCCCCTCATGCTGTGTTACCGACACAACTGCTCTTTGTTTGTATATACAGCCACTGTTCCTCTTCCACTGACAAATTTGATTTGTGGCCCTTAATATCTTCAAAGTAATGCTCTTGCTAATTGTAGTCATGCTATTGATTTTCATAGAGGCATTTTACTCCATATGAATCCATTGCTTTTAAGCCAATTAATCATGCATCGCTAACTTAACTGCAATGGCGGTTTTAATGTGAATATTCAAGTAGTGCTTCACTTCAGGGTTTGTCAACAGCTACCATCTGAAGACAATTTCAAAGCCTTAAGAAACTGCTTAATATAGTTATTGGATGCTCACCAGTTCATAAGACCCTGCCCCAGCTGCCTCGTATATTTTATGCAGAACAAAATCTTCTAATTAAGTAGATGAAAGAAAAGAATTAACATACCACCTAGGGGACTGAACATACATGATTATTAAGCATTACCAAAAAAAATGAAAAAGGCATGCCCAGCTCAAAAAAGGGATTAAAAACGAGCTAACTGGGGGAGCAAACCTTCATTACACTGCAACAGGGAAATGAAAGAGAGTTCAGGCAGACCTATTGCTGTGACAGACACTGCAGGAACGTGCTGGAAGTAAGGTATAAGATTTTTGAAGCAGCTGTGTGTGCTCTTTAAATTCACCAGTCCATTTTTTTCCCCCTTTTTGGGACACCATTGGGGAGGTTTTCTCCAAGAGGCTCCGCACAGCTTGCCGTGGATGCCCTGATCCTTCCCACCCAGTAGGCACCAAGACCCCACATCCCACCTCCACTTCTAGCTGCTGCTGTCCCCGTTACAAACAAAGGTCTTGATTTTCAGTCCAGCTTCAACAGGGACACAGGGCAAAGATGCATTCCCCTGACCTTCCAAGAAAAGTCTCAGCAGCCGTCCTGTCCTGCTCTGTGTCTGAGGACTTACTTCTACTGCTTCAGCAACGTTTGCTACTGCATCAATGGTAGTCAAGTCAACTGCACCATCACACCAACCCATGTTCTTCTCCCAGGCCATATGCACAGGCTATATGTCTGGGAAGCAGAGGGATGATGGACACAGCCAGAGCATTGATTACCTCCAACTGCCCCAAGCATAGGCACGATTATCAAAGGGCTATAAAGCTGGCACCAGCTTCGGGATGGAAACCAGGGAAAAGAGGTATTTTCAGTCCAGGTTTAACATGACAAACTTAATGACAGAAATGACAGAGCTACTGTGGTTGGTCCATCCCACCTTCCCTTACCTCCATCTGCCTGCCTGCAGAAACAGTTATCTTCACCAGGACTTTTTCCAGCTTCTTCTGAAGCAAAGGAAGATAAGTCTTTGACCACATCAAGAGTTGTTTGTTCTTTAATGGGCAACAGTCACATTAGGGATATGCTCTTGTGTACAGTGACTGAAACTCAAACACAGTAAGGGAAGTAGCTGTCACCTCAATATCAGCAGCATAGCCAGAACTGGAGAGTCAATCCATGCTAGACTGGGCTCATATGGTCACAAGTCTGAGACTGGAGATCTTAAACTTAAGGAAAAGAGGAGAAGACTAGGATGTGCAGTTCAGAGCATATGAGACTGACTTGATTCATGTATGCAGCCTCGGGGTAATTTTTGAAGAAAAACTAATTAAACATGTGAAGATGGATGGAAGATTAATGCAACATACCTGTCAGATGAGCCTAGCATCTTTCTTGGAAACGATAATTGATATTTTTAACTATTCTTATTATGCATTACTAAGACCAAAACTTCATTTATCTAGACATCTGTGAAACATCTGCTATACAGCCACACAGGAAATTATTTTGTTTTGAGAAGAATGAGTACAAGCCATGTAGTGTGAGTAAGGATGCTTGAAGTGAAAATGTCGACAGGATGGGCTGGAAGGGATGCTATGAGGCTGGAAGTGATGGTACAAGTCTGGAAGAAGATGATGAGCAAAGTTTTTCAAGGACTGGGTCTGGTTTAGCATTAGCAATAGTAATAGTGCAAAAAGTGGACGAGTGGTAAAAAAATTTGCTAAGTACACCATCCTCAGTATGGGGGAGACTGGCTGTCACACAGGGAGAGATGGTCCTGAGGACAGGAGCAATCCCAAAAGAGTACCATAACACACAAGGCCATGCACTTCAGCAACAATAAGAAAAACGTGCCCTGTAATCTAGGGGATCCTCAGCTGGCAACAAACACTAAAAATAATGTGTGGATACGTGTGTGTGCATGTGTACTTATGTAAATATATATGCTCGTATGTATACACAAGCACTTGTGTGTCTTTGGAGATGTCTCCAAGCCTTGCAGCCATGACAAAGGCAAGTGAAAAGTTGTGGTGACTCTGACAAAACACTGACTGTCATTGGGGTCTCGTACAGTTCTAGTCACTTATGTACAAGAAAGTTGAATTTTAACTGGAGTAGACATAGGAGAGAAGTTTTAGGATGAGCAGAGCTATTTGCTGTATTTAGTAGAGAGGACGAGGATAGCGTGGTTTGCTTAGCTGAGCAGGACTCTCAGAAGAACGAAGTTCCTCTGCATCAGAGACGTAAACTCTAGGAAGGGAAAAGCTATTTCAGATACAATACAATACTGGCACAACAGAAAAATGGCATAAACCAGCCAGGAAAAGAAATGAGATCGAAATCAGGAGGTGGTTTCTGAATACTGGAACTGGCAAAAGCCACAAGGTGAGGCCAAGGCACTCTCAGATGGGATCTGTGACCCGGTGTGCTGGGGGATCAGAAGATGCAAAAAATCCTTTCTGGACTTGTACACATAGGAAAGTCAAAAGCTCAGCAGCCCAGTGCAGACAATTTGGTGGTGAGACAGCTGTAGCTTGTGAGGTTTGTGTGAAGGGTGCTTCATTTTCTGATGACACCAAGACCAACTTCAAGTGACCCCAATTCTATTGCAAACATCTCATGCAGCTTTATTATCCATAAATCAGTTAGCATATTAAAAAACATTACAGGAAGAAATCCTTTGCCTAGAGCCTTTAATAAAGTTTTAAAATGCGCTCTCTTTAGTTTTGTTGCTTCCTATTTGAAATATATAAATAAATAATCAGTACATCAATTATTTCTATCATCTATTTTACAGTCAAAATGCAAAATGTCTCTGGCAAGTACTCTTGTTTATTAATTTCTGGTTTATGTCTAAAAGAGAATTAGAAAATTAATAACAATTATACTGACTATTTAACAGTTACATTGAAGAAAATACTGAGGCCTCCACAGCAAACATTACACAAAAAGTATGGAGAGATAAAGGAAGCACTCTGCGGCAAGAGACATTAGAGTCTTCCTCAACATAAATAGCAAGAAATAAACAGGGTAACTTACCCAATTCTCTATCTATGTGGATAATAATACAACATCCCTGTTGTATTTGAGGCACACTGAGTCCATAAACTTGTGGCTATAAGATGTAAATGCTGTGCACTTACGTCCAGTATTGCTCATAGCGTTTGTCCTGAAACTGGAAGCTCTTCTTTCAGACCACCTTTCTTGGACAGAAAGAGGTAAGAGACCCATTTGCACAGGAACAGCTGAGAACCGTCCATCACCATTGATTGTGTCCAACATTCTTCTTCTGCGGTGAACATGACTGACCTAATTCTGTTAGCAATTATTATTTATTATAATTTATTGTAAACCTGGAACTATTTCAGCAGGACTGGTGAAGATACTCCAGGTTTATATCCAAGAATGAGAACAGAACAAGAGCCACTATTTATAAGAGAAAATAATTAAATGAAGCCTATTTCCTTCATATGAGTTACACATTAATGGATTTAAACATCTTTTTTTTACCTTTATTCAAAATTTCCCAGTGATTTCAGTAGACCAGTTTCAGCCCAAGGAATTCTGACAGATAACAGGTGATGATTCACCTCTTTCATGGGGTGACTAGAACACAAACCAAAGACAATATTCTTATGCAGGCACAGGAGATAATGGCACCTTTTAAATGCAGAAGGAGGGTCTACAAAGTCTTTATGCCAGCAAAAGCCTAAGCACACCCTTGCACAACTATTTAACTCTTTCTTCTTAAATGAACTAATGCTTTTCTATGTAGAAATTCACAGAAAGCCTATTAAAAGGTTTTTACAAGAGGAAATTATTTTCACTTGAATGATTAACCACACATATGTATTTATATATTTGTATATTTATATATTTGTATATTTATATATTCATATATTTATTCAGCATTTTTGGTATATATTGGTAGAGATGCTATCTCAATGGAGTCAATGTTTCCTGAGAGGTAACTTCTGGCTCCTTTACAGCTAGTAACAATGGTATGCTCTGAAGTGTTATTACAATTACAGCACTGAAAACATATCATGATAACAAAAGTTAAGATTTTTGTATATACTTATGAAATGTTACTTATCTCTGTGGGTAGTAACATATCCTCAGGTACAGAAGAAAATGTCGTTGGTGCATTAATATTGATAGTATTATTTGTGTCTTAGAATTATGAATGCAGGATATTAAAAAAATCTTAAGTACTAAGAAGTGATATGATGCTTCAAAGATAATCCTCCAGGGATAAATCCCAAATGTCAGCTTTAAAAAGCTTCACATAGTGCATAAACATAAGAGCAGGAAGGCTGCAGGGAGCAAGGTAAAGAAGTTGCATCGCAGCTTTGCAAATAAGACTCTCATCTAAACTTTTGTTGATTTATTTGGACTTTGCATTTTGCATCTTTCAAAGGGGGAAGAAGTTGACATGAGGCTCAGTTCCACCTGGTTCGGTCTATGAAGCAGGAGATGTGAGTGCACAGAAAATATAAGAAGGGACTCAAAAGAGGTTGTTTTCCATTCTTACTTCATCTTTTTTTTTTTCTCCCCTAAAGGACAATTCAGCACTGTCTGAGCTGGAGAACACTAAAACCCTACAGCCATAAGGACCTTCTCACATCTGAAAATATCGCTATTGCTATTTATTTTTCTCTACATTTCCCTCTTGTGCTGTGGTTCAGGCTTTGCCGCAGAGCCCCCAGAGAGACGCACCACAGCTTTCTAAATTTGGAGCACTTAAAGTTTTTCAGGAGAGAAAAAAAAAAAGGAGAAAAATGTGCCCCCAGATTGCTATTTCTTTTTCCGTGTTCTGGTCAAACACAAACAGCTGCAAAATGAGAGTCACAACACAGCGAGAGAGTATAGCGTACAATTATACACTAACGGGAGATGCTGACATCAGCTCCGTTGTAGCCCCAAGGATACTCGTTTGGTGGCATCCGGAGGGTGACTGCGCAAGGCGCCGCCGGGAACACTCTCGGTTGCTTTTGGACAGTGACTGAGACCAAAGGGCTGAAACCTCTAAAAAAGGAGTAAAACAAAATATTAAGTAATATCAAGCTGGAGAGGGACCGACACAGATGGGAAAGTAGCAGAGGAAGAAAGCATTTCAGGGAAACAGCACGGAAAAGGAAGGAGTCACATCAAAGAAGAACGCTGCCTTGAAAATATGGTTAAGGAAATAAATAAAGCAAAATACAAAAAAAAAAAAAAAAANAAAAAAAAAAAAAAAAAAAAAAAAAAAAAAAAAAAGAAAGAGGTGCAGAAACATTAGGTTGAAAACAAATAAACATATCTAGAAATATAAAATACTATCATGTAGACAGGAAAACTATCAGTACAGGGGAGAGAGAGAAACCACTGTAACAACCCCCCCAGTTTTCCAGGAAGCTGCATCCAGAGACGATCTTAAACTTACATAGCCCTGCAGGCCCAGGGCTATATAAACAGCCACCAGTAAACTTGGACATTTGCAGCTCTTTTGCAAACTCTTCTAACAGAGCAAAGCAAAGGGTTCACCTCTCTAAAGGTCTCTCTCTGGGTAAGTCACCTGAGATGACCCCGGACCGGACCAGGAGTGGACAGGCAGAGCTCCTGCTTGGCTTCCCCTGCCAGCAGTGAGGGACCTTCCCTGACAAGGCAACACACTGGGGAAATGAGGATTATCAGCTAACGAACCCTCAGCGCTCAGAAACAAGGGCAGTGCCAGCTGCGAGCTCTCCCAGCTCGCACCAGGACAGGCAGCAATGGAAACACAGGAACACAGGGTCCCCCACAGCCCCCTCAGCTGTGCAGCTTTATGGGACACCCCAAACTGCCTGAAAGGCCGATTGCCCAAAGCTGGTAGCGCTAATGAGGAAGATGACCAGCCTGATTAAACAATAACCAGGGAATGACAAAGAGACCGGGGTGGTGTGGGGGGAGGATGCCTTGGAGCAGCCCCGTAGCATCCCCAGTGGCTCCTCAGTGCGGGGTGGGGGGTTGCCGGGGCAGCTGGCACCCAGCCAGGGACCCACAGCACAGGGGTGGGGGGTGGGGGGACACAGAACAGGACATGTGGGGACATGTGGGGCACCTGCCCACAGCAGTGCCTTAGCAGGGTGCCGGCAGCGGCATGGGTGCACACACCACGGGAGCACCCACGTCTCCACAGGAGGGTCTGCGTGTGGGGCACCTGAACCCACATACCGGGCATGGGGCGTGTAACGCACACTGCCACGGGGGTGTGTGTGTGTGTGTGTGCGCGCATAAATGTTGGGGCTATAAAAGCGTGCTTAGAAATCCACAGGCATTTATTAACGTTTTGCAAGTGTCTGGTACTGTGGTTTATCCGGTGTGTTACTGATTTCACTCTTGGACACAGAGTGCAGTGATTGCAGGTTAAATACGCGGTGCTAATAAATCAATAAATTGCTTTAATGTCAATTTGATTTAAACCATGTCAGCTGACAGGTTTTTCTTTGCGGTAGGGCTGCACGTGCCAGCGATGCTGTATGAAGCCAGGACTGCATTCTCCATAGTGGCAGAAGTAATTGTGACAGTAGGGACATTATCTTCCACAAGCAATTTTAGCACCTAACCTACCTTCCAATGTTCTCCTGATGGTGATCACCAGAAAAGAGCTATGCACCATGCTTTTCATATCGAGGTCCAGGGTAATTCTTTCATAGCTCTAGTTTCAAAGAGACATTTTGGTCCCTCTTTCCAGTTGCCTGTAATGGTTGTGCGGTATTGGATTATTTCAGATAAAAGTTTCAGTGGTGAGTAAATGAACTTGTGATTCTTAACGACAGCTCTGAGAGCTTGTGTCTTTGCTCCTGTCATTGTGTTGCTGGACCATGACTGAAGAAACAACCGCAATTTGATCAGTTAGAGAAAAGCAGTGAAATGCAGAGTAACGCCAACTACGTGCATATTGAAAAGGTACCTAAAATAGACCCAAGCCAACCTTCACTCTCTGCTGACTGCTGGACAGTTAAAATTCAGATCCAAATCAGGGCATCTTCTAGATCATGAAATTATGATTTTCATACTAAAAAGTATGAAAGAACACTGGCCTGTTCTTATTATGCAGCATTATCCACTACTGATGCTGACACACTCCTGGGTAAATGTCAGCAGAAGCTCTGCATTGTGGGTATATTTCAATGATGTGCTTGAGTATATTACTCAGGGATTTTAGGGTGAAGACTACAAAAGAATTTCAGGTCTCCAAATGTTCCATTTCTGGGCAAGTTTCACAAAAAGAACCCAAATCCCAGAAGTTGGTGATAAATATCTCCATTATAGACCTAGCTAAACTAAACAGGCAAATCCGTATGGTCCAGATCAGCACACATCTGCCTGGGTGAACCATCACAGATGACCTATACATAGAAGGAAAATAATCAGAAGAGTTTATCTCGCTGAATACCTTATAAATTTTTCCACTGCATTAAAAAAGAAAGAAAAGAGAAGGTTGTTTTGCTGACTGAATTCTGACAGAGGAAAAATGATGTGTTTCTCAGGTCCACTATGAACTGACTGGAAAACAGCCTACATCCATCGAAAATATGGTTTTTTGTGGAGTTGAATAACATGCCACAGCTTCCATTCTGCTTCCCAATGCAACACTGAATTTGCCCTAATTTGTTAATTATAAACACGAAATGTACCCCCACATGTTCTGCAAATTGGGAGCTGCTCGATTTGAGCAGTGACCCCAGAATATCCTGTATCTCCCACCACGGATCGACTCGCTCCGTTGGGCCAGAGGTGTTCCTGGTGGCGCTTTGCAGCTCGCCGCTTGCCAGCTGCGACGGCTGACTTACTGCTCTATGGAAAAGGCAGATGGAAAATCAATAGTTCTTTGCTGATTAATAACTGATTTTCCGTTGACCGAACCCGCAGCGTTGGCCCCGCCGTAGCAGGCAGCGCAGGTCGCACACGGCTGCGGCTCCATTTTTAATGTGCCAGGCCCCAAACCTCCCCCTTTTTAATTTATTTTTTTTTTTTTAATTTTTAATTCTTCATTCCGCAAAGTCCTTCCAGCGGCCACACGGCGGTAGGAAGCGCAGGAAGCGCGCATCCCCCCCCGGGGCGGGCAGTCGCACCCTCTGGCCGCCAGGTGGCGCTGCAGCCCGCCCTTTGCGCCTCCCCGCGCAGCGCTGCGCCCCCCGGCGGGGAACGTGGGCGCCCGCGGGAGGAGGGGACCCCCACCCCCAGCGGGGACGTGAGCGCCCGTGGGAGGAAGGGACACCCCCCACACGCCCTCCCTCCGGCCCCGCTCCTGCCGCAGCGCCGGGCTGGGGACGCGGGAAGGGAGCGGTGAGCTGTCCCCCGTAGGGACACTGGGCTGGTTCAGCCTGGAGAAGAGAAGGCTCCGGGGAGACCTTGTTGCGGTCTTCCAGTATTTAAAGGGGGCTTAGAAGAAAGATGGGGACAGGCTTTTTAGCAAGGCCCGTTGAGCGAGGACAAGGGGTAATGGCTTTAAACTGAAAGAGCGTAGATTTAGACTAGATATAAAAAAGACATTTTTTACAATGAGGGTGGTGAGAGGTGGTAGATGCCCCATCTCTGGAAACATTCACGGTCAGGTTGGATGGGGCTCTGAGCAACCTGGTCTAGTTGAAGATGTCCCTGCTCGTCGCAGGGCGTTGGACTAGATGACCTTTAAAGGTGCCTTCCAACCCAAACTATTCTATGATTCTAGTTAAGCACTTCCTAACGTCCCTGCTGAGCAGCAGGAGCAGCTGTGTCATCAGTTAGTGCCAATTAATGTTCTGCTCTAAGAAAATTATTTCAGTACATGTAGTTCACATCTTCATAATGGGTTCCACAGTTTACCTGCAGGCAAGCTTTTGTTTTGGACCATTTTATTTATGTTCCCATCTGCTTCATCTCACTGTAGGGGCGAGGAAGGGGCTTCTCATAACAGCAGCAGGACATCTCCCGGTCAGGCGTCCTGGGCAAGTCAAGGACAGAGGATGGTGTGGTGGATAATGCTGAAAATCTCAGCTCAGATGATATGGGCTCTGGTGCCCCACTGCACCGCCTACGAAGTGGGGACTGATATTTCTTTTTCTTCACAGGAGTGCCACAAGTCCTGCGAGCACACCGGCAAAGCGCTCCGGCGTCCCCCGGATCTGTGAAACCACAGCTCCTGAACCAAAAGGCTGAAGAGCTCTTCAGACGGGTAACCCAAAGGAGCGCCCTCATTCTGCATATCTCTGCGACAGGATTTCATCAGCACTGCTTTTGGAAAAGCCTGCCCCTGCTAACGCAGCCACACACGCGCAGGATGAAGGCTGCACGCACGACCGCTCCTCTCCTGGCCGGCCTCTGTCCACGTCTTGCCTTCACCCGCCGGCCCCGCTCAGGGCATCCGGCCAAGAGCACTGCCACGATGGACAGCCAGAGCAAATGGTTCACGGGGGTTAAAGCCAAGGTTGTTAGACCATCTAATCAAATCTTTATTTAATACAAGCCCTTAAATTTACTCAGAGTCTCCTCTCCTGAACCCTTTATATGTGCCTTGGTGAAGTATGTCTTCCTGCAGCGTATCCAGCATGGATAGCCAGAAATGGAGAGTTCACCACCCACTTCTGCTGTAGCAACCGATTATTCGGCTTTGCTGTTTCAGACATGCTTCACTTCCCATTCGATTTTGTTCTATTTTATCCACCTGCCTGTGGTTCTTATCATACTTTTCCCTAGTAGCCTAAAGACCTCTTTAGCACCCAGATTTTTCTTCTCATGAAGATATTTGTAACCTAAATCAAGGCAGCTCAGGGTCTTTCTCATAACCCCATCAGCAGGAAGGCTTGTCCTTTGCTACGAGGCAATCCTGCCGAGCTGAGCCTTGCCTCAGCTTCACGAGGTTTTCTGCACTGCTTACAATTTTTCAGCAAATGAACGTGGCCGTCCTTCTTACAGACTTCTTACAAACAGCGTTTGTATGTAACACATCCAATGGAAATGTGCACCGCGACGTAAAATCAAAGGTCCCGATTCTCATTCACATTAGCGACCTTTAACTAACCACGACAAATTACATTTCGTTTGTATCCAATGTACGGCTCCCCTAAAATGCCAGGGTTGGAAAGGGGCCAGACTGTAAATAAAGAGTTGGCTCTCAATTATTTTTATTGACTTAATACTAAACCACTGACCATACCATTAGGGTTACTGCGCATTTGCTTCTTTTGCCCTATTAGAAGCACACACTGACTAGCTTTCACATACCCCACGTCAGCTGTGCACGCGTCCTAGTATCTTTAGTGGAGTACAAAGATTTATTTCCGTCTTCTTTTATTTAGTGAGGGCAGAGATGCAGTTCCTGAGGGGGCTGCTGCTGCCTGTTAGAGTGGAGATGGGACACCTGACCGATTTCTCTCCAATCCTACCTTTGCCTAACTTCATTCACTCCTTCAGTGGATACGCACGCCTGATTTATGTCAGCATTAATAAAATAAAAATCAGGCCTGCTGCTTGTGCCCTAAATTTCCATTGCCCCTGACCACCTTGCTAAGATGTCGCTCCTTCTACATTCAGAAATTTCCTTTGTTCCTTTTCAATACGCCGTTAGTAACAGCTAAATAAGGGGCTGAAAGGCGATAAATACATCTGCATTTCTAAGCATGGCTGATGCTTTCTTCCCTTAAAATTACTTACATGTGGCATCCACTTGCCTGAGTCATTAATTCCCCTTTTACAGAGACTGCCTCCATTATTTTTATGCTTTGTCCTTGATGTTTGCTTACATTGTCCCTGTTTTCCATGTCAGAGAGCACAAGGTGCTGTACCCCATTAAGGATGACTAATACATGGACAGAGAGGAAAAAAGAGAGAGATTAAACCGGAAAGAAATGCATGCTAAAAACATTGCGGAGTACTTAACAGCAAAGCCCCGCTGCTCACATGAAAGCAATCTGGGAAAGGAGACTATTAGAAAGCGAATGCACATGACTGAGGTGGAAATACAATTAAACCACCAGAGTAAAATAACAGAAAATGTAGTAGTGAGGTTAATAATAAACTCCAGTCATGAAAGCACGAAGTGTAGAAGGGAAATTACACTGCCAGTCATCATCTCTTTATTAGGGAACTCATTAAAAGCAGCGCAGTACCACTTCTTCCACTGGAAAATTTGGATGGGTACGAGCAGGTCCCTACTGAAAAGAGGCAGTCGCGTCCAGGAGAGCTCTGTGTGGGCGCAGAGGAGGGACGATCCCACTGCAGATGCTAATGCAATATTTTCATTAATTGGTTTATGCACTTACTGTGCATGTGCATCACAAACACAGCTTATTGCTCACTGCTACTCCCTTGGCTTCCTTTCATCTCATTCTGCCTCACCTACCTTGCAATTTAAAGCCCCTTATTTCAATTTCATGACAGGACAATCTGTAGCAAAATCTTCGCTCCTCTCTGCTTCAGTCATCCTGGCTCATCTTATTCTTGCTTCGCCAGTATTCGGCTCTCTTCATACTGCCTGTCCTTCCAGCTTCATGCTTCGCGCTCCCAAATCCCCTCCTTAAATTCCTTTTTCCCCTTTCTGTCCTCCTGCCTCTGCCTTTGCTTAGAAGCAAACCCACTGCCTCTGGCTCTGTGTGCAGCCGGTTCGTGGTGCGTCAGGAGATGGGGATGTAAAAAGACCAGAGAAATCAGGAACCTTGTAGTGGGGAAGAAGGGGACTAGGGATGGGGATGTGCATAAATGTGGCTACCTGTATAATTTTTACCCAGTAAAAAAGGCAATAACGGCAACAGAATGTCTTGATGAAAACCACACATTTACAAAAACATTTCGGGTTTGTTTTTTATTGAAAGTGAAAGCTCTGTCAATACAATTTGCTGAGACTCAGAGACCTTTAAATAATTAGAATAACTTTTCTGCATCTAATTTGAAAAGTGCAAGGGTTGCTAAAATAGATGTCGTTTCCTTGTATTCCTCCGTGGGTATATTATAAGCACTCACTCAAACATGCATTCTTGTCGGGAGCTTGTAATCCTTAGCTGTAATTCTCCAACTAGAGAAACTCAAGGTAAGGATACCAGTGCAAAATTTCACAATGATTTTTTTTTTCATTCTTTTCTGTTATGAAAGTTTTTTTAAATTATGTAGTTCCCGTGCCAAATTAAAAGTCATCTTGAAATTGCATTAAACACAAGTGTTAAGCACTGAGGGAGGTTTGCAAAGACGCAGTTGGGGCTGGGTACACAGTTCCCAGTGACCTTCAAAGCCCTTTTAAAACCTTGTTCAAAGTTGCTGGCAGTGCCTCTGTTTTGATAGAAGAGTAGGGAGTCCTAACTTTCCATGAACTTTCTGGATACAGAAACCAAGTGCCTCTGTGTTTATTTGCTGTACCGTTCTGTACTTTTAGAAGGTAAATGCTTTGGAAGAGGGATCTTATTTGTGTAAAATACATATATGTTTCTGTATGAATGGAACATTTCACTCAACATGAAAATGGTAACTTCAACACACAGACAGCGGGATTGAGTGCACTCTCAGCGAGTTTGCAGATGACACCAAGTTGAGTGATGCAGTTGATTTGCTGGAGGGATGGGATGCCATCCAGAGGGACCTGGACAGGCCTGAGGAGTGGGCCCGTGCAAACCTAATGAAGTTCAAGGTCCTGCACTTGAGTCAGGGCAAGCCCCAGTATCAATACAGGCTAGGGGATGAAGGGATTGAGAGCAGCCCTGTCAAGAAGGACTTAGGGGTGCTGGTGGGTGAAAAGCTGGACATGAAGCAACAATGCGCACTCACAGCCCAGAAGGCCAACCATATCTGGGTTGCATTAAAAGAAGCGTGGCCAGCAGGTTGATGGAGGTGATTCTGACCCTCTACTCCACTCTCGTGAGACCCCACCTGGAGTACTGTGTCCAGCTCTGGGGCCCTCAGCACAGGAAAGACATGGACCTGTTGGAGCGGGTCCAGAGGAGGGCCACAAAGATCATCAGAGGTCTGGAGCACCTCTCCTATGAGGACAGGCTGAGAGAGTTGGGGTTGTTCAGCCTGGAGAAGAGAAGGCTACAGGGAGACCTTATTGCAGCCTTTCAGTATACAAAGAAGGCTTATAAGATGAGAGAGACTTTTTTACCAAGGCCTGTAGTGACAGAACAAGGGGCAATCGTTTTAAACCAAAAGAGGGTAGATTTAGATTGGACATAAGGAAGAATTTTTTTACAACGAGGGTAGTGAAACAGTGGAACACGTTGCCCAGAGAAATTGTGGATGCCCATCATTGGAAGTGTTCAAGGTCAGGTTCAACACGGCTTTGAGCAACCGCTAGTGAAAGATGTCCACGCCCATGGAAGGGGGTTTGAACTAGATGATCTTTGAAGGTCCCTGTGAACACCAGATGTGTCATACTCTCTCTCCAGTTGCCTCTCCTGTCCTAAGAAAGGAAAGACGAGCTGAGTAGAAGGATATGGGAAGCCATCTGAAGCTGCAGCCCCCCAGCACTCACAGCCCCATCCCTGACCAGGCTGCTCAGGGAGCACAGTCCTGCACACCTAGCAGGCCTGAGGGGAAGCCACCAAGGGCAAAAGAAACAAGCAGAGCCAAGGGAAAAGTCAGGGAGAAATATTTATGAGAGCAGAACTGGCAAATGTTTCATGGCATCCCTTTTTCTGTATGGGGGATACTTCTGAAGAAGGGGTGAGGGTGAGCTGCAGCTTCGTTTCTAAGAGCTGCCTTTTGCTTCAACTGTTTGTTTGACTTGCCACTGGCAGGATTTGGGCTTGCATGCTGCTTTCTCTTTTGATTTTTGCTAGCTCGCCATGCCCTGGGGGAGCCTTGGAGAGCTGCTTCCCTTTTCCCTGCCCTTATTGCCGCTGCTCTCTGTTTTCCTGAAAATTGTTTTCTCTGCCGCTGCTATGGGTTTTCACACTTTGAGTTTCTTTCTAAGGTTTTCTAGGCTGCAATGGCCCCCAGTACGAGGTCTCTGGAAGCAAACGAGTTTGTGTCAATCAAACCTGGACAAGAGAAAGTGTAATTAACACTTAAAGGCATCAACACCCAGCTCATAGCAGCGCAGTGGTAAAGCCAGACTTTTAATCCTCAGATCGTTATAGGGCTTTGCTGTGGCGCTGACCTAATGGAGCTCCCTCACAAATTATGTGGGTGCCATCAAGTTGTGCGGACCATGGGGATCCTGGTGCCGGCAGTGGGCCCTGCGGCCAGTGGTGTGATCACTGCCCTCCTCCACTGTGCTCCTGGCCAGCCTGGCCCCTCAAAAGCCTGGTCAGAGAGGGGTGGGCAGGGATGCAAAGGGGCTTGGTGCAAGAGGATGCCTCCTTCTAGACAGGCTGTGGGCATGTGGGACATCTCCCAAGAGAAGCACTAGAACTATTGGTTCGTAAACTGAGAGAAAAAATTAAAATGGCTGGAGAAAGCAGACCCCATATTTTATTTAACATCCTCGCGATTAGTGAACGCCTCACTTAGAAAGAGAGACACGCAGGGTCAGCGGTTCCACAGCCTTGGGGGGGCTCCAAGCAATACCTGCTGCTGTCCAAGGTGAGGGCACCAGGTGACACGAGGTCCCTTTTTTCTCCCTCTCTGGCCCTGTGATTCCTGCCTTTGCTGCCGTCCATGCGCTGGCGTCACTTCAGTCAGTGTATAGAAATCACAGTTTCTTTCTTCTCCTTGTTTCTGGCATAACTAGCTCATATCCTCATACAGAGGACATGCTTCTGGAAGGTGACAAATGTGGGCTTAAGCCATCCCAGCTGGGTTTGGGCTGAAGGTAAGTGTTGAGCTACTCAGTCAGGGAGAGGCCAGGGAAAAACAAGTCTGGTGAACACTGGAGTGGGCACATAAGGACGCCTCCCTGGTTTAGGTGTCCGCACGTTGGTGCTGCAGCTGAAAAAAAAAGGTTTGGGGGTGGCGTTGGATCATAAAATTGGGCTTAAGAGAATCAGACCTTCCATAAGCTCTAGTCTTAATAGCGGATGGTAAAAGGGGAAGAATCCCCGGTGTGCTTTTCAACTGACTGCATGGTGGTATAGCCTCTACATTTAATTCTCCTCCAGTTAACCTTAAGCTTGAGAAGAAGCACTTGAAAACACGTAAACAAGAAGTGACAGAATCCAGACCATAAACACCTACCCCAGTAGCCTAAGAGAAAGCTTTTAATAAAGTGGAAAATAATCCTCTGACAGAAAATAAACCTTAGGAAAAAAAAACATAGGCAAAAGCTGAATATATGCTGAGATTCAGGGGAGGCAGAAGAAGGTTTTCCTTTGGGATTGGAATGGGATCCAGAAATCATACTTGAAAAAAAAATAAACCTCAAACCTCCTCCCAAAATTGTGGAAGCATTTTGCAGTCCCTGAACGCCTTCAGCTTCCCCCTCCTGCAGTGAATGAGGTTCTCGCTATACGGCCTTCTTCACTATGAAATTTAAATTACTTAACTATAAATTGCTTTCCAAACAGTGGCTGGCACCTTGTATTTTAGTCAAAGTCACTGGTGATATGTCCAGGTTTCCTGGAAATACATTCAGAAAGACTGCTATTGATTTAGACCTTCACGCAGATCTATTATTCCCAGCAAAATTCTCCAGGGGATGAAGTTTGTTTTTTCAGACTAAGCTTGTGCCAAACAATCCTGTAGCACCAATCAGACAGGGCACTTGACAAAAGTGGTTTGGGGAAGATAGAGACGTTTCATTTGATGGAGAAAATAATGTAAGAAAATTCTGTTATTCTGGATGTTTAATTTGATTTTCTTCCTCCCGGTTTCACCTCACCCCTAGACGTTGTTCTGATGTGAGGCTGGGATGAGTAACTGAGCCTGGCACATGGTAGAGCTGTGAATTATTTTGGACCCAGCCTTGCAATGAACCTTGTGCAGGTGTAGGAGTCGATCTGCATTGCTGGATTAATGAATCCGTGTAAGGTGAACCCCTGTGCAAGCTGATGCAGGGAGCCTGTCAGTTACCTCGGAGGGTCCGTGGTTGTTGGAGCAAAGAGCGGAGCGATGAGGCGCTGCAGGGGACAGAAGTCCTACAGAGGAGGGAGCTCTTTGCCAGTCTCTGCTGGAGTTAGAGAAGAAGAAATTTGGTTTGCCCAGGACCCATATGCCTTTTATTTGTAAGCCTGGTAAGACGGCTCCAGGTAAGGTGAAGGTAAATTTTAAATTTGGGGTTAATAATATTCTACTGTCCCTTTATGCTCTGCATTAAAAAAGAGCATTAAGCACAACTGTGTTTTGAACAGGTTTGATCATGAGCCCTCAAGCAAACAAGGATGGGAAGTTGCAAAGGAAAAAGCTTCTCTTTGGGAAGGTGTCCCTTAGGCAGGGCTGCATGTCTGTGTGAGTGCTCTGCACCCGGGCGTCACCTCTGGGTCACCACCAGTGATGAAGCCAGAGGTGGCACAGTTGGACCTGGCACTGCAGCCGTGTCTGAAGAGCCCACCTTTGGCCAGGGCTCACTGAAAGAGGCAAGAGACGAGAGCCAGGCAAAGCCCTGCAAAGCTTTGGGGTTTGTCTTTGAATTATTTTTTTTCCTGTGACCGGGGAAGAGTTCCTCATCAAGGGGACGCAGATAAAGCAGTTGGGTCTCCCAGGTTTCTGGCTACACCTTGAGCCAGTGCTCCTTATAACCTAACCGCTTAGGTAATTTAATTCCATGCAAAATTCTGCAAACAGCTCCTGTCAGAAAAGTAACATGACAGCCCCTATACTTACTCTACCTAATCTTTATTTTTTGAGATCTAGGAGACTGCTTAATCTTTATATGTTGTTTGTTCTTACTTAATATTTTACATGTTCTTTATATCACTTTAGCGTCTGCTTCTTTTTTGTTGTTGTTTTCTCCCACTTGCAATGTTAAGAAATCTGGCAAGCAAGTCTTATTTCCAGAAAGCTATAAGCAGTTGAAGAAAAGGTTTTAATAATCAAAATGTTTGTTTTATTGCATTGCTGTCCAGAGCAGCAACATCTAGAAGGTATAAAAAGCATGTAGCTCCCTACTGAGGACAAAAGGTCTGTTTATCACAAAAAAAACCCACAACCTATTTAGCATTGAAGGAAGTATCTTAGTTTTCTGTAAGAGCTTAAACACTTCTCATGCTTCCTTTAGTTTTCTACCTCTGTGCTATAGTCAGTTATTGTCTCTGTTTGAAATTAGATTATGAATTCTTCGTGACTGGAGCTTTTTTATGTGCTACCAGAGCTGTGAGACCATCCTGGTGCATTCTGCATGATTATCCATTCCCTGCAAAGAGGTAGCGCGCAAATGAACACCAATGCCTTTAATTACCCTGTAGTCGTATGAATTACACAACAGGAATGTTCTACTGAAAGCTTTGGACAAACAATGGCTGATGCTCTGACCCTGTCAAAGTCAGTGTCAAAGCTACCACCAAGCTACCAAACAGCGAAAATTTCATTTAGAAATTCTAACGACTCTTAGCATCTGACCGGACATTGTGAACGGGTCAATCTACATTGGCACAGGCAGCCTGCCTGAGTAAAAGGAGCACACCCAGGATTTCAGGTGTTGTTTTGCATCTATCACAGAAAAACACTCTGGCTTAAGAAGGAGGAGCTGTGTTTAAAAAAAAAATGTAGAAGCGTAAATTTGACATCAGTCACAGAAATCTGGAAGAACAAGAGAAATCTGAAAAAATAAGGATGATCGTTGCTACGTGATGCATCCAAGTACAGATATTAACTAGCTTTTGAAAGTGTTTTTATCTTACAGTCTGCCTGGGCAAACTTCATTCATGCACACTATAAATACAGGTAGAGGTGAAGGCAATGAATTATGAGGAGAGAAAGGACTAGCAAACCCAACTCTTAAAATGATATATCATTTAACACTTAATCCTTTAAAGGATTCTGAGAAAGAGAAATGATTCAGACTTTACAATAAATAGTGATCTATAAAGGACTGATCTACTCATGGAATGACTTTGGTGACTGTGACTCCATCTCTATATTTTAATCTAGCCAGCAGCTCTTACAATGGTGACGTTAATATATTTGTCCTATGGAGCTCAGGATGGAATTTGAAATCGCTGTGCTGTGCTTGGTCCGTAGGGGTTTATATATTGCATTGCAGGTGAGGTTTTTTTAAAAGTCTACCCAAACAGGCATAGCATTTTAAAAGCAATATGCATGATGAACCTTCCGTGAAGTTCCTTTTTTTCCTTTACTAAACACAAAAAAAGATATTTTTGACCAGATATTTCATGCAATTAATTTCAATTAGAGCACAGGAGCAGAGGACAGACTATCTAGACAGGCTAGCTGTATTCATGTCAGTTCATTCGTTTCTCCAAGAGTATTTTAGGACTTATTCTGAGCAATCTCTGAACTGTTAATGCTCATTTCTGAAAGTTACACGTGGACAGGGAGTCCCAGAGGACTGCAAAAAGGCAAACAAAATCTATCTTAAGAGCAAGAGTAGGAAGAAATCTATGGGACATACAGTGATGGATGAGTTTAACTTCAGTACCTGGAAATGCTCTCACTGAACTGTCACTCAATAACCAACAAAGCAGACAATATACAGTTTTCTTAAGAGAAAATCACATGATACCATTCTAACAAAATTCCTTAACATGGTTAGAAACCTTGCAAGAACATGAAGAACCACAAACAGAATTTATATTGACCATAACAGAGCTTTTGACAATCCCACACAATGTTCTTATAAGCAAGCTGAAGGAAAATGACCCGGATAAAATTATGAGGTGGATGTACAACTGGTTGCAAACTACTATTTGAGTTTATCGCTCAGTGGGTTTCTTAAATGCGATGATACAAGAGATGGGGCTCTGTAAAACATTGTTGTGATCTGTTTGGTTTTATTCTGAAAAGGATCCAGAAGATGACAATGGACTGCAACTGAAAGTGAAAAATATACCGCTGTTGCAAGACATTCAAATGCCCTTCTGGGATGCATTAAGAGGTATGCAATATAGGAAGTGGTTCTTTCACTCAGGTTAGCACTAGTGACATCAGCTGGAAATGTGTCCATTTTTGGGCTGGGTATTTTTAGAACAATGTAGCTCTATGAATCACACGGCTCAGAGGTGAGCAACACGAATGGTAAGAAATGGGACTTCCTGGGAATGGCTGAAAGAATTGAACCTGTCTTTCCTCGAAAAAAGACAAGGATGATGTGAATCTTCACATGCACAAAATATCTACTCTTCCTCCAAAACTATCAGGAAAACAAGGAATCTTGGTTGCTGAGAAGGAAGGTAATTTAGATTAGACATTGTCTTCTAAATTGAAAGGGCAATTGAGCATTGGTTCCTGCAGAGACTACCAGCATCAGCTACCCTGAACGTTTTTAAGAGCAGCTAAGGATGGTATAAATCTGCTCGATTTTGTCTCAAGGATGGGGGTAGACTAAATTGGGGCTGCTTGTTCTGCCGACCATCTGTAGATTACTTGGACAATGTGCGTGGCCTGCTGCCAGCTGGAAGCTGGCATGACCTGGCTGAGCTGTTTTGGGGTGGCAGCCTCTGACCAGCTCACAGCTTCATAGAAAGAACTCTTTTACGGTGGGTGCATGTAAGAGAAGAACCAGAGGCATTCGGGGAAGACGGTGGTTGGGAGCAGGTTGTTGCCAGCGCTGTTTGTCTGCTCAGAGTTCCTTCTCTGCTCAAGGCTGAGGACTGCCTTGAAAATGGGGGATCCAAGAACAGGTTGTGTGAAATACGAGGGTGGCAGCAGTATACAGCTGAATCTGCAGCAGAAGGAGATGACTGATGCTCCTGGTCTCAAGAAAACCATACTGAGGTCCTGGGACACCTGGGTCCATGAACCTGGGGTTCAGTGGTCCATAACTGGCCAACAGAATCGTGATACAGTTAGTCCCCATTAAATATGTGCCAATAAAGCTAGATGGTAGCCTGGGAAATATTCTGAACTTTGGCACTGATCCACTGGCTGAAAATGTGTGGAAATCATTAGATGAAATAACCTCTTGAGGTCACTTTCAACCTTACATTGCAGAGATTTCTGTGAAGTAGTAGAATAATTTCACTCCTCTTTGGAATAACAGCAGGACTAAAAATGGAAGGGCAAATAATACATAAAAAATGGTATAGTTCCAGGATCCACTACTGATAGAGAAAGTTCATGAGGCTTTTCTCTTTATGCAATACATAATAGAATGTTAATGCAGATTTGGAAGAGCTGGTGTGCTAAACAATGCCATTTGAGAATTACAAAGTATCTCATCTTTAGTGAAAATTTCTGGCAAATAGCTAAACTATGTTAAACTGGATTACTTGAGAATTACAAATAGTGTAATTTGAGAGGAAGGTTGTGACAGGTACAACTACTTGCCTTGTCTTTCCACAACGGATGAGATGCCTTATTCTTCTCAAATGCCAAAATTGGTCAAGGATTTCTGAAAGAATAATATTGCTTAAAACAATATGATAAACCGCAATCCTTAAAGTTCTACCTGCCAGGGAAAAAAAGAAATTAAAGTTTCTGCATACAGCATCTTACCGATATGTACTGAATTCCAAGCTGCAGGGCAAGAAATCTGCTGTGGAAAGACCCAATTTTCATGCTTTGGGAATTCAGGTCTGTGAAAGATATAGCATCATTCCACTGACACATAGAGTTGGATAAGGGCATATTTTTACTTGAGACCTGCGACTTGTGCTTATCAGAGGAATCCCCTGGCATAGAAACGCCTGGCACAGCCCCGTTCTCTGAAGGAGGGGACTGATGCGGCTGACGATACACCCCAAGCGCTATCTGAAGTTACAATCCTACGTGCAAGCCTCAGCGCAGCACGGCAGGGGTGGCCCATACCTAATGCAGGGTGATGCTTCCATCCAGCCCTAATTATTAAATTGCAGTGTATGCTACCATGTCTCTGTATCCAGCCCTCACCCTTAAAAAGATAAGAAATCAGAGTGTTTGAACATGGTGAATAGGAGTGTAAGCTGTTTACATAATCACTGTTTACATTCTGTTAGAGGTGACAAAATCATCAAGAAAAAAATTGTCAGTGTTGATAAAGAGCGTATCAGTAAACAGCAGATTAAACAGGACACAGAGAGCCTTACAGCCCAATTATATGTAATTTGCTGTGGACATGGTTTGAGAAAGAAATGCACACAATGACTTAGAGAAAATTGCTTAGCTTGGCCACATCCTTATTAACAAAACAACACTGCCTGAGGGCAAATTGTCCTTGAAAAATAACTCCTGGGAATAATAGTGTGTCCTCATCCTTTGCCTCGTGAAAAAGAAGAGCCTTTTCCTCCCATTACTAATCCCTTCTAAGGTATGATGCTAGCCTGAGCCTCTTCAACACCTACCTGACCCACATGCTGCTGAGACATGCCCCCTCTCCCTTGGAGAGCCAGAGTCTACACCACTAATCTGGTACGAGCTGTCAGCAGCTTGTCTTTTGGGATCTATGCAGTGATTTCCTCCTACCTTACAGCCAGGGTACCACGGGTTTGGGAGGCTGCAATACGTCTCCCTTCCCTGGTCTGCTGTTTTATCCAAGGAGCATTCCTGCATCCTGCCCATCCACCCCACCTTGTCCTGCACTCATGCATCAACTGCAAGCACAAAGGCAAATCAAATTGCCAGAGAAGCGAGTGTATGAGCCTACCAACAGTCTAAGAAAAGTGTCTCTGCTGCTGTATTTTATCCCAGCTGTTCGTGAAAAATGTGCTTTTTTTTCCACCACACCTTCAGCAATGATCCCATGGGGCATTTTGTTGGTCGTATTTCAGAGTAACAGACAGTTCTCAAAATTGGAACTTATTGATGAGGAGAAAGACGCTGACTTGTTGTCCCTTGTTTTCAGGTAATGAAAAATGGATTTTAGAAAACTTTTACAATTCCATTAAACTAACATGAATATTAAGGACAGACTGTAAAAAATGACAGTCTAAAAAAGACTGAAAGATGTAATGTCTTTTCTCATGACTTAATTTTTCGTAAAAAGAGGAACTATGATCCATTGCCTAACTATCTCTAAGATGAATAACAAGAGAACAAGCTAGAATAAGAAAATAATCTTTTAGGGAATATTTGGATGAGCTGGAATTACTCAAATTACCATTCCTGTGACAAAACCTCAGAAATCACTGACCATTTTGTGAGTTTGTGGTGAATGGAGAAAATCCTGAAGAACAAGAACAAGAACAAGAACAAGAACAAGAACAAGAACAAGAACAAGAACAAGAACAATCCTGAGAAGGACAGCCCTATTATCACCTTCAGAAAGTGGGAAGTAGGATTATGTACAGAATACCTGGCTAGGGAACAGTACTATAGAAAATGACCTATAATAGATACCAAAATTAATCTAACTGTTCCCAGTATCAAATGGAAGGCATGGGTGGTAAATACTATCCTTCACATGGCACTGGTAAGACCTTGATCAGAGCGATATTTCTTGTATTGGAGTCCACATTTTAAGAAATATACAGATGTATTGAGAAGACTTTTATTTATTATGAATTCAAAAAAGAATTTATAGGAAAAAAATGCTTTTGTAGGAAAGCAGAGATGAAGGGGAGGCATTGGTGTTAGCTCTGTAAAAGGCTGCTATAAATGGGAAAGTGGTCGGTTATTCTCCATTTGCACTGAGACCATACCCTGTGAACGTGTAGTAACAATAAGGCTTATATTAAATATCAGGAGAACTTTCTTATCATCAGGACATCAGGAGATGGCTGGATTATCATCATGGGAAGTTTAGACAAATGTCTCCTGGCTTGGAATCAGTGATTGGACTACATGACCTTTTGTGCTTGGCATTTCTACAATTTGTTTCTTCCTTGCACATACCTCGATTTTGAAAGCAATTCATTTTGTGCCACATTCAAATTCCAGCTGCAAGCTCTTTGTTTTGTTGGCCATATGCTTTCAAGCACAGAGCAGTGTGCTGTGCTTGACAAGCTGGAAGGCTCCAGGGACATCCTGCTAGAACAACGCAAGGAAGAAATACTGGGAAGGCGAGTGAAAAAGGAAGGAGGAATGTATTAGTTCTGCAGTTCGGCATCAATATTACAAATACCTCCAATATAGAGCCAGTTCCTCAGCGTCGTTGAGCTCAGCTAATCACGGGCTGAGTTTGCGAGCTCAACGCGAGGGTACTGTGTAACCTGTGTACTTACAGTACCATGACCACTGCTAGGGTTTAATGAGAATTTCAATGTGGGAGGAGACGCCACGAACAGATGGAAAGGCAGCAGTAACCACAGACATTGACGAGGCATGCAGGCCAACTGGGTGCTGACCAAGCCCAGCTGTCCCTCTCTGGTCTAGTCTATTCGAGAGAAAAAAAAGAGGCAGAGTTTCAAGTAATACTCCCAGCACATGAGTTTCTGGGTGGTGTTGATACAGCATGACCCTTTTTCCACTGCCTGTCTTACCCATAATGAAAATGCCATCTTCACTGCCTCGGAAGTACCACCATTCACAGCCTGCGCCCGGACACAGCAAACTTGCCTTTCTTTTTTTTATTGGATCTGTACAGGCAAGCCCGTCTTGAGGAGAAAAAATGTGAGCCTAGGGAGGATGTGGTCTGAAAAGTTGCCTGCTCTCCCCTAGCCATGATAAATGCTCAGCTGTTCTGGGACTGTAGTGTTATTGGACAGCAACCACACCTTCATACGTGCCTTTTCACCTTGCCTGCCTAATGTCTTCTAAAATCTTATACAATTACTGTATACAGCACATGTAACACTAAATGGTAAGGAAATATCCCCAGTTTGGCCAGCTAGCTCCCCAAAGTCCCTGGAGGTTTGGGGAAGCAGGTAGATGCTGTAGGTCTTCGAAGTGATCTGCCAGTCTCCAACTGCTCAGATGCTACGGTGCCATAAAACACTCATCTCAGAGATGCCATAAACCACTCATCATCTCAGAGGTGCACTCCGAACACCAGTTTTCAAAATACGTCTTCATGAAAACCAGAGCCAGCGTCAGCCAGTCATTTCCATACGGCAAGGGCCAATGCAGAAGTAAATATTGTACCATGAAACCAAGTCCCCAGCCAAGACCAAGAAACTTTCCTATCTGCTGGTTCACAATATGAGGTGTCACCCAGCTGCCTCGCAAGCCTTGTCATACAATACCCACTTAGCATGATGGCTGCCAGCTGTCTCAGTGTCACTGTTGGCAGCCCAGGTGGGGTGTTGGCCAGTGAGATAGAGGACATCAGATTCACACAGGGATGATTTAGTCTTCAAGCAGGGCAAAGCGACTTTGCTTTCTGTATCAGTCAACTGATACAGATTGACCAGTACCACTTATGTCAATGGTTTAACTTTCAGAGTGGCTTGTTTTGGCGTAGCCTAAAGCCTTTTCCTGATCAAATTAAGCTGGACAGAAACCCACTACTTAAACACTAAAATAAGTGTGCTTGCAGAGAAGTTCGCTTGCATTTGCCTATGCTGGTTTAAGTCCACATCTGATTATGCTAAAACAATTTATTCTGTCAAGAAGGCCTCATGTAGGTCTGAAACATAAAGGCATGGGAGTTTCCTTTTGGATTTCAAGAGAAACCGGAGAAAATCTTTTGACTTCTCAAGGACAAAAAAAATATTCATCAACTTGAGGCTCTTACAAAAAAAATCCCAACATAGTGAATGAAAACATTATCTTTATGAGGAATAACTCCAGGGAGTAACCTGGAGCTGTTCCTTTTTTGATGGCATTTCAGTAAGTTGCTGTTTCAGACCTGAAGAAAAGCTTGTATGCCTGAACACTTGTCTGCTTGGGGTTTTTTTTACTGTATCATGTAGTCTACTAGAAGATACATCTCCTTACGAGCTTGGCTGACATATGCTAGGACACCGGTGCTACAACAACATTACCTCATTAATATAACATTACATTACAAACAGAACATGGAATAAAACAGTCAACCCTCTTAGTATCAGGACCAAGGGTCAAGTAGCCTTTTTCAACCATACAGCTTTTAACTTTCATTTTTTTCTTGCCTGGGGCCTGCTCAAAACATAAGCAAACTGAGCAGGTACCAGGACTCAGGGGTTGCTGAGGGGTTTCTGATATGAGTTATATGAATACAGGGGAGGGGTAGCCAAACAGCGTAAGGATGGTCTCCTTCGTATTATCTGAAAAGGCAGATTTAAAAGAAGATTAAAGATGCAAAGGGTGAATCATAAGGCGAGTCCTGGAAGAGACCACTCTAAGGTTCAACAGGCAATCTTATTTGTAGTGCTTCCAATCCTTGAATGCCTGAGTTTGTGCTTCTGCTAATATTTGTGTAACAGGTGTTTTTTTTGTGCATGCAGCTTTCTAGGCTGAAAAGCAAATAACCACTTTCCTTTCCGTGGAACTATGTTACCCTTGAAGGTAATCTGGAGATCACATCTTTTGCTCTGCCCCACCAACCTTTGCCACTTGAGCAAATGCTGTAGTTGTGAGATGCCCCCTGGACTGTGGCTCAGCACGAGCAGGATGCACACTAGCACAGGTTCGAGAGGTGTTTGCTGGCAGCAGATGTTTGGTGAGCGTGTTGATTTCCATCCGTACTCATGCCTGGAGGACCTCCCCTGAGGTCCTTTGCATGTCCGTTTCCCACCTCTTCCAGTCTTCGTCACCGAAGCCCATGGCATGGAGGGCTAATTGAATCTTTTCAGCGTTCAGGATTCAGCTCTGCATTTCAAACTTACTTATCTTCAATTAATACAATGTTTATTTTTGTGATGGTTTCCCTCTGCGTGTCCCCCTTGCGCTACATCACACCACGTCACCCCTGCCTCACTCCGCTCTGTCCCTACGTGGCATTTCAGAGCTCTGGGAGACAGCTATGACACCTTGCTCGTACCAAATGCCTGTGACCACAGAGGTCCAAATGGGCATTTGCAGCTCTTCTTTCCAGGAATCTGTCGCTGGTTGCTATAGTGATAAACAAGTTGGCTTATTAGGAACAGGAACAAAGCACTAGAGAAAATTATTTCAAAATGGCCTACGTGCATACATAAACATGCAATCTCGTTCTTCTTTGTCAGCTCGGGCAGCTGGCTCCTTATTTCTGGAACAGCACAGACCCCCAAATACATTATTTTAGCAAGCCCAGCCCGGTCTCCGCTGCCTGTCTTTTCTGACACACAGCGTCCTGCGTGCGAGTGCAGGGTCCTTCACTTCTGAGTTGGGTGATTCCATTTCCTGGGGGCTTCCACAACTGGATAGTGTAGGAAAATGCGCTCGCTTAGAGAAAGTGTTAGGTGATCTAATAAGGCTGCAATAATTCTAAAGGAACAGAAGAGGACAGAAGAAATTATGCTTTTGCTGCACTCTGTGCTGATGCTTCCTTTTTTTTTTTTTTCCTTTCTTTACCTCTCGCTGATGCCAAGAGACCTCTGTGTGGACACTTAGGGTGGCAGTCTGTGCCTGTCAGATGGCAGCACATTACATTCCCTGTTGGACGCCTGGCTTAAGCATTGGTCTTTTGGGCCTTTGCTAAAGTATAATAAACTTGTTCTCCTATAAATCCCTAGATACGCAGGGACTCCACCAAGACCAGGCTTGTGCCCTTGAATGTGCGGTAGACAGTGGATGTTCTTTGGCACTCCTGTGAGATGCAGCACCAATGCTCCTTTTTTGGCTAATCGCACATTTTGATTGACTGAGTGATGCCAAAAGGTGTAAATTCAGACACTAGAAACTACACTGCATATATTTAATCTAGACAGGCAGGGTAGTCTTTTGCCTGCTATGATTCGAGTCACCTGGTGTCTGGTTTTAGCCATCACAGAAACTAGGCTGATGAGCCACCTTTGCATGCCAGAGCCAATTACCCACCTTCAGTTACCACCAGTCGCTGCTGTTGAAAGAAAAACACGAAACAGTCCAAAGAAATGAACCGTCCTTGGGTTTAATCTATTCAATTACAACCATGTGAAATAGAAACTATTTCTCTGCAGTGTTTTATCCACTAGTTAAAAATAATTGCACATTCTTACATGTTTATCCAACTGGTTTTGCTTCTGCTTCCCGCAGGACTGTAATAGTTCTGTCAGCCGCAGAACCTACAACACAATCAATTTTAATAGCTCTTTTTTCAAATGCTATCTATAACTCTGACCATCTTTCCAATATCTGAAAAAGAACAGTCTGTAATGCTGTACCCAGCTTGAGCAAATCCTGGTGTTCAGAGACTGAGGGGAAATTCAAACGGAGCAAGAAAAAGGTTCGGCCAGCTTGTCCCCAGCTCCCGGGAATGTCCAGTTGTGGGGCTGGGTGGGGGGGCTGGGTCGCAGCTGAGCTGCCTGGTGGGTGGGTGACCCCGAGTGGTGAGGGGGAGAAAAGCAAAAAGAACTGAGTTGTTTTAGAGAAAGTGGAAATGTGCACCTATGGCACACCTATAGGAACTCTCATGCCATGCCTATCCTTTTCTACAGATGTTGGAATGACTGAAACCAGTGAAAAAGGATGAAACTGGGGCACGCAATTGTTGGCTACCATTGCAATCCCTCACGGCTGCGTCCAGCCAGCACAAGGCGAAGAGTCCGCAGTGTGCTCTGATTTGAAAAAAGCCTCTGTGGGCCAGTAGAGAATGTTCCCGGAGATGAGTTTCTTTTGCATGTACTTACATATTCACACTTGCACACACACACTGCTTTGTAGCACTGGGTCAAGCGCCCCCCTGCCAGGCATCCGTATACCATCAGGTATTTTTAAAAAAAAAACAAAAACCAAAACCAAATGAAAAATTGGGTGCCAAGTCCTGACACGTCTCTGACAAAAATCTTTGGAGACCGGGGGCAGCAATCAGCAATACCATAATAGATGAGCCAAGCAATAAACTACTGCAAACAAACAATTCTGGACCAGATCCTGAAGAGAAATGCCTGCCCACACACCCTGATACAACCCAGAATATGCACTGTACTGCATATTGTGCGTGAAACCATAGGAACAGCCTGAGTCACACGATGATTGGTACCATCCATCACAAGTTAGAAACTCGTCCTTTGTTTCAGAGTTGCACCTGAGGCCTCAAATCAAATGTGACAATTTTTATAATAACCGCTGCTAAGGTGTTTGGCAGAAAAAAATATCTCTGTAGACGGTTTGTCCCCACAAATGGAATGGTTATTTGACCGGGTTCCTCCAATTTCCAAACGAAGAACATTTTGCTTTGCTTATCAAGAAACAACAGTTTAATAAATAACATTTGGCTTGTATGTAGTGCCTTCATTATCTTTTACCTCTCCATCTAAGATAATCTATACCTAAAGGTAACAGAAAATGCCGCTGCATTATTCGCTATCACACCTGATGCATCTGACTCCTGGCCTCCGAGTCTGTTCTGTGGCACGTGAAAATGTGTTACAGTGGTTCCAGAGTTAAAATATAGTTATTGTGGTTTGTTATCAAACAGCTGAATGTCTCATATTGTTACGTTACAGATCTTGTCTACAGTTAGAATCAGTAAATACTATGTTAGCAAGTGTACAGAAACACGTAGTTACCAGCTTTCAGGAACACAATTAAGGAGATGGAAGAACACCAAATAGTTCATCGGAATACCTCCCTGGTGCTGAGTTAGTTTGTGCTGCTTCCTAAACTGCTGCCATTACATTCAGTTATTCTTATCGCTGCCTTTATTAAGATGTTATAGCCATAAACTATTAAGCATTGTCTCCAGGCTAAGCTCTGAATACGACACGCAAGTCCACCAAAGATAATGTTTTTGGATGAAAAATTATATAAAGATAAAAATAGTATTTTTAATAATATTTTTGGCTATAAAGAATGTCAGTTACACGCATCCATTTGTAACCCTTAGTTTCTAGGTGCTGCCCCAATAGCTTTTCAGGGTCCTGATGTGGTATCATATAATATCTAGAAGCAACTGGCTTTGAATTAATTTTTTGAAATTACTACTGATTTTCAAACAAGAACAAGCAATAGCTTCTTGGTGTGTTGCTTTGATACATGTGTTTGCATTATTTGAACAAATTATCTCTGTAAATAGGATTGTACTGTAAATGAGAAAACAATGGTATGTTCAGTCATTGGAGAGAGACGGTGTTTAGATGATTGTCCTCTAGATAAACTGCATCAGCACAAAACGAGCAACTATAATTTCATGTCCGAGATGTTTTTGATTTGGATATATTGAACTATTTATGCTCACTGCATTCCTCCATATTATTTCATTAATCACATAACAACCCTTCCACTCCTTCACTAAACTTGCTAACTCTAATTAGCTCTCTGCTACACAGATATTTCCTCATTTAGATGTTCAGTGCCTGGTCATGTGTCACCCTCACTTTCACATGGATTTCAGCTTTTATTACATCACTTCAACGTCCTTTCTGTGTGTGAGCCCTCCGGGTTAATATGTCCTTTTGAATAACAAATTGATTGCAGATAGATATGAATGATAGATACACATGGTGCCCACATTATCTGCATTTGTTATACACATGCAAATGTGAAGGATACTTAGAAATCAAAGCAGTAGTTCAAGCCAAGGAGGCTGGTGTGAAGACATGACCGATTTCCCTCACCTGCGCTATTCCCACTGGTAAGTTGATATATCAGTGATTAATCACTCCATTTCTGCTCTCAGATAGTCCACAAGTCGGTGAGACCGTAATTTGATCTACACAAGGGTAAATGTTTTAATCACGGAATTATGGAGAGTTCGGTAATCTGTAAATACTAATGCCGTGCCTCTGTGCTTTTATGCAACGCGAAGTTTTAAAAGCACGATTCAAGTTATGACGGCAGGGAGTGTTGAAAAACGCGTCGGAAACTTCCCTGGCAGGAAAAAGATCGGTAAGAGGTTTTTGGATCGCGCAGTTCGCGTGTGCTGCGGCCCCTGATGAATGAATGCCGTTTTCTCAAAATAAAGGCAGGTGGGTTATTACGAAATTCCCGTACACGAATGCGTTTTAAAAAGGAGCTTCTCAAGTCCGTCTGGGAAGCAGCACGGTAGGAAAAAAAAAA
>RSEF01000003.1:91947429-92040329 GCA_003993805.1 Himantopus leucocephalus | reverse complement strand
AAAAAAAAAAAAAAAAACAACGGGGAAAAGGCTGTTCAGAGCGGCGCAGGCACACAGGGCGGTCAGTCAGTACCTGCTGCCTCCGTCGGGGGGGGGCAGGGGGCGGGAGGGCGGCACCGGCTGATAGGCACCGGGGGAAAATGAGGGAAAACGAGGGGAACCGCACGACACGGCCACCTTATTTACAACTTGGTACTTCTGTGGCGCTCAAAAATACGCCCCCGTTAAAAACAAACAAGCAAACAAACACACAGCAAAAACGAAGCGAGCGGCTGCCCGCCGGTACGAGGGGTGAGCACTCCGGGAGGCGCCGCCTCAGCAGCGGGAAACGGGGGTCTCCGCGGCCCGTCGGGCGGGCGGCGCTGTCCCGGGGAAGGCACCCCGGCCGCCGGCCGAAGTCGCCGGTGCCAGCCGCCGGGGGAAGGAGCCCCCCACCGCCGCCGCCGCCAGCCGGGCCCCGGCGCCGCCCCCCGAGGGCGCCGAGCGCGGAGCTCCGCCGGCCACCGCCCCCTCCCCGCCGCGCCCGGGGGCGGCAGCCGGAGCGGGGCGGGGCGGGAGCCCCCCCCCCCGCCCGCGGGGACCCTCCCTCCCGCCTCTCCCCGCCCCCGCGCACCGCCAGAGCCGCCCGGGGAAGCGGCGGAGAAGGAGCGTTTTCCCCGAGCCCCCCGCCGAGCCCCGGCCGCGACGGCGCGGCGCTACCCCGGCCCGGCGATGCTGAGGGAGAAGGAGGAGGAGGAGGAGGGAGGGCGGCCGCTCGCGGAATAGAGGCGCGGCGTGAGCGGGGCCAGGCACCTGCCCTGCCCCGCCGGGCTGCCGCAGGGCTCCGCGGGGCGACCCGACCCGACCCGACCCGCCGGCGGCGGTGGTCACCCGCGCCCTCTACCCTCCCCGGCCGCCCGGCGGAGGAGCGCGGACGGGCGCAGGGGCAGCCCCGCCGCCGCTGCCCCCCGCCGCCATGCGCTGAGCGCCGCCGCGCCCGTCCATGGGGCGGCGCTGAGGGGCGGCGCGGCGCGGCGGGGCGGGAGGGCGCCGGGGCAGGATGAAGTCCCTGCTCTTCAGCCGCTTCCTCCTGCTGCTGCCCTGGGTGCTCATCGTCATCATCGTGCTGGACATCGACAGCAGCCGGGCGCCGCTGCCCGCCCTGGCCCCCCGCGGCGGGGGCGGTAGCGGAGGGGCCCGGCCGGCGGCGGCGCGGGCGCCCCCCCCGCGGCGGGGGCCGGAGGCGGTGCTGCCCACCATCTATGCCATCACGCCCACGTACAGCCGCCCGGTGCAGAAGGCCGAGCTCACCCGCCTGGCCAACACCTTCCGGCAGGTGGCGCGGCTCCACTGGATCCTGGTGGAGGACGCGGCGGCGCGCAGCGAGCTGGTGAGCCGCTTCGTGGCGGGCGCCGGCCTGCCCTGCACCCACCTCCACGTCCCGACGCCCCGCCGCTACAAGCGGCCGGGGCTGCCCCGCGCCACCGAGCAGCGCAACGCCGGCCTGGCATGGCTGCGGCAGCGGCACCAGCACCTGCCGCCCCCCCAGCCCGGGGTGCTCTTCTTCGCCGACGACGACAACACCTACAGCCTGGAGCTCTTCCAGGAGGTGCGTGCGGGGCGAGGCGTGTGTGTGTCTGTGTGTGGGGGTGTGTGTCCCCTCCGCGGCCTTCCCCTCAGCCGCCCGCCCTTTCTCGCCTCCCCTCAGGCGTCCGCTTCGCCTCCCCTCAGGCACCTGCCGTTTCCCGCCTCCCCTCAGCCGGCCGCCCTTCCCCGCCTCTCCTCGCCTCCCCTCAGGCGTCCGCTTCGCNCCCCCCCCCCCCTCCTCAGGCGCCGGTCTCCGTCCCCGTCAGGCGGCCGCCCTTCCCGCCTCTCCTCGCCCCCTCAGCCTCCCGCCGCTGCCCGTCCCGTCCCGCCTCGCTGCGCGGGGCCGTGCCCCGTCCCTGCTCTTGCCGGCGCCCACCCAAATCCCGGGCACGGACGAGTCAGGCCCGCTCCCCGCCGCGGGCAGCCTGCGGCGCCCCGGCCCTCACCCGCGCTCCCCGGCGCTGCCTGTGTGTGACCACCCCTCTCTTCGTTTTAAGTTTCTTGTCCCTCACTTCCACACTCCCCCCACAACTTTTTACTGCTGTTTTCTTGTTTTCATACAGAGCGAGGCAAGTTTAGGGAAATACAAGGGATCCTGTGTTTGTGTTAAAACTGAGATGAAAAGCGCGCTGTCTTTGATATTATTTTTTTTTCAGGCTGTGTTCTTCTCCCTGTAGGGCAAACTCGCATCGGGAGTCGCCATCCTTCACAGCTTTTTCTTGGCGCGATTGAATTAAACCAGGGCCGGCTCCTTCACGTGGAGTTGCCCAGTCTTTTTGAAGCTCTTTAAAGCAGCAAATCGTTTGTGTAATGACTAAACACCCTTTCAAGGAGTCTCTTTTGTGAAGGGACCTGTTTTTGTCTCTATTGCAGACCCTTGGTGAAGCGCTTTGCTCTTGTTCGGTGGGAATTGGCAAGCACTCCGGGGAGAGGTTATCCTGCTCTCTTTCTGGGTTCCCCCTGGCAGGAAGGAGGGGTGTTTAATAAGTGGACATAAAACAGCAGAAAAAAGGTCATGTACATCTTTCGTGACAGCTAGAAGAGTAACCCTGGCAGGAAAATGAGGGAGGGAAACGGAAAAGTAGATTGGCAGCATATAGGGAACATACAGGGCTACAGACAAATTGCAGTCTTTTGCACCACTTTTGCTGGTGGACAGCACAGTATTTAGTGGCATGCACCCATATTCTGCAGTTTGGAAGCATTGTGCTTCCCCAAATGCTTTACAGTCAGTAGGTTAAAATGAATACGGTACACAGAAATGTGAAGCACGTGAAATTCCCTAGAGCAAGTTATTTTAGAAATGCTTATGTTCGTTTGTGCCTAGATTCGTAATGCATCCTTTTCCATTTCCAGCGTGTGGGCAGGTGCAGGGTCCCTGTTCAGCAGGGATGCCCTACTTCCTTGGCCCGTTTGGCATTCAGCATTGAAGCTGCTAATTTGAAGACCTTTGCCTGGAGGGTAAACCTTTGTTGTAATTGATTTTTCTTAAAATCTCCTGGTTGTGCTTGGCGCATAATAATGCAGAGTAATTCCACCTACCCGTTTTTGATGTGGTGGGAGTGTCCACCTCTGTTCAGGGATGTAAAACTAATCTGATTCAATCTTAGGGAGTCTGTAAATTGATACAGAAAATACACTTTCCCACAATGAGTAATGTGGGACAAAAGGTATGGGTTTTTTTCAAGTACAAACGTTAGGGACAAGCTAAAGGAACAATATTGGCAGGCATATCACTTGAGTGACCCCCATCTACTGAAAGGGGTTAAGTCAGGCTTATTCTTCATCTATCATTTCTGGTATTATTATTCTACTTGCTGTGAATGGTAAAATGAAAAGGTACAAATTACCTCTCTAACAAGCTAGGAAATGCAGGAAAGCAAGGGGATAAATCTCTCTGAAGGGTTAACCTTGAAGATTGCCTGTAATGCTTGCAATTTATGTTTCCTTTTGCCAACAAGAATGGTCACCTCGGGTGTGCAGCTCCGCAGTCCTAAGGCTTCTCTTTCACCAGGGTTCAGCTACTGAGGAATAAGTGTTTATTTGGAGCCCGTGTTTGCAGGCAAACACATATGCATGAATGAGTTTTCCCTGTGAAATGTGGTGGTTGGAAAGCTCTGTTACAGAAGCGGAGAAGGAGCTTTTGCTTCAGTTACGGCTGCAAGTTCCCACAGCTGTTGTTTGGGTCACTAACGAGATGTATGTAAGGTCTCTGGGACGCCGCTGGTAGTAACATGGGGAATGCCTTGTTGACCTGGCAAAGTTAATGGAAGTCCCTTGCCAGGCTTTACCAACGGGATGTGCTTTTATGACAAGTGGGAGGTTGGTTTGGAGAGAGCCAGTAGTCTTGTTTTCAGTCGAGGCACTGCTTGACAGTTCTGGGGTTTTTTTCTTAAAAAAAACTTCTCTGTGGATTCTGGCTTGACAACTCTGTAGTAAATCCCCATCTCTCCTTCAGGAATTGATTGATTTATGAGGGTAAACCGTGCTCGTCTTCTCCAAGCATGATGAGAACAGCTTCAGAACGTGTTGTGTGCAGATAAAATCTGGTAATAATTCCTGTCGTGAAAGTGGCAATAACGATACCTGAGAGGGAGGGTTTTTTCAGTTTGTTACCCTGCCAGGAACAATTCTCCAGGACCTGCAGTCGCATAATCCCAAAGGAGATCGAATAAACTGTAGTCTGCTCACTGGGGAAGGTGATATAAATGTAGAGGGATGAGACAGGAGCTCTGCATTCTGGTCCTACCACCATCCTGTGCTGGCTGCGTGACCTTCAGCACGTCACTGACGCAGGCCCAGGGACATGTGGGTTCCAAACTGCCGGCAGCAATGTCTGCTAGCATCTGCCCATGTTATAACATGCAGTTGTGTACGTTTGCTGGCTTATGAAATAGTAGGTCTGTCTTCTTTGTAACGGCTTTCTTCTGAGTCAAAGTTGGTTTCAGTAATAGCAGTGAGGGCTTGGGGGTTGGGAACCAATGCTAGTTAGGACCATAAAACCAATATGAGAGAAGCATTAGCGTTAGGGATGCGTTTTGCTCAGAGGTCGAAAAAGCGTTACAGAGCAGAAGGCATGTCAGCGAACTGCACGTCAGTGAAGGATTATGTTCAAGGCAGCTCCTTTGCTGTGGGTTTCCCTAGTGCCCTTACAGAAGACGGAGCCTTCTTAACAAAGCAAAAACCACAAAGGCTTTACTGCGAGTGGAGGTGTATAAGCCATAAGGGCATGATCAAAAAGAAGCGTGCTTTGCATGAGGCGCCATGGGATATTTCTGAGAGCTTTTGATGAGGAAATTCTGATCTCTGTCCAAAGTACTTCTGTCTGGTACTTATAGGAATGAGTACCTTATTTGATATGGAGTGAGCTGGACCCAGTAGACCTGGGCAAAATGTGTTTCATGGAAATCAGGAAAAAAACCCCTCCAGCTTATGGTAGTGTTTTGCTGGAAAATGTCACCATCTGTAGTAAAACTGAACCCCTCTGGTGCTGTTTATAATGGTCTTTTTTCCTGAGATATGATGGCGTGTATGTATAGCTTAGTTTTTGACTGGCAAAAGTATGTCCTCAAAGTAAAACTGGGCAGGGTCTGAGCAGGTTTAGTTGTTTCTAGAATAATGTGGAGAGCCTGATTTGTCTTTCAGCTGCTACAGTGTATTCAGCATTGGCTTAGCTGAGTGTTTTGTTAGGAAAGGCTCACCTTTCCTGGAAAGGCTTCAGGGAAAGGACCAATTGGTTCAGTGATTGTGAAATTCTTTAGAGTACTAACTGGGGCTGCAGCAACAATGAAGAAATATTTCCAGGGGTGGAGGAGTGGCCTTTAAGTTATTCCCAACTCTATCCATGTGAGAGTATAATGGTGGTCAGGTGAGAAATCTTGCTTTTACTTTAAAGCTGGTGGTTCTGGCATATTGTATTTTGTCACTTATTATTTTGGGATCCAGACCTCAAAAAGAATTTGTATTTTTTTCTGCTCAGATATGGTCTGTTCACCTGGAGGTGTCCATCTGCATCTCTGCGTCAAAAACAACAGTCCGCTCTCTGAAAATATCTTTTATCAGTTGAATGTCAGCCTGCGTTCTCAACAAAGCCACTGAGAGGCCTGAAATCCCAACTACTGTATTTGATATGCTTTACAGATGTTTCTGTGTGAATCATTATAACTTCTATTTTTTTACTGTGGGCTGTTCTTTTTGGAGTGACTCTGTTATAGTTTCTGTTGGGTTTGTGCTTCGTCTTATTCCTGAATGCAAGTTATTGTAATATTGTGACTGATGCTTAGCAACTGCCAATTTTACATTTTTAGACTTCCAGAAAGAAAACCTTAGATAAAGCTGGCGTTCCACCTTCGTAGAGAGATTTTAAAAACAAGATTAGCCTAAGCACTGGAAACCAAAGATAGACATAGCTAAGTTCCACTTCCCTTAACTCTTCACATCCTTCACATGTTTCTACATCTCAGTCATTTTCTCTGCCCTATCCATATTTTGAATAGTTGGCCAAAGGCCACTGCTGCCTTGGTCCGTATATGGATGTGGAGGAATTGGTGTTGGAGGTCCACTCTGCTGTTGATTGTGCAGACTCCCCTGAAACACTTGAGGGTGAGGGGTGAGCTGCTTAAGGAGTACAAAGAACAGAAGTAAAGGTCGTCATCATGTGTGAGAAAGTGAACTTGCTGCATTCAGAAATGCATTGATTTTCAGAGATTCCTATCTAGGTTTTATCTGTCACCTCTGCTCGTATTTTGCTCAGACACCTAAACTGAGATGTATGTGAAATTAAAATGCTTATATGTAAAACTATGATCTCCCTCACTGCCACCCCTAGCCCTTTGGTCACTGGTGTCTAAATGTTCATAGCAAGATTTGCTAGGTGCCTAGAGCATGCAGGTATGGCATTCACCACTGTCTTAGCTGAGTGTAGTTCAAGGATTGGCAGATTGGGTCTCCTTAGAGGAACCCACGCTATAAGGTGTGATCTGAATACAGCCTTGCTGCATGGAGTTCAAAGAAAATCACAGCGTTAATTGTCATTTCTAAGGGGAAAAAAAAACCCAACCCAAACCAAACTTTTCTTTAATGGCTTAGCAGTCAGCCCTGTTGCACGCTGAGTTGCGGACCAGAATTCAATTTGCTGTAGCTGTTGCCTGCACAAGAATGCCCTGGCTATTGAAGGTTAGGGCTGTCTAAGTCTGGTAATTTTCATAGTGGCACTGTAGAGCAGAGGGCAAGTTGTGTGAGCAATTTGGACTGAAAACATTTTCTTATGCCCCTGCCCTTCAGTGTCCCAAAAGGTATGTATGAAGGTAGCAGATATTCTCATGGCTCTTAACAGTTTGTAGCCCCCCAAAAATAAATGTCTGTTATTAAAAATTGAACAGAAATACTTGCAGGCATTGCACATCACACAGGCTTCAGTTTTACCATGATTGACTTTGTAAAATATTTTGAGAGTACCTCAAAAAAGACATTACATAAGAGGTAAATATTTACTATTTGTTCCAACTTTGACTAGGGAAGGGTTAGTGCTCCTTTGATAACTTTTACATACCTGTCCTAATATTTATACACTGTATTAAGATAGCTCTGTGTATTTTTTAATGGATATATTTATGCAAAAGATGTAAAAATAGTATAAGTGAATCTGTTTGTCCTTGAAAACATGGAGGTCTTTTGTTGTATCTCTTGGACCTGGTTGGAAAAATCAAATTTTTGCTGTAGTCTTAAAAATAACATTCAGTAGTCTAGACAGAATTAAGTATTAGCTGGCTGTCATTAGTTATTTTCTTCATCATAAAAAAAGATCTAAATATGAGTTAGCAGTGCATTAAATACCTTTCTAGTGTATAAATGATTTAAGAATACATGACAGATTTTAAATGCATACTGACGTTCCCCTTGCACGTAGACATGTAATACCTATGCTAAAGCAGTTGGATTAGAAAAGACTTTCTCTACAAACAATGAAATAGCTTAAAAATGAGAGGAAACAGTGACAAAAAAAGCTATTTGAAATAGATTTATTCAAGTCAGGGACTCTGGGTAACAAAGTACTAAGAACTGACTGTTTCTGCACTTTGACAGCAGTCTTTTTCTTTTTACCTGTGAAACTGATACTTTTACTATTAAATTAATTACAAATGGGTCAGCAGCTCTTCAGAGGTACAGTGAACGCAACCTGGTAGAATAACAGAAAATAGGATGAGAAAAAGTATTAGTAAGTAGAAGGGCCAAAAGGAAACATTAATAGCAAATGTTTTGGAAGTCTTCCCAATCCAGAGAAATTGGCTCCTAACTGCTTTAGTTAAATTTAGTCCCATTTTCTCCTGTACGGAAGCAATATTGACATTTGTGCCCAAGGATGCTGATATAATTTAGAATCATTAATCATTGTATATCTGACATGTAAAACGTTGTTTGAGAGAAGGGGGAATTAATCTATCCTCCCTTTGCAGTTAGATTGGGTACGAATCAGCAGAGGACGTTAAAGGCAGATGTTTGGAAAAAAGCTTTCTAATAGTGAGGATGATGATGCACTAAATCGAATCACCTGTGAGGGTTACAGAGCAGGCTAGATCAATGAGTGACAATTTTTTTTGATTTTGTAGACCATTTCTACAAGCTTTCCCATGGAGACATACCCTTTACAGTCAAGTTTACTGACAACACACTTGCTTTTTGAAGTTACTATCCCCTAAGAATCACAGTCCCTGAACCACAAAAACCACTGGCACTGATTTTCTATGGCTCCTTTGAAGTAATGATAAGTAGGGGCAGAAGCTCCATTTAATGCCCAAGTAAAGGGGCATAGCATCGTTGCAGCTGAGCTGTCCCTCTGACTTCTAGTGCAGTCGCATAAGTTGTTGAAGCAGAATTCGGCTTTAAATGACCTGTGAGTAATGCAGGATGCCTGCCGGAGAAGTGATAGGGAACTTGTCTGTGCTTGTGCTTTAACCCGTAACATTTTCTCCTGTGAAAGCTGTAGTGAAGGAGCTCTGGATCCTGTCTTTGGTAATAATAAATTGGAATTTTGCTTAGAAATCTGTTCGAGTCTTGCTGGGATGGGGAGGGGGGTAAGCCTGGACGATAACCTGTAGCCTGACCAGTACAGATCACAAATTACACAGGGGCTGAGGTTAGAGAGAGCAGGGGGAGGAAAAAAAAGCTTACTATGTGTGGCAGCCAGATTTGCATTTGCTGAGAGCTTTGAATCCCAAATAGAAACGCATCAACATTATGCTGCAAAAACACTAGGATGGCTGTTCCAGCCTGGAAGCCTTTTCACTGTAGGAAATATGGCCATGTTTCCTTCTGCCTGTCATTTGCTTTCATTCCCCTTGGGCTTTTATATTTTGTTACTGGCCTGGTATCTTCCCTATCCATCAGTCCGGCGCATCCCATTAAGCAGCTTTTCTTGATTGACTAATGAGATGCTATTTTTGGCAATGCTTTTATCAGTATCTCTTTTATTGCTTGGCTCCATTTTCTGCATTTTCACTTGTTAATCTTTAGTGGATCCTCTATTGATACTGTATTTACTGTTATATGCCAGTCACTTCAATGGGATTTCTTTGGTCGGTTGTTACTCCTCTCCTGTCATTTCCTTGCCCCTTCCTTCCCAGTTGTGTTCCCCCCACTTCATATGGGTTTGTTCTACAATCTTACAGAGGCCTCTTCTCATCTTCCCCCATGCAGTACATCAGTCTTCTCCTATGCCCAACACCCCCTTTCAAATAATCAAAAAGTAAATAGAGGACACAAGCGTATCCAGAGGGAGATTCATCCTACCTTCAGATAGCTGTCTAAGCCAGGCAGGACGAATCACGCCAGTAGGTTCCTGTCTCTGTTCATTAACTACAGAAGTCTAACTAGGATAGACCTGATACCTAACTTAGAGAGTTAAGTGTAAGTAAGATGAATACCACTCATGTAAGCTACTAGGACTTAAAATGCTGAGTATTAAGATAGCATGTGCTACCGCACATTAAAATGGCAGGTAGAAGAGTAATTTAGGAAGCTGTTTGTAAGTTATAGGATTTTGGCAGTTGTTTAACCCACAGTGCTAAAGCTATTTAGAATTAACATGTTTTTGAATCACCTTTTTCTGTCCCAATGATTAGCAGCATCAAATTCCAGATGCAAGTTGGCCTTTTAATCCAAATAATAGCTTTCTCCCCATCATACATAAATACAGCCTTAACACATCAGTATATTAAATGCAGTAATGCTGTTATCAGAAGATTAAAAGAAATATTCTGACTTTCATCTGCCTAGCACATCCTGAGTCTGTAAGGTATTTCAGAATTAGCATAAATACCAGTCTAAATGTGCTCTTTCAGTTTGTACTTAAAGGGATTGCTGTATTCTTGGCACCTGCTTATTTCATTCTCCAAAAATGTAACCCGTGAAAATAAAGAAAGTAACCTAAGGACAAAATAAAGAGCGCTTTAAAAGGTTACTTACTTCCTTCTGGTGTGTGGTAGCTTTGCTGGCTTAACTCATAGACACCAAATGGACCCAAGACTGTAGTAATTAAAACTTCTTGGGTCATTTCATGCTGGTTTCATGAGCTTGGTGAGATACTTTTCATTGACAAGATTTTCCTACTTGCCTTGTAAGGTAAAGTATTAGTGGAAATCAGCCTGGTTCTGTTAGCATAAATGCTGTGGCTGCTATTAACCCAATTCAGAAGTCTCGTGTGATCTGGCTTATTTTGCAGTATAACTGCCCAAATGCTCACTGTGGGAAAAGGCAGGGTATGGGCTTACTGTGCATTAGCTACTCTGTTGTAGTTGGAGTGCGCCTGCCCATGCCTTGTGGCATTTTATTTTTACCATGGGTAGAGGCAGTCGGTACAGGGTAGCTAAAATGCTGTAAATCAGTACACTAGTAATTTGTTCAGGTATCTATACCCTCCGGAAGATATTAATGGCAACACAAAAAAGTTAGTGGGCATCTGTGTTCATCCTGCGATTAATACTGGTGTGGCACAGTATGTGGCTTGATCATGCCCTGGGAAACTGATTGGAAACTTGCCTGTGTAGACAAGCCCAACAGGATGTTGCCCTGTGTCCATTTCTGATGTGTTTGGATGTTAATATAAATACACTGCTAGAAAAAATTTGCAAAATGGATGTATCATTAAAACCAGAGTTAAGAGATCTTCATGAGGGGGTTTGACTGATTTCTATATCCAAATAGTTAATTGCTAACTCTGCATTTCCTAAATGGAGGAGTGAGAGAGGTTGGAAAAATAATCTTAAGCAGGGAGAACGATTATAGGCAAACATGTTTAACAATAACCTGTAGAGAGATTCATGGCAGTCTCTCACTGGAAATTAAATAGGCAGTGGTTTGGATAGAATCCTTATGATGAGAAATCCCTTTATTGCCAATTGTATACATACTCTGTTCTTATCCAGTATGTACTGCTGCTACTGAGTGAAATGGTCTGACTTGCTGCAACAGTTATTAGAGTGGAAGCGAGAGAAGTTTGCTTAATGAATTTAAAGATACACAAAGAATTGGAAGGAGAGAAGGTGCATGCCTCTCTTCTGTGTGTACATAAATATTTGTGGATTTTTAAATATCTATTTTATGGCTTCCCTATGTGAAAGTTCTCCTAAGAATCTGCTAATGTTTCTAGCTTAGAAATGTGAACCAGAGTGATGCGATGTCTTTGTTTTTTCTGGTGCATCTCCTGGGAGTCTAGATGATCTGCATGATAAATCTTTTACCTTGGCAGAAAGAGAAGGAAGTGTTTAATATTTAACCAAGGTTGTCTTTTACTTCAACATCTATCGATAGGGCACTGCAGTTACAAATATGTAAAACTGTGTGTGTTTTTGCAAAAAAGGAGTGCTTGGAAGGAGAAAGGGATAACCTTTCCCTAAGGAAGAGGCCTCAACTGCACTAGAAGAAAAGAGATTGTTTTAAAAATTGGTCAGATTAAGCCCACGTTACACTGAAATAGTTTAATACTTGTTTAAATAGGACCACGTTTCAGCACAGCAGTTAAAACAGTGGCTTTTGAATCAGTGTGGTTAAATTGTGCGAGTTGCTGTGTCCATGCACTCATCTTCTCAAGTTCTCACGCCAGACTGTCAGTGATTTTCCCATGGGGAGCAGCACATCAGGTTCGTGTCACGTTATCTCCTGTTTACTGAAGAAAAATGGTCTACTAACCAGTGAACTGAATTCACTGCATCCCAGCCATGCAAGCTTTTTGCTAAAGAAAGAGTAATTTTTTAGTACCTGTAGATTCCTCTAGGTTAGATGAATTTTCCAGAATTACATTTAGTTATTTTTACACCATTGTGAAAAACTCCTGTTACTGATAGCAAACGAGCAGAAGCATCCTGCCCGACCTGCTTTCTGTCCACAGAAACTCAATAGAGCTTTTTGAGAGACAATGTAGAAATTAAAAAGGCTTAGTCCAAACTTAATCTTTTTTTGTGAGCCTTTAATAGATGTGAGCTGCATCTGTTGTACAAATCTGGTATGCTGCAGGTAGGGGAAGAGTTGTGCATCACAATTTCCTGTACTCAGTGTATTTGTTACCAGTCTCAAACTAATTGTACTTGTCATAATGTTGTGTGTATTTGTTAATCATTATTATAATATTCTCTCTTGCTGGGCTTGTACGATATGTAAGCAGTCTATAGAAATAAGCCTACTGCCAGAATGCTACAGTCTTGTAGGTAGAAAAGATCTAGTACACCTTTGGAAACCCAAACAAACAAACAAGAGTATAAATACTGTTTTTTCATGGCTTTGAAAATTTTTGTTATAAAAAATATTATGAATAGGATATTTTCAGTAGAACTGAGGTGCCTACAGGCTAGAGAGCTGGAGAGTTCACAGAGAATGAGTGGGCACACGCAGCTTTCAAATGCTTACTCTGTTGGGCTGAAATAAGCTAGAATTGCTTTTAAATACCTAGCCTTGATGATTAATGTGCAGGCTCTCCACCAACACTTACAAAAAAAGCCTACTAGAAAAACGTACATGCAGTCACTGTGTGCCTGCCTCTTGCAGATGCGCACAACCCGCAAAGTATCGGTGTGGCCTGTGGGACTGGTAGGAGGACGACGGTACGAGCGCCCGGTTGTGGAAAATGGCAAAGTTGTTGGCTGGTACACTGGCTGGAGAGCTGACAGGCCCTTTGCTATTGACATGGCAGGTAGGTACCACGTTTCATGATACATGAATGTTTCTCATAATAACTATTCTTACATTTTTTTATGAGTGGAACAGAAACGGATGTTTCGGTATAAGCAGCTTTTAAAACTTCTGAAGTGCATCCACTGTACGTAGCTCTTCAGCACTAAACATCCTGGAAGTCTTAGCTTGCACATCTCATCTAATGAAGTTACTTCTTGGTGATACCTGAACTTACTTTCACTTGTTTTTAATTTTGTGCAGCAACTTGGCTTTTATGGTTTATAAATTGTTTGTCTGAAACAAGTTAATTGTAAATTAATTAATCCAGTTAATTTTTGCAAGGAGCCCCTGCCTTTCATTGTGTCGTCAGTCTACACCAGGCAGTATAAATGCAGACCCTTCTTAGACCTCATGTTGTAAAATGCTACTTTATAATGAAAATATTCATTTTTTTTATTGTTTATTTGGAATGTTGGTGATAACTGTAGATGGATATAGTTTGAAATGCTGGGCTTAGGGGAAAAATCAGTGACAGCTATAGCCTAGTAGATGAAGGCAGAAAAGCTTCAAAATGGACCTAATCAATCTTCTGCTGTGAAGTTAGCACACCGCATAGCTCTGTCTTGCTGTCAGTCCATGCTTAGACAATCTTTTGTATATATTCACAACTGTCACATGAATCACCAGTGTGCAGAAGTCTGATTTCTGATGTAGCAGCAGCTGGTTTCCCAGCAATGGATACAATATTTGCACTTAAGCATATTCTGTATTCAGGAAGGAGAGGAAAAGGAAAAAGTAGGAACACAAGAGCAAGAATGAGGTAGAAATAGCCAGCCATTTTCTTTTTTCCTGATACCCTTATGTTTTGGGAGAGGGAAAAGGACAATGCTTTCTCATCTCAACAGAATATATTTATGTGGATTGAAATGTTTGATGAAAAATATGTACAGTATTTACAGTACAATTGGATAAAAAGAGGAAAGGAGAACTAATAGTTGTTAACACCTCAAAGGCAGAAACGTCAAGAAGTGAATTCTTCAGCACTGTAGAAGCATTTCAATTTAATAGTATCACCTGGCATGAAAATATTTGAGTGTCTAGGTAGAGGCATTCCTCAGAGTAGAACTAGATATGTCAATCCCTAAACCTGTGTAGCCTGTTGAGGACTAGAGCTGCACATTTTAATGGTCTCTGCCTGTGGATTTATTGATTTGATTTGCAAATTTACAGATTGATACTATGCTATAGAAGTGGTTACTTACAGGCACTATAAAGATGATAGCATGGTTCATAATTCATTAGCAGCAGCCATTACACAACATTGGCCAAGGGAGTCTAACTCAGACACAAAGAGATACATGGAGAGTTCTCAAGTTGTTGTTTACACTTTGCAGTTGCTGGCTGAATCACTGGCATGAGGGAAAAACGGCTCCATTAGGAACATTATCTGCGTGTATTTTTACCGAAGTCACGGAAGGGAGGGTTATAGAGACAAAGATACAAGGGTTGAGAGCATAGGAAGTTGTTGCAGATCTACAAACAGGGAGTTAGTACTCTGTGAGAAAACTTTCATTAGTCTTCAAAAAATAACTGATTAAATCACATTTTTTATTTCAGCAAGGAAGGAAATGGGTGCTGGGTTGGCTGGTAAGAAAAAAATGTTAAGTTTGCATCATCTTCATTCCCCTCAGGAATATGGTGGAAGGGCAAAAACAGAACAGAACCTGTAAATCCAGAACTGCATAGGTGTCTGAACAGCTCCAGGATGCATGTTAACACTCCGTTTTCCACCCTTGTCAATCCTCTGACCCCTCAATATACCCTTGGGTACTTGTTAACAAACCTAAGTCCATGCTGTAGTATGTCACTGCCATTCCTCCTTCTGCTGGCACCAAATATATAAGCAACTCTGGTTATACCATATATAGCACATAAGGAATTCCAGGGATTTCTTTTGAAAATACTACCATGAAAAAAAATAGGTGCGTATATTAAACTGCTCAGCTGTCTACAGCTGTTTAATGTATTCCCAAGGCACTGGCAAGGGGGCTCTCCTTGGTTTACAGAACTATCTTTCTGTAGTGATTTTCACAATAATTTGATTGTGAGGCCGGGTGTGAAAAGAATGACTGCTTAAAAGGTTTAGGACCGCTGATTTAACTTGTGGCTGTTCAGAGGAAGCACATCCTTGCTTTTAAGCACATAAACTTCTAATTCTAGACTTCAAGATACAGGGCCAAATTCAAATCTACTGCAAGTGGAGACAAGTCCTAGTGATTTCATTGGGATCAGCTCAAAAACCCTAGCTGACCAACTTCCCTAGATTCTTCTTTGAAATGTACTCACACACGGCAGTCACATTAGACCAGTTCAGGAAACATGGCTTATACCTTTTGAGAAGTTTGTGGTCGACACTGCTGTTCTCCAATGCTAAATTGCATTCAGAAAGTAGAGTAGCTGTCTCCTGTGTTGCTTCTTGTCTGGCAACCAACACACTGTAAGAATTAGTTCTGGTGTTTTTTAAGTTCTGCCTCAGTTTTAGCTGTAGGTGGTTCTGGAGTTTGACACAGACTTCCTTACCCTCAAGGAAGAAAAGCAAGAGAGAACTGGGTATTGTAAGCAAAAAGTGGCATAGAGTCCGAGGTGGGCATTGTGTTGTGTTGTTTATTACAGACCTGATTTAAAATATTCTATATTAAATGATGCTGTCAGTGATTTACTGTTGGCTTGTTCCCAGTGCCAGAGTTTTTCACCACCCATGAGAACAAGTTAGATTGTGATTCTCCCACTGTCAAGATTGCTTAAGGAAAACTGATGAATGCTTTAACGTTAGCATTCCAGGAGCTGCTTCCTTCAGTCACAGAGATTAATCTATGCCTGTGAATCATGGGGCAAGCAGATTTTGGATTTGTGGTCCAGAGCTTATCCACTGTGCCTTAAGTCCCTAAGCTAGGGGCCTGAGCAACCTTTTTTTTTTTTTCCTTTTTGCCCCGCAATTTTGCCATAGTCTGAGGTCTTTAGTACCGCTTATCTTTCTTATGCTAGTCTGTTAATCATAGAAGCCCAGGTTGGAAGTAACCAAGAAAGATCATCTGATCCAACCTTTAGAAAAGGTTGAAAGAAAAAAAGTCTAATTTTTCAAAATGTTCAGTGAAACAGTATTCCCACGTTTGATTTAGGATCATCCAAGCTTTATTTTGAAAGCATTGGAAAACACTGACGTTATTAAAAATAGGAAAAAAAAAGTTTAAGTATGCAGTTGTAATCATACTACAACTAGTATGACAATATAATGTGGAGAAAACTCAGTTGAAACAAACAGTTTTGAATGGCACTGCAAAACATGACATATTTTTTCTCAATCTGACACAGCCACTGCTAGATGTCAGAAGTACAAAAGATTTTCAGTGAGTGGCTATGGCAGCCACCAAACTCAAAAAAACTCCAAAACCACCCCTTCATCAGAGGGTAACAACTATTTTAAATGTTGTCGAGTTTAACATAGAGAGCCTCTTTCATGGTAAATTAACTGTCAGCAGATGCCTTTGTTCTGAACTACAAAACCTCCTGGTTGAGCACCCCTACCTTATTGCAACCCAAACAGTATGTCACAGGGAGAAGATACTTGTAGGAAGCTGCCCCCAAACCATGCCATGTTCAACAAGCCAAAGGTAGAACCTTGAACTGTGTGGAAACCAGTATATCCGCTTCAACACCAGTACTGAGTGTTAAATGATATCCTGAAACGATAAACACTCTCAGTTTCTAGCTTGCCTTCAGCTACTATCCTATCTAGAGCATTCAGGAAGCAAAGGCATTAATCACGGCAACAAAATCTTTAAAGACCATCTCAGTCTAACCGGATGAAGAAAAATGTCTCTGCCTTTTAACAGAAGCCATTGATCTAACACAAGTCAAGGTGTAAATTAACAGAAACAGCTTCTGTGGAAAGAAGCACAGATGTAATCTTTGCTGTGTCTCCCAGGTATCTTGTCCTCCAGCAAATTCATCCTTATCTGGGTGGCTCTTCAGCCAATTACATTTAATTTACAGCCTTGCATTAAACACAAAAAACCAAACACACCTCTTCACACGCTGGCTATGAAATTGTCCTGTGGCATTTCACGTGACCTTAAGCCGAGTATGACCTTGTAGGAATAATGATCAAGCAAAAGAATTGTATGCACGTAGCACTGTTCCGTTATGCTATGCTGGAGACAGTAATCCCAGATAAATCCCTGTTTGGGGATAGAATTCAAAATAACAGCATCTTTTCATCTATTACCACAGGATCGTTATCTACTGAGAGAAATAACTAGTGCCACTCTGGTCAAAACCTAAGCCATCTCCTCTCTTTTTGATGCCAAAATTATCTGTCTGTGATAAAAAGTCAGCTGACAGTTGTCATGAGAAAATGGTTTCCCTGAAGTCCATTGGAAGTCTAGCTACACGAAGACAAAGTGTCATACGTGTGAAATCAAAGCAGTTATAAAGCAGAGCTGAAGAACTAGAGAGGCAGGAGATAAGTCTCCTCCAATTATTTTATCTATTCAAGTTGCTGCTTTATTGGTTTTTTTTAAGAAACAAAGACTGCGTGACCACTGATCAAGGAAACAAACCTCAGGCCACAGGCCGGTCAGCACACTGTAGTCCGTGTCCTTGCCATGTGCAACACTCAGTTTAATAATCTGACTTTTATTTCATGCCTGAAAACATGGGGGGATTTTGATAACACCCTAAAATGGTGGTTTGCAATAGCATGGTAGCAAGGGCATGTTACATGCTGGGGGTATGGCACATCTGAAGACCTGTGTGTAGGAGAAATCCAAGGGTTTGAGGAGCAAGCTTTGCAACAAGAAAACCTAGGAGAAATTAATGTATAGTTAAGTATGGGGTGGTGGGCGGGGGCAGGGAGCCAAGCTGAGACACACAAAGATAAGCAGCAGAAAATCTGCATGTCTCTTCTGCTTAGAATGGATTCCTTCTCCAATCTCAAAACTAGGACACTACCCTAATTTTGGTGTTTACTTCATTTTCTCCTTCATGGATGACCAGCTTAAATCTTAAAAAGTTAAATCTTTTTAAAAAGAAACAGCAGCTCACACAGCTGATGAGGGCTCCAATAATGCCTTCCCTTGCAAAGCAAAGGCAGGTGGGGGACAGGCACACAACAGAGCAAAATATCAACCACACTAAAGCCCAGTTGCAACAAAAGATTATATTGTTTGTTCTAACTGAAGAAAAAAAAAAAAACCAAACCCCTAACCAAGAATACTGAACTGAATCAGGCCAATTTGTTCAGCAGCAATAAGTCTATGGTCATCTTTCGAGATGCAGAAAGCTGGCTGCATCCCTCTATTGCTGAGGGAGTTTAAACTCAACCTCGGCTCTTCACAAACGATCGCACCAGGATGGAGCCCACCACATGCTCCCTCACAGCCAGGCTGCCAGAGCAAGGAAGCAGTAGAGGCCTGCAGCCTGCTGAAAACAAACCCCTACCTGGGAGAGAAGCCCAGACTGCCATTCTTTGCCCCGGTATTACCTGCCTAAACCCAGCAGCTGCAGCAGCAAACAGCTGGATCCCAGCATTGCTGCAGCCTGCAGAGCCGGAGCTGCAGGGCTTAACTACACAGAGCAAGAACAGGCTACAGCAAAGTCTCACACCTCCGGGAAGTCTTTTATTCACTAGACTGCTCTGCAAGGTGTGGATAAAAGCCCTTTCCATCTAGACACCTATTCTTCTTTATCTTAGGATAAAATGTATAAAGTTAAACATGTTTTCTTCAACCGTGTCTGTCAGTGAATTGGGACCTCAGTGTACATCCAACCCATAGTCTTCCTGTGCACTGTCCAAATCTTTATTTAAAACAAAAATAAAATCATTTTCCGTTATCTTCCTGTGCTTTGCTACAAGCAAGAGCGCATTAGTTAAGATAAAAGTGGTTTCAGTGTGCCTTCTTTACACAGATTGCAGTAATTACTTCCTTATATTTTCCTCTTTAAAAGGCTCCCATAAAAGCCACAGATAGTTTCAAGGAAAATACAATAACAAGATAATTCTAGTAAAAAAGAGGACAGATTTCTATTCCATTAGATACAGTTTTACTCAGTTAAAAATGAGAAAGTTTTAATACCGGCTTTAGAATTAAATGTTCTTGCAGTGTTTCAGAACAGATGTCAGAACTGTTACTACTGCTGTTACAAAGGGACAGCTGGAACCACACTGAACTGATGAAAAAAGGGTTTCTTTGGCAGGCTTGGCAATTTGACATAAGGAGTTACAAACGTAATTTTTCCTTACAAGTGTATCAGTCGAGTTTTGAGTCATACTTAAAGCAGCATACACACGACAACCTTGCTGAATGAAAAGTGGAAAGTTCTATAAATAACGGCAAATTGGAGATTCACGAGAGCTGCTTCAGAGGGGGCGAGTTTGTTCAAACTAGCGATTTCTCACTTTGTAATCTCCTTTGAGGGACCTAACATGCATTACTGGAGGAAAGCATTGCAAAGAGAGGCACATGCACTGATGAAGCCCTTTGAGTCGGGCTCTGCAATGCACAGATCAGGTACAGGCTGTCTTGCACAGCACCGTTGGTGAAAATGATTCACAAGTCCACATTAAGTATGCGGTGTGCAAGACAAAACATTAATATGGCTTGGCTTTCATCAACAATAATGTTAAAACTCTCTAAAGGCTAAAAATCTCTGGAGACCACAGCTGTTGCAACTAATGTATTTTAACATTTTTTTCTGATTGTCACCTTTAAGCCTAGTTTGTACAGTATAAATCTCATACATTTTATTTTACTTAAAATTTAGTTTTATTTCTTAATTAGAAATAGAAAGGAAGGATGGTCTGAGATCTTGGCAATACCTGACATTTCAGGAAAAAAAGCATATATTCTCTACATGACAGGAAATTGATTAAACACGTTGAAAATATGGGGCAATTCAAAAAATCTAATTGCACCTTCAGGGCAAAACAAAAGAGTGTAGGATGTACAAACCTACCAAATTGTGTCTATCCATATAATCAAATTTACACATTTTTGAAAAGAACATGGGAGATTTCTAGGCTTAAGTGTAACTTGCACAAAAATGTAAAGCCTAAAGGTTTTTTCTTAACATTTTTCCCCTGCTCTCTCCAAGGATTTGCTGTGAGTCTTCAAGTCATTCTATCGCATCCGAAAGCCGTATTCAAACGTCGTGGTTCTCAACCAGGAATGCAAGAATCCGATTTTCTGAAACAGATAACAACAGTGGAGGAACTGGAACCAAAAGCAAACAACTGCACAAAGGTACTGATTTCCACATTTACTAAAAAGCTTTCTCATCACCTCTGCCGGTGACTGTACTAACACAAACGTTATTTCATAGGTTCTCGTATGGCACACACGAACAGAAAAAGTAAATCTAGCTAATGAGCCAAAATACCATCTGGACACAGTCAGTATTGAGGTATGACCCGGAGACACAGTTACACGGGAAGTACAGGACAATGGATGCGCCAGAACAGTCTACTTCTGCGCGAGACCTTTTAATAGTCATCTGATGGACTTCTGTGGGAACAAAAGGAAGCTGTCAGATACTCTAATAAGCAAATCAAGTGGGTGTGCTTTGTTCTAACTTGTTTGCATGCATTTCTGAACTCTCGTCTTAATAAACTGACACTTACCTTTGTTTTAAGGCTGTTTCCACATAGTAAAAACAATCAAGAGAAACGTGGCTGCAATGGAGTATTTTCAAAATCAGCATTTCTGTATATACTTTTTGTATTTATCCAGCTTAATGGTGTAATTATAAACTGATTTTAAATCACAAACTGTTGATCTAAATATTTGCATAAATGGATCCTCCAAATTGAACATGTCTTCCTTCATTAAAAGTAGACTTCTTGAAGAAATAGCAGTCAAGTAGGTCATACAATAACGAAATAAAAACCCACAATCATTTATGGATTTATCCTTTTAATATAGGGAAATAACATTTTATCATTACGAGGCACCATAAAATGTAAACACAATCACTGTCATAAACCTGGATATCTCTGCAAGGAAAAATATATCTGTTCACACTGAGTTACCTTGTATGCATATTGTGCCGCTAGTCCTCAGCAGTAATACTGTGTGCGTGCCTCCTGAGCCAGATTGGATACTTTATCGCAGGAAACTCAAATGGATCAAATGCTCATTTTTAAAAGAATAAACTATTGATTTGTAGAACTACAGCAACATCCAGGTTTATCTTTCTTTCAATAACCATATTCCCTGTTATGCACACCATAATAACATCACAGTGAAATGTATGATGAAACAAAATTTGTTTGATACACTAGAAAACATTGCTCAGTGATACATTTACATTCTATTTATATATGATTAAACATTTGTTCATACAGTACCTTCTACAGGATTACTGGGTAATTTGGGGGGGTCAGGGTTCATATTTTTGGATATTACTAACATGATAGCTACATCCCTTATATGCAAACATTTGATCTAGAATTTTGAGGGAAAAAAATTCAGTATGTGGTTAAGCAGCTTCTTAAATATATGGTCTATGAAATCATATGCATTGTATGAAAACGCTGCCAATGATATATAAATGTATTCTTGATTTGCTTTTCACTACATCAAATTTAAATCAATATAGACCACAACACGGTCAGTCAGTCATATTCTTAATCTGAACAGCTGGGGAAAAAGAAAAAGAATATGTACATGGAAGGAACAGCGAAAGGAAATGCATTTGAACAAGGAATGTTAGGTGGCTCTTCTGGGCGAGACTTCCATCGCAGCTTTCATTTCCAGAGTTGTGTGCTGAGAGTCTGACCAGAGGAGCTTCCAGTCCATCCTGCCGCTGTGCTGGGGGGCTGGCCAAAGCCCATCACGTTGCTGGAACTGCTGAGATTCATTCCAGCCATTTGCTGATTCATCTGCGGAGCATACACACAAGCCTAATTAGCACTGGTGCTGAAACACAGCACACTACGAGCCAAAAACCAGCCAGCAAACTAGCAACCCAGTTAAAGTAAGAAATACTCATTTTAGGGAAACTTATTAAATAAAAATACTGACTCAATGTAAGTTTCTATGCATGTTTCAAGATAGCAGCTTTTCTGGAATCAGTTTCTGTTCAAGCGATGACCGTTACAGGTCGGCTGACTGGCTGCAGCACTGGGCCTGTGTGTCAAGTCGGTATAAAGACTCCACTAGTGAATTTACAGAGGGTGTGACAAAGGAGGGCGATGCCCCTCAGCCGAGAAGAGCTTGCTTTCAAAGTTTCAACGCTAACCAACAGAGTTGTGGCAACTGCGAGAAAGAACCAGCAAAGCGAGTAATACAGCCTTGTCTACGTTTGCAACTCCAGATGGTTTTTGTTCCAGTAATATTTGCTTGGAGACCTCAAAATCTTGAATACACAAATTTTTATAGAAATTGTCCATTTTGGTGGCAATCAACAAAGAATGAGCCACATTTATAGACTTGAGTATTATTTAAATCTAACTATTCTTGCTAAAGAATCTACTCAAGATACCATAATGTCTCAAAAACCAAGTGAAATAATTCACATGAAATTAAAGATGATATCTAGTTAAAGGTGGGAAAGAGTTCAAAATTCAGCACGTTCACTTCAGGGATGGAGCAAAAATATTTCTACTCGCTACAAATATTACCCAGTCACTGTAATTTTCAGTGCTCAATGTAAAAAAGTTCTTCAGGTTACTCTCCCTTGCCTTCTAAAAAATGACCTCTTATTGAGAAACCAGAAACCTCGCTGTACAGACAGAGTGAAGATGCCCCCTCTCATGAGTTTGAGAGCAAAAGTGCATTTGGAGCAATTAATAATCAGAGCTGATGAACAGGGATGTTGGACAAACAACATTAGATTCAAGTTAGAGACAGCTTTAGGTAAAAATCAGAGTTCGTGTAAACATGAGCGAACAATACTGGGTTGCAAAATGAAACTGAAACACTGATGAAAAAAAATTGTTAAATAAATTACAAACTAATATTTTGGGGTAAAATTCAGCACTGTGCTTTTACGTGCATATCTGCGAAACCAACCCACCACTGACCATGGAAATTCAAAAAAGCTGATGAAAACACGCTTTACCGAGTTGTTAATCTCTCCTGGAGCAGAATTCTTAGGCAGTAGACTGTATATGTATAAAGTGTGCTATTCTGGTAAGCAAAGCGAGCTCTCCCCCTTTCAACTGGAGCCAGAGATTAGATCACAGCTCCCCGAGGAATCAGTAACGCGGGATGTGCCAGGAGTGCAGAAACACGTTAAGCACTTGTGCTACGAGCCAACTGTTACTATGTATTTGATAAGAAGCATGATTTTAATTTCAAAGCTGATACGGGGTTGTTTTAAAGTTAGATACCTAAAAAAAGCCTGTTAACAGTAAATCCACAGATTTTTTTTTCGTTTGACATTGTGAAATTCTCACCTTTTAAAAATTACTTTTCAAAGCAGAATGGCAGCGTGTATTTGCAAATAGGGGCTGTTTTATCCATGTAAGAAACGCTGCTTACCTTCTTAAATGTTCACACCACAGGACTGAGTAGAAGAGTAAAAATTAAGATAATCAAATCTAAGGAAGTCACTAAGGTTCACTTCCTGAATTACTAGAGTAAGCAGCATGGAATTATTATATTGTTCTTATAATTCAAAGAATAGCATGAAAAAAAATAGTTGCTAGTATCCATACTGAACTCCAAGGGAATCATTTAGGTGTGTTTCTTCCCGTCCCCCCCAATAACCTCTCAAATACCCGATTTCCAGAGTTTCACTGTATAATGTAAAAGTATAGTACTAAGTGTACACTAACACTTTTAGGGAACTTTTTAAACAAGTTTAAGAAATTTAAATAAAGTAGCACAGAAACGGTACAGATAAATAACGGATTCAGCTAAGCAAATTATCTACAGGAGAATGTTAAGAGTGCAAAGCAATGCACATTCCACTGAAATTCATCTTGAGGTCTGTAAATGAAAGTATTAATTGTTAATGGCTATCCTCAAGCAATTAAATTCCTCTTTTAGTTATAAGGCTGTGTTTACATGTCAATATTTTGTAACTGTGGCTAAGCTAGCTTTTTACCTGGGTATTTCAGATGCCGGGATGAGAGTAGCTACAGAAGCGGAGAACTGAGTCTGGTCTACCTTGGCAAAACCTTACTCTCTGCTTATATATTAGATGTCTTTAATTATTGACTGATCGTTTTTCCACGTGCCTCTGAGCAGTTCATAGTCCAGTGGTCTGTGACTTGGCTACACCGTACCTTTCCTCCTACAGCCAAACATTTTGTATCTGCAAAGCGGCGTCTTTGCTAAAGCACTCTTGTCTGGGAACAGCAAGTCTTTACCTGAGAGAGGTTCCATTGAGCTTGTTGGTTTTGTTGCAATCCATACTTATTTTGTGGCGTCACCATCTGTCCCACCATTCCACCTTGAGGTCCAACGACATTTTGAGGAAGTCCCATCACACCAGTTTGTGTAGTACCAGTAAATCCATTGGGCATTCCCATTCCTACCATCACACCTGTGCTCTGTCCCATGACTGGCACCGACTGTCCCATCATGTTTCCCATCATCCCGGTTGCTGCAGGCACAGGAACTCCCATGGCAGGAAAGCCTTGAAAATGTGTTGAGGGTTGTGTGGTAAATGGCATAGAAGATGACCCCATGAACATACCTGTACCAGAGAAGGGAAGACTTCAGCAGAAGTGTTTTGTGATTTTTCTGCCCCACCCCAATAAGTCAGAAGCGCACCAAAATAATTTTAAAGGGTAACTCTGGTTGTACGTCAGTGCTGTTAATTTAGTGTCTGGTAAAAGTAAGAAATTGCTTAAAACCTCTCAAAAGGAAAGGGACTCGCCACCAGACGTTAACTGCCAACTGTCTGGCAAATCCCTGTGGTGAACCAGAATCTTTTAATCGCAGTACTGGAGCTCTTTATTTTCCTACAAACACAGGTAAAATGAAGATCTGACAGCTCCGTACTGATCGCAGCAGCCTGCTGTCTGCACAGCGGAGACTCGCACCCCAAGCGATGAACTAGATGGCAGAAGCTGAATTCACAAATCTTTCAGTAAATTGTATACTTGGTAATTTGAACAGCTATAAATAACTGAAAATCTCACACTTTTTTTTTTTCTTTAGCTTCTGTATTACATTTCAGTAATTTTCTCATTTTTGTAAACAGTAAAAATAAATATCTTCATTTGAATATAGGTAGCAGGGTACCCGACCTTACTTTTACACTCGTAGGAGATAACTGTTCTAGGTAAAGCTTAAAATAGGGCTACACGGAAACCTTTACAAAATTATTTACCCGGAGCACTTTGCTGCTGCATGGTTCCTGTGCCATACAGGGATAAGATGGAGTCTTTGGAGAGTTGTTTCTTTGCCGACTCTTCAGATTTTGTTGTTTGCTCAGTGAACAGATCGAGATCCCCGGATGCCGCAGACAAGGTGGCAGCTGCCGGTTTAGTGGAAGTGCTCTGGGAAATAAAGGTCAAGACAGGCTACTGAATGAAGCCGGCAAAAGATGGTACCTTAAATATTTACTGCACAGCCTCTCTCCTGAGCCAAATAAAAACCAGTTCATTTACAGAAATTAACTTTTAAGTAGATGAGGATTTAAAAAGATGTGGTATGACCAAAGGCAGAAAAGCAGCACCTATGATACGGAAAGAGGACCAGACCAGACGGTGGCTACAAAACAAGGAAAACTAAATCCCCGACCAGCTCCACGGCATACACACACAGATTATTCATTCCTGTTGCTCCTACATTTTTCATCAGTGAGAAGCATAAATCATGAGCTGTAGTTAGATTATGAAAAATAATTAGGAAATCAATAAGGAGATTATAACTCACATCTCATTAATCCTCTCATAGGCACAATAGGTTAGAGAAGAGCTAAAACAAAAGATTAAGTGCTTTGGAATATACTACCACCACTAAAACAAACAGTATTTTTTGGAGAAAAGGCAAAAGTAAAATTTCCGTTGATCTACTTAAAGTAATAAAATTTCTAAGCCAATTACAAACAATGTATTTTAGAGTTCTTTAAGCACATTTCATTTATTGAGAAAGCATAATTATCTGAAACTTACTGCAGTCTAGGACTGAAAAACTAAAATACACGCAGGCCGTCAGGCTTTTTACTGCTCTTGCACCAAACTGTTTTGTAAACAAATTACACCCAGGTGTCCTTCAGTGCTGTTTTTTTTGCCGCTCAAACGCACACCTTTCCATATGGGAGCTTGCTTAGTAACTACGCAATATGCTGTGCTCTTGTTACATTTCTTAAAACACACAACCCATCCTTTCACCAGCAGGGAACTTTCAATGCAAATAAACTGTATACACATTGAAAAAGAGCCAGGATTACGACACAGACTTAAATTATGGCCTCGTTTTAGTCCAGCTAAATGATCCCCAACTGCTTTGCATCCGCCCGCCTAATCCCACAGCACGTGCAAGTTTCAGCTCTTTCCCACGCGGAAGGAAAACCCTCCTTGCGCTGCTACCACCACGGACAGCCTGCGTCTGCAACCGGCTCCATCCGTTCACATGCCAAAGTTTACCAGACAAACGAGAAGCCACCATAAAACACGCAGAAGTGGTAACGCACCTGTATTCTTGCTTAAAGCAACAACCTCCAGCCTTCTCCGGGTTCTGCTGACTGGGCCCTGTAAGGTCCACTATGGTCGCACTGGGTTTGTACACACAAACATTCAATAGACAGCTTCAGAAAACACATCTGACTCCCGAAGTGCTAAAAAGCTCTAGAATAAGGCAGTGCTATAAATTAGGGAAAAAATAACTACAAAACAATTCTGGTGCCAGCTAAATTGGCCAGAAACCCTCAGGAGAAAGGAGCGCAGATTCACATGGTTGATGGTGAAAAATCTCCAAAACTGCTACGGAAAGGGAAGAGAAAAAGAACAAGAAGTGGGAACTCTCTGGCAACTGAAAACCTCCATTTACACAACAGCTGATTTGGGCCAAGGTCACTGACCTTAGTAAGCAACGAAGGGTAAAGGGATGGCACTACAGGCAGAAAGAGACCAGGAATTGTTCAACTCCTGTGAAACCTTCTCTCTGGCCAATGCACACTTAAACTATCAATCTCCTTCTGTACATATTTAAAAAAGCTGCTGCCTCTTGCTTATTACTGACAAAAATTTCTGATTGCAAAGCAAAACCAAAGGGTTTCTTAATGGGTAGTAGGAAGCCCTCCCCATTTGAGGCAATTCTTTATCAATGTGGCATAACTGAAATGGCCTCAAATTATGCCAGGGCAGGTTTAGATTGGGTATTAGGAAAAAATTCTTCACTGAAAGGGTTACCAAGCATTGGAAGAGGCTGCCCAGAGAAGTGGTGGAGTCGCCATCCCTGCATGTATTTAAAAGACGAGTAGATGTGGTGCTTGGGGACGTGGTTTAGTGGTGGCATTGGCAGTGCTAGGCTGAGGGTTGGACTAGATGATCTTAAAGGTCCCTTCCAACCTAGACAATTCTATTCTAGTCTATAACCAGTCTTCAAAAATACCAGAGTCAGATTTAACAATACACTCAGGTAAACGCCCATCCTAAATAACAGTATTTGTTCTACCGTGCATATACCCAGGAAGTCCCATTATTGACTTATTCCATATTGACGTGGTCCTCCTACCACGGCAACTGCCTAAGACAGCCTCTGTCAGAGCGCCGTGCTCAGCAGTTGGGAGAAGTCGATGTAAGCAGTGAAAGCGAGTCCACAGAGGCGGCTTCCTTGCTGCTGCTTGCACTGCAGTAAGGAAGGGGTTTGCTTTTCTCTAGCAGGCAGAAGAGCAGACATGTCTGGGGTTGTTGTTGTTTTTAAATAAATAATAGCGTTAGAGAAACCGTTTTCATCTGGGATCAACCACAGTTTGGAGTGTCTCCAGATCTATGAAATACTGTTACTATAGGTGCTTTAATGAAATAAAGCAAATCCCTGCACGCATGCACAGAAGAGAAGGGAGAGCCAAAGACCTGGAGGACTGGTCATCTATTATGTTTACATCACGAGATTAAATGTTCATTTAAGGTCTCGTCATTCATTTTGTTTATGGAAGATTCTGAGAGGAGCCAAAGCACTGAACAAGCACTCCCTGAAGTGTTCATCAGCTAAATAAATGGAAGGTAATGCAAAATACATGGCAAGAAAACAGCAGGTGGCATTCAAGTAAAAAAAAAACCTTCAACAACATTGGCATGATTTTCGCATATCTAACGTTCTCGTGTTCCCCAAGGCCGCTCTGAAAACACGCCTCGCACACATATAATAGTTTGCCTTTAAGAAAGGCTGCACGTAGTGCACTCAAACAGCCACTGTACCAAAACTAAACGCTCAGCAGGTGGTGAGGGAACACACTGCTGAGCGGCTTCATGATGTTAGTGTAACAGAATTTTTCAGAACTACTGGAAGTCATCTCCAATATGCTTCATATTTAAACATAAATAGTTTTTGTCATCGGTAGCTTATGTATTTCCTGTAAAAGGTAATACCTACCCAAAGGAAGTTTTCACTGAGAAATACTGGTCAGATGTGTCAGGACCACAAATATGGTAGGTGAATCCATCACTTCACACTTGCCATCTGACTACACAAACTGCACGTGGCTGACAAGAAGTTTAGATTAATGTATGAGACTATAAGTATTTTCATTTTGGCTTTTAATTCCCCAAAGACTGCAAAACAGCAGATAACGATTATGACATCCTCAATATTTTAAGGTGGTCTGACAGCTGTAGCACTCCAGATGGCTTTTGTCCATTGCCTGTGGTCCTGTCACTGGGCACCACTGGAAACAGCCTGGCTCCGTCCTCTTTGCACCCTCCCATCAGGTAGTTACAGACATTGATGAGATCCCCTTGAGCCTCCAGGCTCAACAGCCCCCACGCTCTCAGCCTCTCCTCACAGGAGAGATGCTCCAAGTCCCTTCATCATCCCTGTGGCCCTTTGTTGGACTCTTTCCAGTATGTTCATGTGTCTCTCATACTGGGGAGCCCAGAGCAGGACACAGCATCCCAGGGACTGAGATGAGGCTGACTGGCCTGTAGTTCTCTGGGTCCTTCTGGTCCTTCTTGAAGACAGGAGTGACATATGCTTTCCTCCAGTCCTCAGGTCCCTCTCCCAATCACCACGATCATTCAAAGGTTATCAAGAGTGGCCTCATAAAGACATCATCCAGCTCCCTCCACACTCACGGGTGCATCCTGTCAGGGCCATGATCTGTGTCCAGTTTGCTTAAGTAACCTGATCCTCGTCTACCAAGGGTACGTCTTCCTTGCTCCAGTCTTTCCCCCTAGTCTCCAGGGCCTGGGATTCCTGAATGCTGGTCTTGCTTGTAAAGACTGAGGCAAAGAAGGCATTTCTACCTCAGCCTTTCACATTTACATGTCCTGTTGTCACCAGGACCACTGCCCCTTTCAGCAATGGGCCCACATTTTCCCTACTTTTCCTTTTGTCACCTATGTACTTATAAATCCTTCTGTTGCCTTTGATATCCCTCACCAGCTTCCACTCCAGTTGGGCCTGGGCTTTCCTAATCCCATCCCTGCATGCTCAGACAGTGTCCCTGTATTCCCCCGAGGTTACCTCTCCCTCCTTCCACCTTCTGTAGGCTTCCTCTTTGTGTTTGAGTTTGGCAGGGGCTCCTTGTTCATCCATGCAGGCCTCCTGGCATCTTTTGCCTGACTTCCTGCTCTTTGGGATGGACTGCTCTTGATCTTGGAGGTAGTGATCCTTGAGTATCAACCAGCTGTCTTGGGCCTCTCTTCCCTCCAAGGCCTTATTGCATGGGACTCTTTCAAGCAGATCCCTGAAGAGGCCAGTCTACGCTCCCGAAGCCCAGGCTTGTGATCTTGCTTTTTGCCCTGCTCCCTCCTCTCAGAATCCTCAAATCCACCACCTCATGGTCACTGCAGCCAAGGCTGTCTTTGACCTTCACATCCCAAATGAGCCCTTTCTTGTTTGTGAGCATGAGGTCCAGCAGAGCACACCCTCCTTGTTGGCTCTTCTTATCACTTGTGTCAAGAAGTTGTCATCGATGCTCTCCAGGAACCTCCCAGATTGCTTATGTACTGCTGTGTTGTCCCTCCAAACACTGTGGTGGCTGAAGTTCCCCATGAGGACCAGGGCCTGTGAGTGTGAGGCTGTTCCTAGCTGTTCTTCCTGGTCAGGCAGCCTATAGCAGACACCCAATACAATGTCACCCATACCTGTCTGCTCTTAAGTCACAGAATCATAGAATGGTTTAGGTTGGAAGGGACCTTAAAGATTATCTAGTTCCAACTACCCTGCTATGGGCAGGGACACCTCCCACTAGGCCAGGTTGCTCAAAGCCCCACCCAACCTGGCCTTGAACACTTCCAGAGACAGGGCATCCACAGCTTCTCTGGGCAACCTGTTCCAGTGCCTCACCGTCCTCACGGTGAAAAATTTCTTCCTAATATCTATTCTAAATCTACCCTCTTCCACTTTGAAGCCATTACCTCTCGTCCCATCACTATATGACCTCGTAAAAAGTCCCTCTTCAGCTTTCTTGTAGTCTACCTTCAGATACTGGAAAGCTGCTATAAGGTCTCCCTTGATTCAACTGAACATACCTTTGTTCAGTTCCTATATAATGTTTGGCACAAAAAACCATTGTTCTAATAGCTATAATCTAGCTATGCTCGCTTCACATGAAAAAGTGTCACAACATACGAAGTCTTTTTCCCTTTTTTCTGTCCACAAATACTGCATAATGGGTAGATTTATAGCATATGCCTTATATGCCTTAAAGCATATTTAGCTTTACAGTAGGAGCTGGTTAAGTTAACTCTTCTTTAACCCCCTTGAGTTTGCTAATAGGCAGAACTCTAGAACAAGTTACTCCTTCACATATTGCTCTTTACCAGTCCTTTACAAATTCAACAGTTTTTATTAGCATCCAGCTGTACAAAATAGTAGGTAAAAATATTCTAAGTGGTTTTGAAAACTGTAATAAAGATGCATATCTGAAAGCAGAGTAAAAGTGCATGCAATCCTGAATGCTCAAGTCACATTTGAAAAAGGAAAAACAAATGCTTTTGTTTGCATTTGAAAATCACGTCTTGGCTATGTCAACCGTCATATATACTAAGGTTTGCAGGTATCACGCTGTTTCAGTCTCATAAAACATTCAAACAGACATTTCTGTGCTCCACAGTGCCATAAAAACATATGCATTTAGTACTATATGCTGCCTTTCAGGTTAAGCTAGAAAACAAAAGCGATCCTGTGAAAAATAAACAGTCATACGTTGCTTCTACAAATCAGTTTGAGGAGCACCATTAAATTCCCTTCTCTTTCAATGGTCACAAATCCCACCGTGGTATCTCAGAAGCACCTACTATGCAGAACATCATAGTAAATACCTCCGACTGAGAAAGCAAGCCACACTATTCCACATTTGATCCCTTCTTCTCCTTTAATGTTTTAATTCAATGCATTCTCTTAATAGATACTCCAACAAGTGCTACTCATCTCGAGTTAAGAATTGGCCATGGATTTCTTCTCTATGTTTTCCAAACCCAAACGTAGGGACTGAAAGTTAGGGTTACTCAACTTGACTGAGTTCTAGTTTATGCCCGCTTTCCCATTTGCAGTGTCTCACACAAAATAGTTACACCCCTTTTTTACTCGAAGAAATTTAACAGACTTGAGTCCTTAAAATCTCTCATCATGAAGCACCATTTCCAGTTTCCAGTATTCTCCTGACTCTTCTCCAAATCCCATACAACTTTTGTCCATATCACAAGCTGAAAGATCTTGCAAAATACTCATACCACCCCCAAATGAGAAGCACCCTCAACTGCTGCCCAGCATCAGTTCCCAGACTAGACACCACCATCCTGAAACGTAAGGCCTGCAGGGTCTTTTTAATCCTAAAGCAAAACAGAAGATTCTCTTTGTCCCAGTTTACCACGCAACCCATGTAATCAGCATTGGAAGCCTATTTTCTGCTACCTACCTGTCTCTCAACTGGTTATATTAAATTTTCTTTGAGAAAGAATTAAGAATGGAAGACAACCAAGAATTAAATCTTGCAAGATGCCACAAGGGCTGTATATTTGATAAAAGTTCTGTTTGCTGCTCCTGATTATGGCACTCAGAAAAAAGCAAAATGTCACTAAAAATCTGGACTAGTTTGTTAACAGCATGTAAATATATTCATGCTTTCTAGTAGGCAACCAAGCTGATACTTACCAGATATTGAGAATAATATTATCCTTTCTACTGCTTTTTAATCCATTTAGTAAGTGTCATAGTTGGTCTAGAAACTAGCACAATAAGAGATAAACTATACATATCAAAATATTTCTCACAGAAGGTCTAGTGACTAATCTTTATCACAGAAGTGCACTTTATATGTATTAGAAATTAAAGAAAATAGATAATTTAACTTAACATACTTTAGCAGCCACTCCATGATTTAACCCATCACCAACTATTGCCATCCAAAGAATCGCCATTTGCTTTACTTTTTCTCATACTTGAGTATTTAGCCTTCTTTTGGATTTCCTGTACTCTACAGCTAAATCACTGCTAAACCAGCAGGTCACGTCACTTGCTTATGGAATAGGAACAAAAGAAAGCTGAAATTCTGAAAGGCCTCAGAGAAGACTGATTAGTGAACGTTAATAACAACCCCAAAATCCTTTCTCCTGAGCAGACAGTAACTACACACAGAAGTTGGCACTTCTATCTTCAGAAAGGCAGGAAAGGGGGAAAACCAGAAGCCAAGCCTATCTGTTACAGGTGTTACTACCACTGGCCCATTTATTACGGGGCTGAGTGGAAACTTCATGATTCTAGATTTTAATTTACTCAGTCTGCACCAAAACTGGATACATTCAAAAGCTCAGTGAAGCTAGAAACGGGTTACTGCTTTTCATATCTGCCTCTATAGGTAGGTTCCTCTAGATCAATTTTGACATAACGCAGTAGAATAGCAGACAACAAGCACTTGGATACTGTTCTGTCTGGTGCTTTGAACAGACTTCCACAAGAGCCAAGAAAATCTATACCAACACTTTCCTTTGCAATCTCAGCCAACGCATCCAAACGTAAATGCACGTATATGGCTCATTTCCCTCACCACTTATGGGTGGCTTAAGGCACGGTGGGAAGCTTGCTCTATCTGTAGTTTTGTGTTTAAAAAGAAATGTGGTTTCAGTGTCTAAAACCCTACCTAGCATGTTGCACAAAGTCAGCCCTCAGCAACAAGTAGCGGAAGGGAGAGTAAAGGATAAAGAATAAAAATTACAATAAAATGTGCTGAACAACACAGATATGCTTTCAGGTGATCACAATGATCAACAGAACATTTGGAAACAAGATCACGATATGCCAGTTCAATCAGAATTACTTTCCATCATCATCCCTTCCAGTTACATATTATGAAAACTACTGGATAAGGAGAAATAAGTACAGGTCACAGGGCCTAAACTATAAAGTCAAGAATACATACAGTTCTTTCTGGTTCAGCTGAGACGGAAAGCCTTGTGCAAAAATAAGCCTCTAAATTACCTCAAAAAGGCCTCACAGATGAGGTGGTCAGCCGAGTACTCCTCCAAAGCCTCCCTCTCAGAAGCCAGTCTGGGTAAGGAAGCCTGCACACGTACATTCTGATCTACACCAGCCGTGCTCACCACCAACACCTCGTTCTTTGAGGCTGAAAGGAGCTGCAGCTTAAAGGAGCTGCAGCTTTGAGCGTTTTCTTTGCACGTCCCAAAGCTGCCTTTCTCAGCTACAACAAGCAGAGCAATGGGGTGTCTTCCAAACTACCACGGCTGTAAGAGAGGGAGTGGGCCAGGTGCAGGGGTTATGCTACCGTTCCCCAAAGACAGACAGACATACATGCTCCCAGATAAGACAAAAACAGATCAGCCCAGGAAGCAAGATGAGTCCTTGACATCCATTCTTGATTTTGAGTAGGAAGCTTGAGACACCAAATTTTCAGCAGCTCTTAAGACAGAAGCATCTGCTGTAGCCTTTCCTAAACATTGGCATCCCAAAGCAATAAGAGGTCCTTAAAAAGTATGACTTAAAGCCCAATAAACTGAGAATATCAAGTAAAAATATATTCAGCAATACCTATTAAAAAGAACAAGAAAAGAGAATATAAATTAGAAGAAAACATGGCTACCATCACCAGGGTAAGACAGAATCCAATTTAGCTGGATAACCAGGGGGAATCAGAAGAACACACCACACTGTCTCCTAATTCTATATCCAAGCAGCATGGAAGCCTGAAGAGGTGAGAAAAATATAGCCACTACAGCTAAAGAGTCTCAAGCCATGAGTGTTGAGACATCTGCGTTTCTTCTGTGTGAATGAACAATTCACCCAACAAATATGCACGTGCGCGTGCATATTTCCACACACATATAACTAAATAAATTTTACCTGAGCAGGAGGTACAGCAGCTGCTGGTAAAGGATTAGAGATCATTGGACCGAAGATATCCAGGTCATCATTCAGCACTGTGACAGCAGCAGTGCCTCCGTTTGTAACAGATGCTTCAGCTGGACCATCTTAAAAAGACAACAGAATCACATTTAAAGTGAAAATTGTTAATGTTTTAACAGCATGAGAATAATTACAGCTGCCCATTCCCTCCTACCCTGTCCCCATCAAAGATGCATTCAATTTCAGAGATAAGATATTTTTCAGACTGTGATATCGTTCGGATTTCACAGGAACTTCTTTCCTTAAAATGACAGTATACTAGTGTGCTTCAGGAAAAAACCCCAACCACAAACAAAAATACTTAAGAGACTTTGCAAGGACAGCCACACCAATTTATCGGTACACATTATTTATTTTTCAAGTGGTTTTTTTCAAGCACATGAACATTTTCAGTGAGGATTTAAATAGATGTCTTACTGAGAAGGCCCCAACTTGGTAGCCATGTATCAGACGAAATACACTGATCTGGGTTCTTGAATTAAAATCTGTATTTTAGAACCCATAAAGTTATTCTTGATATGCTAATTTACTCAAGGGTACATAATTAAACTTCACATTAGGAAAAAAAGTCCATCCTTCCCCCTTTTTCAGAAGTACTTTGCACTGACTTTATTCTATAGCTCCACATGAACACCCCTGCCAGGCACACCGGGCTAATTATCCGTAAGAACCTACGGCTCTTGCTCCATACAGAGTTAACCTTCTACAGCCTTGGTGCTTGTAACCATTTTAACACAGGAATACATTTAGCGATCTAGGTGAAAGTGACAAAAGGGCTGATGTGCAGGACAAAAAAAAAGGCCTGAAGAATTATGCTTTTTAAGGAGGACTGCAAGAAAATACTTTAAAAGATGTAGGAATGAAAATACCACAAAATCTTTTTAAGGAATAGAGCAACCATTTCTCATTGGATTTTAAGCTGTCGGAGAACAACTGGAAAGAACTGGTTAATAAATTTTATTCCTAAACATATCACAAGTGGATTGCCATTACACAGAGCTTGACAAATACAAAGATGAGTCTAGATTCTGATGAAGACTATGATGATTGCACAGTGTTAACAGCAAATTTAGGTTAACAGCTTTTTAAAAGCTAAAAAGTTAACAGCTTTTTTAGGTAAAATAATGTTTATATATCACAGGAAGATAAGTATTTTAAAATCACTAGATTGCAGTACACTGAAAAAACTACTACTAACATCATAAGACCATTTCTACCTGGTGCTTTAGCGTGTTTAAAGAATAAAGTTCCTTCTAGCTGCATGTGTTGTATTCACTATTCTCATTATTGACAGTAAGTTTCTGTAAAGCAAATTTTAACTTACCTAGCATCCTAATTAAAGGATTTGGGTTGTTTTGCTTCTTTTTGAAGTCACGCTCTTACATATAGGGTAGCTAACTTCAAATATATCCATCAGAAATTTCAGACATACATTTACAAAGTAATGTAGCAATATATTCCAAATATTAAACACAACAGAATACAGATTGCCATCTTTAAAAAACATCAAGGACATTAAAAAATAGTTGCTATATATTTCAGAAAAAGTCCCTTCCTCTTTTTACTAAGCTGTAAAAAGTTATTTTCCAGTGTCCTGCACCCATGACAGTTATCTGCCTGAGTGAAAAGATCCATTTCAAGAGCAGAGGTCAATCACTGGAATATCAGAATTAACAGTTTAGTGATAACATGAGAAACCTACGCCTTACTGCCACAGAGAAACATGTAAGGCTGAAGGCAGATGTGAGGTTTAGGCACTAGTTTCTAGAACTCTAATGCAGACAGAGAAGTGGTCTGATTAGTAAAGAGCACGGTCAAGATACCATTTTTAATTAAAATCAAATCATAGGAAGCTTCCAACACTTATTTAAAATAATACAACGCCATCCCTCATGTAATTGCAACGTTCTTTCCCATCTGCTAAAGAATAATGACAGAAGAATTGGTATTTTATTTTTCTATGAAAAAAGACATACCAGAACAAGAGATTTAGGTTTATTACTTAGAAAGAAGGTCTCTCTGCTCTCCTCTATTTTTTTATTTAAGAACACAAATAACTGGCAGACTGTAGCAAGATCCGTCTCCCTGCAGTTCAAATATTATAATTTTTCATTACTTTGTTCTGCCACATGCAAACTCATAACAGTTGGAGACTACCCTTCCCTGTACCCCAGGACATTGATAAGTTGGAACAAAACAGCAGAAACAGTAAGAAGCACCAGTCACTTCACCAGCCTGGAAATCACTTGACTAAGGAAACTATCACAGAAGACAGACAAGATTTTTGGCTGTTAACTCATACGAGAGGACACTGCATTCTGAAACAATCCATTCAGAAGATCACCCCTCAGTGATGCCTTCCCATTTCTGTCTGCCTTCCAACTCCAATGGAAGGTGGCCGCCCTTTAGCTGTCTTGCATGAAAGTATTTATTTATTTTAAAGATAAAGCCTGCCACTGCTGTATATTTGAAAACTTGACACAGAAGTCATGAATGTCAAAATCCAACAATGTGTAACACGTCAGAAGTGCATACCTGAATTCAGTCTTACTGTACAGATGCTAACTTTTGCACCTTAGTATGTACAGGAAATGTGGCACAGCTATAGCGCTACAGAAACCACAAGTTTGAACTGACTTCAGTATATATAAAATCCCCGGTAGAATTTTTAAGCACTTACTGCACCTTTTTCATACAGGGAATTATGAAACAACCAAACAGAAGGGTACTGGTTTGCAATTCTTTGGGAGCTATATGCTTGCTTTTGTGACTAGTTCAGATACACAAATTATTTTATACTCTAATTTATCATCCAACATGAACATTAATAGCTTGGTATTTGCTAATTCTCAAATCCACTTCATGTCAATAGGAAATGGAGACCAAATTAGGCATGCTAGCAAGCAGACCCAATAACAAGGACCAAAATACCTTAAAGGTATATGAGAAGGACAAAGCCAGTGGCATTCACAAGAAACCGAACCTCAGCAAGTATATTTATTGCCCAAACTTGTGCAAAGTTTGTGAGGATAACTGTGCTGTCTCAAGAACTAAGAAAGACCCAACAACTCCACAAAGGCAAAATGGCCATGGGAATGGCTTGGAAATACTAGATCTTCTACGCTGAGTAAATAATGAACGTCTTGAACAACAACCATCGGAGGGAAGCAACCACATCAGCCGATTTTATTACTATGTCATGGTTTGACTTTGCTGGGAGGATTGCCGTTCCAACAACCCTTAAAAGCAAAGTTACAAACCCATCTACGATTATGACAAAGCTACTTACATCTTAGCTACGAGGGTCTCCTCCTTCCCTTAGTTCTGTTCTGATGAATGGAAGTCAGTAGACAGCAAAGTGACTATGTGTATAATCCGTTCCATCCGTATAATCATTCCATCCACACCAGTGCTTTAAGAAGTGTGTAAATAAATATACTGGCAAGTTAAGTAACAAGCTTCTTGTGAGGTCATACTGCAGATACGCAGTTCCAAAAACATCTCCCCAAAGGTTCACTGTTTCAGATAAATTTAGGAATGAACCGTGTATAACTTTCATGCAAAAGGATTGTCTGGAATCAATAATTTAATGTTCTCATTTTTTCAGTGAGGCACATGTATTAAAAAAAAACCCCAACTCTCTCATCATATTCCAAAGTGGCTCAGTTTCCCTGAACGTAAAAAAGTTTAATATACAAGACTGAAAGTTTAAATGTAATCATTTACTAAAAGAAGCATTTCACATATTTAGAACACTCACAAGAGAACACATTTGCAAGAGCATATTATTTTTCAAGTATCTAATATGCTGCTTATAAATTAATACTATGAAAACCTAGGGTTTTGCTAGACCGCTTCAGTAGGAGTGTTATTTAGTAACGTACATACCTTTCATCTCTTACTGAATTTTACACTACAAATAAATATTTCCCTGTCGGTATCAGTCCAGAAACCAGACATTTTGAATTACTGTTTACAATAAAGTTTTAAGCCTGTATGAACATTATTAATAGATGATTCTGTCCTACCAATTTCTCAAAAATGTAATAGTTGGAATATTTATACCTTTTAAAAAGCAACTCCGAAAACGTTCCCCCCCCCCGAAACTAAAAGATTCCATAAAGAACTACATTTCAGAATATAGAAGAAACCTAAGGGTTTTCACGCTAGTTTATTACTTGTAGCATCTTCATTTAAATATATATATGCATGCAGGCCTACACAGACTTGTATTTCAACATATAGTTTATACTTCTTATATAGAGATTATGGATATTCTTAACTTCAATGCACCAGGTCATGGATTAGGAAACAATTCCTCCTTTCCCTCCTCATTTTAAAATATTTCTGTTGTATAAGAAAGATACTCCAGCTGAGTTCTAAATTATTCTAACTATATTACTTTTCATTCAACTTGTGCTACCTACCATTAAAAACTGATTAGAAGAGGCGGCATGTATTTGATAGAAGGAAACGTGGCTGTAGTGTTCCCAGAAAACAGCTAAAACTCAGATTAAGTTATACAGGCCTGTCTGAATATTTTGAAAAATTTGTAGCTTCAACCATCACAGAATTACTTCGAAACAACTAACTCTTACTCAACAGTACTTCCACCACTTTTCTGGAGAACGCATCTGCAGCTAGGAATGAAGTATTAGATGTGGCAGAAGTCATTGCAACGAGAGCGCAGGCAAGGCAGAGCTTCCACGCTCAGTCAGAGAAGGTAACGTGGACAGTCAATAGATGCTCTTTCTTCATTGTTGCTCCTAGCTGCGGTCCCAAAACTTCTCTTCTTACAATTTATGACAATATGACAGATAATATCCGACTGCTGTCTGCCATACTGCGCAACAGCAGACGCTGCTTCTGATTTCAGATTAGGAAGCCTTGTTTAAATTTGACAGCAGGAACAAAAGCTTTAGTAAGTGAAGGGTTCCAGCGAAGTTTACCTTTACAGTGCTTTTCTGTATATATTTTATTAATACCTGATATGACAATTTCCAATTCAGTGCTGCCTTTTGTTATGAAAGCTCTCATATACATCATTAATCCTTGATATATTTTTCTGCACCAACAGTGAGAATGACCAGCAGAAGAGCTTCGAAGGGACAGCAAGAAAAGGAAACAGCAAGAAGACCTGCTCTTAAACTTTGCATTATAATTCTAAAACTCATTTTCTATGGGGCAAATGATTTACAAGAACTTTGTTACTAAACTGCCATGTATTTTTATATATACAATCATTTATGACAGCCATACCAAGACTTGCAATAGAGGGAGAATATGCATATGATTATTTATTACACCAAATTACTAGAAAGGCAGAAATGAGGTAAATAGTTCAATACTTTAAACAAAATCTGGGGCAAAGATACAAACAAGGTTTGTCTGAAATTACTGTGGAATTATTTACTGCTTTAGTAAAATTTTATTTATTGCTAAATCCTTTGCAGAATTGAAAAAGGGAGGCTATTTCTATATAATACTTAAAATAAAATGTGGAAAGACAGAAAACTAACAATGCTGTATGCCTGAAGTGGTTGCAAACATTTTTGGTTTGGGTAGATACATTGCTTACCTAAGCATAATTTTATAATATATGATATTTAGGTACTTATAAATGCATTTTTTACTATTTCATAAATGCAGCTTTCCAACTTATGACCAACCACGTTGCTTCGGTACTTACTGAACAGAACTGACAAAAGTACATTTCTCAGATATGCAACATTCAGCTACATTTCATACCATGATTAAGCTCTCAAAATTTTACAGAATTCCTTCAGAGAATATTTCCCACCCACAAGCAGATACACAGCTTTTAGAATATCATGTATCACATTCAACTGTGCCAGATGCACGCCCCACACATCACATTCAGTTAATGATAACAACATAGTAAATCTATTTTCTCCTGGTCATCTACTATAACTTACTACAACAGCTATTCCAGAACATGCAGTTGCCTATTTTATGAGGGGCACATCTAAACATGGTAAATGATGCAGAATATGTAAAACGCACTTTCCTTCTTTCTGATAATTCTATAGGGTAATATAGTTTTTAAGTGACATACCTTAACAAACAGAAGGGTCCAAAATTGCCTGTGTAACATTCCGAGAAAAGATTCCCACTATCATACATAAGTATCATACAATTTTTTACAAGTATTTTTAAAAGTTGACTTTATATACAACAATCTGGCATAAGGGGAGACAACTTGTAAGACAAACCCCCAAAATATCAAGGAGCACAGAGCGCAAGGTTAACACCAGTAGGATGAAAATACAGCACTGTCAATGACTTCAGTGCTGGAAGAGTTCGGCTTACACACTGTGACTTTCAAACTGAAAAATGTTTCCTATATTCCCCTTATTAAAAATCAATGTTATAAAAAAAATTAATGTTATAAAATCCCATATTATTGATTTTAGCATCAATTTTAAGTCATATATTCAATAGGACACACACTCAGTGCGGACAAGATCCAACTAATTGTAGAGATCGTTAAAAAAGGTGTTTCAGTTTTAGCCTACAGAAATCGGCTGGGATTTCTCACAGCTTGGGAAGAGAGGGAAGGAATTTAGGATTGCACAGCAAGAATACTAACAGCATTGCTTGTGGAGAATACCATAATATTTAGCTTGTGCATGTCCATTTCCCCACCTTTCTGTGTGGAGTATTGAACTAAAATCTACTCTGAATCACAAGGCCAAAAGCCACAAAAGTTTATGTAGCTGGATCATCAAAAAGTGAATATCCAAACACTATCTTAATAATAAACCCCCTGAACAGGAACTCGAGGGAACCATGTGAATCTTTTTTAAAAGGCTCAGAAGAAACACAAACATTATAGTACAGTCGCTGAGGATACTATGCCTCCTCCGCTATTACAAGATTTAAAGATACAATTTCCCAAGGTATATTATCTGGAGAATTTTGCAATTTGTAAAGAAAAATAAAACCCGATTTCTTTTTAGAAAATTATCTTGTCTAGCTACAGTTGCCACCGGGTAAGTCCTATCTCACAGGATGTTTATGTTCTGATGTCACTATTAAAATGCCCATTGAGAGAAAAAGAGCAATGACCCAAAGGTTAACTCCATACCCAAAGCTAGCACTGAGGCTTACTCGAGAAAATACTTTGCAAGAGGCTGGGCTGCTTGGAAAGCCAAAATTATTCTAGCATGAATTGTGATCCATTAAAATTACTTAATCTGCTATCACAAGCAATTCGGATCTGCCCTAGTGAAAGCTACTGTTCTTCAGTAGTTCTTCATTCGCAGAAATGAAGTCCTGAGAGAACGAATCCTCATTAGAAACATGTCCACTCAGTAAGAAGAATGAGCTATGCAATCATATCCATTTTAATATTGTTTGATATGACATATCAAACATTTTAATCAGCAGCACGTCGCTGCAGCAACAAAGGCAAATGGGATTCTGGGCTGCATCCGCAGGGGCATTACTAGCAGAGATAGAGACGTGATCATCCCACTCTACTCAGAGCGAGTCAGGCCACACTGGGAGTCTGTGCCCAGTTCTGGTCTCCACATTCAAGACAGATGCGCACAGGTTAGAGAGGGTCCAAAGGAGGGCCACAAAGATGGTCAAAGGGCTGGAGACCCTGCCCTATGAGGAAAGACTAAAGGAGTTAGGTTTTTTCTCCATGAGGAAGAGAAGGCTCAGGGGGGACCTCATCACAGTATTCCAGTACTTATAGGATGGCTACAAAGAGGACAGAGGGTCTCTCTTCACAAACAGCCACATGGAGGAGTCAAGGGGCAATGGGTACAAGTTGTACTGGCAGAGACTTCATCTTGACATAAGAAAGAAATTTTTTACAGTGAGATCAGTCACTGGAACAACCTCCCCATGGATGTGGTAGAATCCCCGTCACTGGAGGTTTTCAAGAAGCAATCGGACAGGATGCTAGATAATCTCATCCGGGCTCTCTTTCCCCTATGTTGGGCCAGATGATCTTCCAACGTCCCTCGCAACCTGGGCTGGAACCAATTATGGTTCTATAACAGATTGGGTTGAAGTGATCTTTCTTTTAATACTACCTGAAGTAGTCTACTGTAGGCATTAATTAAAAGACAACTCTCCAAATGAAGTACGCAGGTCTGCTCTCATTAATACATAGTCTCATTTACAACTCAGTGGATTCAAAGTGATACTAGCTTATTACGCTGCCTTTCTATTTGTTATTTAGAAGATCTTTAAACACTCCCTCCTCTAAAATTATGTTTTGTCAACACACAAATTATCAACTGTGCCCTTTGTATGTCTCACTATGCTTCCTTACACTGAAGCAGCACAGCTGTTGAACACCAATACTCTTTCTATTGCATATTACATCTCAAGTTAGCCTATACGATCTGAGTTCATTATCGTATCATAAAACAGCATTACCAAGATTCTTTTCAAATCATGACTAAAAGGATACAGAAGCCTGACAATCTCAGAAGCACATACTGACTAAATTTTAGTTTTTAATTAGGTTGTTGGTCTGGTAAAGGAAAATAAAGGAAAATCAGCTTTCAATTAAGCCTGAATTACTTTTGTTTTTAATAGGTTCATTCTACATCCATAATTTAACTTCTACTGTGTTAATTAAGATTTGCTTGCCTATGGTAGCAGATTACTTGGAATGAGATACAGACCACAACACATACATAATGGGTACAAAAATAGTATTTTACAGCTACTCTACATTCAGAGGGAAAATAACATGCATTTTGAATGATAGTGTGAATTCTAAAATGGGGAAGACTGTTATTGTTTTGCTGCAACATTATTCATATCTTAAAACCAAAAATTAAAAAACAATAACAAGACTTTTTCTAGAAATTCAAGATTTTAGAATAATTCCGTCTAAAAGACTTATCTGCTTCCTCCAATATCCTGTATAAACCACGCAGAAATTTAAGAATAACCATTATATTGATATAAATTGAATATTCCAATACCCCCTCACAACTCTCTGAAAATTTTCCTAACAGTGAAAGGGATTAAAAATAGTTATTGTATTATTTCATTGTTCCAGTTCCATTTTAAGATTCTATCCAATGGAAAAACACACTTACAGTAACACTAGATAAATGAAAGACAGATTTTATGAATATGGCCTTCAAGAAGCAGAGAAAAAGCATAAGAACACAACAGTATAGCCAGACAGTCCAAATTAAATTATTCAGGTCCAAACCAGCTTATTTACAAGACAAACACACAGTTACCTGCCAGTCAGAAAACAAAACGTATATTAGATAAAAATGAATGATGGTCACAGTCAGTACACAACACTGAAATGCCCAGTGCATAAAGTTTTACAACATACTAGTCAGCTGCAGTCAGACAATTTACTGTTCTTTTAACTAATAGAGGAATTTTATGATATAAGGTATTTTACAGATATAAAATTCAGATGACCTCAGCATTTTCATTAAAAAGTACACTTGTACCATAAACATTGAAATATCACAACCCACAAGCCCTTTGAAGATCACTTTGATAACTTCCCTTTCCCACAGGAGCTCATTACTCTCCTTAGCAAAACACAAGTATTGACATACCCAGATCCCTATAGCATTTGCCTTTATAGTTTCAAATCCATAGACTAAACCTTACAGTTTTCAAACTCATCTAACTATCAGTAAGCACAGAGAAAATAAAAGTATATCTACTAAAATATAAAATGCCATATCTGTGTTTGACTGAAAAACAGGTAATTATGTATTGCTTACCAAGTCCTAAAAGGTCAATAGTGGGTTCTGATGATTTTTTTGGACTCACTTTAGCTTCTGATTGCTGATCCTCTTTCTTCTGCGGCTTTAAAGGAAAAAAAGCAAACACAAGTCACCTTTCTGAAAAAGATACAGTGCTTAAAAAAATCTCATTAAAGATGCTGCTTCAGTGCCAGAAGTAAAAGCCCTTTTCTATATTTGTTTATCATAATGAATTTGATTTGTAATGAAATAAGTCGCAGTTATGGTCATAAAGGACATAGCACATGACTGTAAAAAATTATCCTTATACCTTCACTGGTACGTAATCAGTTTTTAAATAAATCTAACTTCCAGGGTAGGTTAAAAATAAGCTGAAGTCTTAAACTGAACCATTGCATATCACACACTAGTCAAAAAGCTGTCTAGAATTTGATCTATCAACTAATGACATTACTTAGCCTCCCTGAAAAGAGCACCTGGAGAACATGCGGGCTTTATAGATAGTAAGCACCAATGGACATAACCTGTATTCATGGTCTTTTCCTTTGTAAACCTGAAGGCAAATAACAGCGTTCTCCTTTGGAAAGGGAACTCCTAATCTTTTCTTGCCTAGAGACTTCAAAATGTAAGATGGTATTGACATGAAATTTGATTATGAAAATGACTTCATAAATCTGTTTATAGTTCTTCTCATACCAATATCAGGCTAATCACCCAAATCCACCAAAACATCAATTTTAAAAATTAATACAAATTGGTTTATAGTACTGACATGACAAATGCATTCTCTTGCATGCATTTAGTATGCATTTACTCTGTATGTATCACAAAAACATGAAGTGGATTAGTCGATCAATGAATACAGCCTTTAATGAGAGCAGATTACCACAGAACCTGCTTCACTCCCACCTTTATCACCTCCATAATGTGGCTTTGACAGAGTCACTGAGGCTCCTGAAGTCATTAAATCTTAGTATTTAGTATTAGGAGAACTTTATAATTCAACACATGAATACACAGTTCTTTTTATTTAGGTAATCCTTTACTTTCCTCTCTGCAAACTGGCAATAAAGAGTAACGAGCTTGGTGTTTGTCAAGAGCAGCAAGGAAACTTAAGAGTATTCGAAGATGGCCCAAGCGAAGAGAAGCCTATGATACTACTGACGCTCCTCTAAGGTGAGCAAGCCCCTACTGAAAACCTCCAGGAAAGAGCTGCAGTGAACTGAACTCCATTTCTGCCGCTACAGAGAACAGGTATCTTCACACTCCAACTGATCCTTGCTAATCTCTCAGAGAAATACTTGCTTCCTCTCACCAAAAATCCTTATGTTAACTTTACATACCTTGTTCAAGACCAAAATTGTTTGGAGAACCGCCTACTGGAAAAATATCCCGTTGTTTCCCTGATTCTATATTGTATTACAACTTTCCTATTTGAGTATGTCATCTGAAGAATAGCACACTGATTTCAAATGCTAGTCAATACTGCAGAGAAAAAAAACCTTCTATTTGGCATAAGAAAAAAGTATGGTTTTTGAAAGTAAATTTTTGCACATCAAGAATTTTTTAAGTGACCATTCAAAATAAAGTTTTCTACAACTGACCATACCTTAGTAAATATGCCATAAAACTTGAATTATTATTACAAACATCAATCAGAATTAGCAGCGAGTATTTCAGAACAGGATTTATCAAAGATTTGCATATTTGGTTCTTCTCCAACTCTGTAACGAACACCATAGGTCACGTTTCTGACATGTTGCTTGATTTCACGAAACTGACTTTTGTTTTTTTGCTTAAACAGCTTAATGATTCTGAATATAGAAGAACAACTTCTTTGAACTGAAAAGCAAAACTGTTAGAATTATATTAAATGTGCAAATTTTCATTACTCGAGATTAGATGTATGATAACTACCTAAAAGCACAAGTTTGAAATAAATTAACGCTTGACAGGGTTGGTTTAGTATGCAAACGTGTCACAGAAATCAAAACACTTTTGCATACATTAGTAAGAACTAAACAGATAGAGTTCAAATAACACTCACTCTTATTTAGTATGTATTACTACTGCAGCAAATTAATCTCATTACCTAAACTAAAAATTTAAAAATACAGTAGGAATAATCTATTTAGGTTCTCTGCTTTGTCAAATGAACATTTTCCATAATTATTAAATGCATATATCTGTTCCACCACTCTCTAAATAAGAAAGGCAACGAAGATAAAAGGTATAAAAATATGAATTTCTATAAAAATGAGATCTTTTAAAAATACCCTTCTCCAATATCATTACTGTATTTCTCGATCAGCAGTTTCTTTCCCATTTTGCTTCCTTGCGAGTACATGAACTAATAGGCTTTAAGGTTACTACATAATTTGTTACTTTAAGAAAGACTGCAAAATTATTTTCAAGCTTGTTAGTACGGCAAGTATTTCTAGACGTTAATACTGTATTTGTTTCCTTGATGAAGATTTTCTCCTTAAAGCACTATTCAGCTCCTTTACAGCTACACAGTTTTTACCAGCTCACTAACCCTCCAACACTTATCTGCACAATCGTGGTCACAAAAAGCAATATTCAGCAGCTATCTGGAACAAAAAAATCCCTTCCTCTTAACCGTTAATTTTACGTGCAATGCTGTGTTGTTCCCCCCATTCTCTAACCATAACAAACACCAGTTGCTGGAATTCCCTATCCTCCTGTTTGAGATTTCAAACAATTGAAAAAATTTCAAAATTCGGTATGCCTTCATTTCTGGTTAAGATGTTGCATGCCACATATGAGGGCTTTTGTGCAAATTCAGAAGATGCTTATTTGGTGCTTAAGGTCTGTATTGATTCAGAGAGGGACAGGGACTCCTCTAAAGTCACCTACACTTACTTAGGCATAAGTTAAGTAAGGTTGGCACTAGTGGGATGAGTTAGAAGAAGAAACTTGCATGCACGCAATTATTCTTAATTTACAAACACCTAAATAAACCCCCCTGTATCACGCTGTTTCTTAAGACAGTCTTGTTTTCTCTGTGGCCCCATGGATCTTGGGCTGCCTGACTGTATTGTGGTCCACTTGAAGAAGGTATAATGAAAAGCAATGCCTTACTGAAGCTTTCTGTAGTAGAGACCATGCCATATTTCTGGGTCTGGAGCAGAGGACCTCCAGAAGTCCCTTCCAGCCTATACAATTCTGGCATAAACAAGGTGTTGAAACTTTCAGAAAAGAACAAAAACAGAAGTCACACTGGAGCCACTTGAAAATTTTATTCCAAATCATAAAGAGAAATGTGATGTTTACTATTTTTTAGTAGTTTTTCTCCAAGAGGACTCATACACGACTAAGCTTTATGTAGAGCGTGGTCTTTTGAGATGTTAAAGCTAAATATTGCACACAGAAGTGTACAACAGGCAAAAAGCTGCATAACAACCCAGTGACATTTCTTATACATAATGTTTAATTTAGTGTTTTGCTTTATCTAAAAATTACCACATTTTGTAGCGGTGCAGTAGAGCATAACAAATGCTTGGGAATCCTGCTGCACTAAGATTCATCTCAGTTTCTATTACTAGTCTGCTTGACTCCCACAGCAATTATTTTTAAGTATTGACACCAGTACTAGATAAACTATTCTTTGTTGAGTCCTTTGGAAAAAGGCTGCATAAAAATAGGAGAGTAAGCAGCACTAAATAAACTAAAAATAGCATTAAAAATCTGCTATTAAAAAGCTGAGTGGAAGGGAACAGGTACATAATTTTGTGCATTTATTTTCAAGCAGAGCCTTCAAGGTTACTAGGGCTACTTTTTTTTTTTTTTTAACAACATTCAAAATTGGCTTAGCAACATATGTGGTTTTATTAAGTGAAGTATGTGATTATAGCAATTCCTAGATATATTTACTTCAGGTCATATATTAGCAGCTTCTCATTCAAATCATCTTTATGGTACTAGTACATTCTTCTGAAACACTGTCCTCGCAAACAGCAGAGCATCAAAACATCTTTGATGTATAGTCCTTACATTTCCATTTTTCACAGTTGTGACCAATGGCCACTGCACTATACTTGAAGGTTGTTCTCACTTTGGAGCATCTATTGAAACCAAGCAATGTCCTCTGCTTTAAATTACTCTGAGATTATTGAAAACAGTTTATTTGCAAATATCAGTGAATTAAACTGAGGCCAGAGCAAGCTTCAGGTTGAGGGAGGTGATCCTTCCCCTCAATTCAGCACTGGTGAGGCCACACCTGGAGTGGTGTGATCCAGTTCTGGGCTCCCCAGTAGAAGAGACACATGGACATACAGGAGCAAGTCCAGTGACAGGCCACAGAGATGATTAAGGGACTGGATCATCTCTCCTATGGGCTGAGAGATCTGGTACCGGTCAGCCTAGAGAAACGAAGGCTCAGTGGGGTTGCATCCACGTATACAGATACATGAAGGGAGGGGTGTGCAGAAGCTGGAGTCAGGCTCTTTCCAGTGGTGCCCAGCGACAGGACCAGAGGCAGTGGGCATAAAACTGAAACACAGGAGGCTCCATTTAGACATCAGGAAACACTTTTTCACTGTGAGGCTGACTGAGCACTGACACAGGTTGCCCAGAGATATTCAAAAGCTGTCTGGATACGGGCCTGGGCCATTTGCGCTCTGATGCCTGCTTAAGCAGGGAGTTGGACACAATGACCTCCAGAATTCCCTTCCAACCTCAACCGTTCTGCAATTCTATGATCCTCTCAAGTGACAGAGCACGCAGAAATTGTCAGCTATTTTACTAACTCTTGGCAGATGTTTTTGTCAAGGCTGAAGGCCTTGTCATGCTTTCAGGTACCCTAACTAATAATCTCTTAATTTTCCCAGTGGAAGGGGCTGAAAGCAATCTTCTCTGGACTACTGTGATTTCTCAGGGGCTCATCCATCTTTGCTGGTGTGAAGCCTAACGCATAGAAACTCCTTTAGGAGTAATCATTACTTCTTACTGGATTTTGTCTCATCTGTATCTACCATAGCCTATTCCTGAGGCTCTCTCTGAGAGATCTTTTCCTAGCAGCTCTTCAGATTGCTTCAGTAATTAAGTGCAAGTGTCTTCTGCAGGAATATTATGCAATATTCATACTCCATACTTAACAAAAGGAATCTGGGGGAAAAAAAAAATCAAGTTCAGCTGCAGGAGAGGTAATAGTTGCTAGGAGGATCCCCTGAGAGGCATGCCACGCTGACGGTATGGAAAGGTGAGTACTTAGCAGGAGTCAAGAAAGAATAGACTAAGGTCAAGAATAGCTTTCTTCTACTGACTCATCAGAATTTCTATTTTTATTCTTCTGAAAAGACTGCATGATACATAGGAGATTAAGACAAATGCTACTCCTTCATAAAATATCTGAATTTTGGCTTAATATTTAGAAGGTAGACTAATTGTCAAAATCTTAAATAATCACATGGATAACATTTTCCTAAGACCTGTATTGACTGCATTATTAAAAGTATATAACACAAACACGTGTCTGTGCACTAAAAATTGATAAAGTTGCTATCATAGAAACAATTCCCTCCAAGTTTCTGCTCTGATTCAATCATCACTTTAGTATCCAGTGATGACTGACTGCCAATTTTATACCCAAATCAAGCTACACCTAAATCCTGCCTGCTGCACATCTACAATACTGCAAAAACATACTATGACAACATGACACTAAAGTCTTACCCGTAAGTAGCCCTTAGGTAACAAGATAAATCTCCTTCCAGTGTCTACAGAGCAGATATTTAAAAATAGTTAGGAACTTTCCATAACTTTATATCTAACAAAATGAACAGTTGAGAAATTATGTCTACAGATAAGAAGAATCATCTCTTTCCCATTTAAATAAAATGGTAATACAGAAATGAATATTTGGATCTTCACTTAAGTTCCACACACGCTCACTAGAAGTCAGTTGGCTTCAAATTTGTGGATGCAACTATACATGCTGGTAATCGGCATATACCTCTGCACTGCAACTTGGTTAACTTTAACGTTGTGCTAAAAAACCATCACAATCAAAATTCTAAAGCAGGCAACTGTGGAGAAGATCGGGCCATCTGTAATTCATTACAATTTTAAAGCAGGTGCATCGGCCTGCTTTAATAATTTTATGTAATGTAATTTTCTCAGATTCACACTGAGCTGATGCCTTCATCAGTGGAAGCTGCACCAGCCAGTCTCCTTGTAATTCATAGAGATACTGGCTATGATTTAATCAATCTTGTTCATTTTCCTACTATTAGGAAATGGTAGGATTAATCACTTATCAAGCTTGTTCATTTTCCCACCATTTAATCTCTAAGATTTTGAAGTATTTTCCAGTTCATCACGTTTTGGTGGAATAATTTTTCCAAAAATTTGTACCGAAGTTTTGAGTTTTGTTTTGCTCAAATCCTTGACTACATCCTCACGAGGTCAAAATAATATAAGTGTAGAAAGCTTCTCAATTTACGTAAAAAGAGAAAGCTTTCTATTCCATCACGAAAGAGTAACTTGAGAAGAAAGAAGAAATGCAACACCCTACATTTAATGTTGCATTGCTGTTTCTCCCCCGTTATTCCTTCTTTACTCATTTTGTGCAACAATAAAAGCTATTTGAGGTTTAATTTGAAAAACAGGGTAAGGACACTAGTTTAGGCCAGAAAAAAAAAATGTCCCTACTAGTTCTCAATTTAAAAACAAAGCTTAGTTTTATACAAACCAATATTTTCTTTTATTGAACCCTCATAATGCATTGCTCTCAATATATCGCTAATAACACCACGCTAGTTCAATCTAATTTATGCAAAACACTTCTTGAGTTAGCTGAAACCAAATCAATCAGCAAGTAACACTGTTAACACATCACTGTTCACACATCAGGTTCTAGAGTTGCTTTTACAGCTTTGTTTCTCTCTCTCATATGTTACTCTAAACCAAATTTTCTAGTAAATAAGGACATTTCCTTGACAAGGACAAGAGAACTGAAATCTATTTTATACCATATATTTTGCAAACTAATTGCCCGTATGGGTCTGGCTGGGATGGAGTCAGCTTTCTTCATAGCAGCCAGTATGGTGCTATGTTTTTGATTTGTAGCTATACCAGTGTTGGGTGAAACACCAGTGTTTTGGCTATTGCTGAGCAGTGCTTGCACAGTATCAAGGCTTTTTCTTTTGTCCCCACTCTGCCCCCATGGTGAGTAGGTTGGGGCTGAGTAAGAAGTTGGGAGGGGACATAGCCAGGACAGCTGACCTGAATTGCCTGCAGGGATATTCCATACCATATGACATGCCTTCTGAACTCAGCCCATGAACACATGCAATACTGACATAATAACAATCCCATCATTTTAGTTTTCCTAGTTTTATGCAATCATATTTCTATCAGCCTTTGTTTTGCTAGTTAAAACAAGTCAACCTATAAGCCCCTCTTGTTTAATAAATTCAAGGACTATACACATACACACACATATATATTCACACAGACAGCAATACTCCACCATCGTTGGGCCGTTTTCTTCATAACCACCTTCTCTTCCCTTTCTCTAGCATTCTACAGACTTCGCCAAGCAGATACAAGGAGCACATTAGTCAAGTGAATCAATCTATTTATGGAACTCACCCTACAAATCATAGTGATTCACAAGTTCTGCTTTCTCATTGAAGCTTAGTGCACGCAAGCCTCAATACCCTGAATCTGAGCATTATAGTTTTGCAGTAGACTCATCCAAAGGTGAACACCCACTCCCTGGAACAGGCAGCTATATTTTCTCCCGGAGACTTAGGCAGCAAGTCTGCAGGAGATGGGATTGTGAAGAACATTAAGGAACACCTGAAGCGTATGTCACATACTGTACGAAGTCCAGTATCTCAGTCAGGTATTTCATCAGGTTGTGTTCACCCCGTTATTTTTGGAGATAACCATTACATGAGTAATTCATTCTGCTTCAGAGAAAAGAAAAATAATGAAAGCATTGCCAAATCAATCCTCCTTCTTCCTCTGTACAAAGATTACAGTACAGCACGTACAATATTGTGTACAAGGGGTATGGTTATCTCTTGGGCAAGACAAAAAGGAGGGTCAGTACCACCATGACTGACAGTCACACACCTATTAAATTCACACATATAACAGGATGCTATGAGGCCTATTGCTGGTGTTACCCATGCTCCTTTTCTGTGAAACAACAGCTTGTCCTTTCCTGATGCTCAGCACTGTGCCCATATGCATGTTTGGCTACTAAGTGTAGAAGAAGATGGGTAGAAGACAAGAGGGAAGTGCTTTAGTGACGGGTAGAAGACAAGAGGGAAGCTTTATGCCAGCCTGCGTGGTTGACAGGGCACACAACATATGTGAGGTCTTCTGATATGTGTTAGACTTCGAAGGAGAAAAAACCCCAAGAATATTCAGACCTAGCAGCAACTATGTTGCTCTTCAGTTATCCCCATTCCCCTTTTTAAATTATTACTGTAACAAAACAGGAAATCAATCCAAGTTTGTGAAACGATTAAGGACGCTGTAGTCCTTTCAGAACATTTTTTAATATGACCATAGACTCCAGAGCCTACGGTCAGTCTGAACTCTTTATTTTCAGGCTACTCTTCTGCACATCCCTGTTCTTCAGATTACTCTCCTCTGACAGAGGCAGTTGAGGACATTTTGCACTAGAATTGACAACGGTGAAAAAAGCTTCTTTGGCAACACCTGGTTCAAAAGTGCTAGCATGCAGTGAAAATACTGTGGTTATTTTTGATTGTAAACGAGTGACTTTGGGGAAAAAAAGAATAATGTTAGGTAATTCAAGTTTCCGTTTTCTGCTTCTGTAACCTTATACCACTTACTTTCATATGCACAAAATTTAAGAGTATACAGTTCTAAAAGACATAAGACATCTAATAGAAATGTAAATCCCAAAATACTTTAAAAACAAGTGGAACTTTTGCTGAATTCGCTACTACAAGATATTAATGTAAATAATTCAGCAGGTTTCAACACCAGCATTTATGATTAACATTGACCTTACTCTCATTTACATTCCCTGAGAGCATTAGAAGGGGCAGCATACATGGTGCAAGACGTAAGCCACATGACTAATAGCTCTGAAGTCGAAAAACTCTCCAGTCAGAGCAGTCATAAATTACTACTGTAAATATCTCTCCAACTCAGAAGCAAGATATCAGTCACTGTCAAAAATCTGATCCATCAGCTGTCCGGTCCAGTTATCTGCTCCTATTTTCATACTTTAATATTACACACAAAAAATACTTCTGTGTACATTTTCCTCAATTTTCTACTTCAATGAAAAGTTCATATGACTCTAGAATTCAGTCTGTTTCATATACATCTCGCTACCCAGGCATTTCTTATTTCTATACCCTACCTTAACTACAAGAACATTTATGAGAGCCCATCACCTAATTTAGTGAAAGGCACCTCTAAGTTACTTAAAAACAACTTACAGTTTACTCAGTAGAGCTCACAGACGCTTCTATGGTTACTGAACAAAAGTCTTCCTTTGCTCTTATTAGGCAGGAATTGTATGCCTTGTGCATAAAGTAATTGGATTCCTTCCCTCTTCATTACCTGCTTGCAATAAAACTTGCAAGACAGCATAAACATTGGAGAATTCCCATATGAGAAAATAATGTTTGTAATTTACCATAAGCTTGCAATAGGTTTGTAGATATGATTTTTCCTGACAGCTCATACACTTCTACCGTACGAATTAGTTTAGTTCTTACCTACTTAAAGCATGACTCACGTAGGTATCTTAGAATTTTTAAAGAACATTTTTACAACTTTTGTATCTGACATGTAACTAAGTAAAAACTAATCCTTTCATAATATTGAATTTAAATCACATTAAAGGTGAAACATGTTGTTCTGTTTACCCTCCTATAAGATATTAGTAGGTTTTTTTCAGACTCATAACTAAATATGAAGAAATCTAGAAATCAGACTAGCTCTTCAAAACTTAGGATACTTCTAGCAAGTGATGAACTTCTATTTTACATAACTAGCAAAAAAGCCAGAAAACAAGTATACTACATTGAATCACAAGATATACTACTATCATTATGAAGTTGTACAGACTACAGCAACTTTGCAAGCGAACTGATGCATTTCTAATCAAGAGAAAAAAACCACACATCAACCAAAAATAGCTGCCACTCCTATTTATAAAACTAGAATTACCTCAAATAAACAGCTAACCCAAGGGGGAAATGTAAGTTTATTATTTAAGAGTCTATTGTGATTATTCCAATGAATCACTCTCAGACATTGAACTACTCATGCTGATGTAGGTGAGCTAATTTAAGGCATTTATACCAAGCAAACCAACAAAACTGAATTACCTTTTTTTCCCCCTAAAATAGAATTCTGTACACATGAAGGTCATTCAGTTGAAACACACCTCTGAAGGAAAACATTTTTAAGTCATCTTTGATCTATATCTCCACTTAAAAAACCTGAGTACATGGATTTCATTAGATTTTCACAGTTAGGGCAAGGTACTTGTACAAGATTATGTAAAATGTGTTATATCTTTAGTCACTTGAATTAAAATCTTCATGGCAGAACTAATAGAAAACTGCACCATAATCTTATTCCATTAACATTCTTTTATTTGGGTCTAGGCTAATATGCTAATAATATCTATGGAAAATGGATTAAGCCTATTCCTTTGTTATGACTTATTGATCACCCGGTACTACCACTTTAACTAAATTTAAAATGTTAGCTGAGATCTCATTTACTTTAGTCACTGTATTCCAAGAAGGCTTAAAACCTTTCATGTCTCATACTTAGCTGAATCAGTTTAGCTCCTTTCTAATGCATCAGACATTCTCAGAGGCCCTTTTACCTCACTCAGAACAAGGTACGCAACTGTAGAAACATGATTTCCTAAAATTAAGTTGTCTTTCTTTTTATACTTCCTGCTGAGACTATGGTAGAAAATCAAAGATTAAATCTTTCTTTTTAAATTCTTGTATTCATGTATTAAATCTATATAACAACAATCATATTTGAGATACTAGTTGTATGCATTCATTTTGAAACATACTATGTTCTTAAAGCTGACAAGTTCAGAATAGGGTATGAAAAAAGAGGGCAAGCTCTTTCACCTATGTTTGGCACTTGAAGAAAAGTGTTAAAAGATTGCAGGATGACTGCTAGGTAACAGTCACAACAAGTAGGAACTTAAAGCCAAGCTGGAGATGGCAAGACTGCAGACAAGGAGAGTCACATAGTCTGAGTGCAGAGGTATCAGAGTTTTCTAGGGATTCTGGGGGCAAAGATTTGAGCAGAGTTTGCTGCAGCTCTAAATCTTTGAAATGACTGCATTTGAGCCCAGAAGCAAGGACCTGTTTACAAGGACACAAAAGGCTGAGGGAAAAGCTGTTCATCAAACCTTTTCCTATTTTGTATTATCTTGTCATGGAACTTGATTTAGATAAAACCCAAACATTCTACTTTTAATCCAATAAGACCCATTTTTAAAATCTTTTAGAAGAAACCATTATGAAGTAGAAAATCTAGGCAGATCTTAAAGCTGTAGCTGATCCAGTGTCCCATTACGACATCTATAAATCCGATTAGGGTCGAAGCGTTCCAATGCACCTCAGTTTGCAAGCTGTGAAATGCAATAAACATGGTTTGTATTTTTATAAGCTGTTTTAAATACATCTTCAGTTTTAGAACCGCCTATTATGGTTATATGAACTCGGCTTACATATGTCTACTCCATTTCTATTGAGCTAATTAGCCTGGGCAAGACTACAATAATGCAGCTGTATTAGTTCCAGTTCCTCATTACACTGTTTACTTCTATAACTTTTCTTCTAAAAACCTTTCAAATCATATGAAATATAACATCAGTGTACCCAATCAGAACTAAGGGGTATATATTTGTAATTCCTTCTTCACACATCTCCAGACAAGAATGAGCTGTTTCAGGCAGGGCAACTGACTGAGCTCACAGTGAAACAAGAATCCAATACAAGCATTGCTTCCCATCCTTATTTGTGAAGGTATGGTTTGCATTCTTTTCCTTGACTATAACAACAGTGCATTTTTGCTGAAAAATGCTTTTTACATGAAACTTAAGTTCATCCAATATCAAGACCCTACAGCCAGGTGACGGGTCTTAGCTGGTCACCAGCTCAGACCTTGGATCTTTCCAGATACTGATACCCTACTTACTGGCTAGTCCAGCATGAAATTTGCTAGCAGTTACACACATGTGTGAGCACAATATGGGTGTCTCCAGTAGCTGGTCTTAGACATGCTGCTTTGCAATAGTTGGATTCTAGATGCTGGTCTCCAGTTGCTGACCCTTATGTTCCTCAAACCTGCCATCTCCTTCCAGTGGCTGACACCAACCTCTTATCCTTCTTGTCTGGTAGTCCAACTTGAAGTTCACTAGTGCTTACACACAGACACAGAAGAGACAACAGACTCACACACAATATGGTTGCACATAGAACTTGGCAAGAATATAGGATAGCCTGCAGAGATCAAGTGCAGGGCTCAGACAAGCATACTGCCCAGCAACCTGCATATACGTGACTGGCCCTTTTTATCCCCTTCCCCCTGCTTCCTCATGCTTGTTCCACCCCAGTCCACCTTGATTCCTCCATTCCCCTGCTTTTGGTCTGTCCCAAAACAGTGCTAGTCTGCTTTTGGTCTGTCCCTAAACATCCCATAATAAGCTTCATACAATATTCTCTGCCATATCCTCGAATTCTTTTCTCTCTGCACCCCATAGTAAGTCCTATAGCCTAGCGTGCAATCACCCTTTACTTGCCTGGGGCTCCTGGAAGAGAATCTCTTTCCTTGACCCACCTCACCACTCTCCTCTGATGAACCTAGGAGAAGCACATCACCATGCTCTGTTTTCATTCATTAGATTACTCCTGTTCTCCTCCCTATCATTGTTCCTCTGATTCTTGCTGTCTTCATGTTTTAGTCACATAGTCTAACACGCTGAATATTGTTACATGTAAACCACCTCTGAATTAGGACTTTTCCTAATGGAGTTCTGTTTCTTGTGTTAGACTCTGTACTGGCATCTTTTCTACCATTACAGCAAGCAGTACAATATAAACACTTTATAAGGTCTCAGCATACTATGCCTCTAGAGATGCATTTAAAAAAAGCCTTTCAATTAGCTCCATGGAAATTCAGTCTTGTCACTGACAGCTAATCAGACTGAAATAATGCCATAGGTTAAGTTTTCTTACTTCTCTATTGGCTTGTTGCTTTTCTTTTGCTGCTATAGAAGTTAGGAGCAAAGTGACTGGTACTTTATCATCCTCATATACAAATACCTCATGCTGTTTCACAAATGCAGAACTTAGTAAGAGGGAGAAATGTTTAATAAGTATTTATGCATCATTAGCTGTTCACATCTACGACCATTAGCTGTAGTGAGTTCCTTCTGCCAATCAGTTTGGGGTTTTTTTCCCCTCCTCGGTTTTGTTCTCATTTCAAAGTTAACCACTTTAAAACAATTACTTTAGAAGCTAATTAATTTTAAGCAATACCAAAATGGATTTCCCTTTACTTAAGTAAACTCCATTTTGTCTTCACCCTCCATATCATCATAATCTTTAACACCAAGTATCAAGAAGCATTCTAGCCACAATCCAGTCTAGCAGTCTACATCTCAACTGAAAATGAGTCAAACCTCTTTCTGCTTTTATTCCTCCAATTTAAATATGAACCTATATGAAATTTTTGGGTATTCTGAAAATGAGTATTTAAATCATCCTTACAAAACATAAGGATCGCTAAAACTTTTCAGATTCACAAGCCCACATGCAAAGCTTCAAAGATTCTGAACTTTTACAACTGACCCTTCAGAGTGACATTACAAGTGCTCCGACTTGCCTGTTCAGACACCCATTTCAACATTTATGCTGAGATTCAACCAAACTAATTTATTTTACACCACTAAAATAGTCCATGTTTAAACAAAGGAAAAAGATATATCGATATCTACTTACAGTGTAAACTGAGGGTTAAGTATACAAGACCAAAAAAAAAATCTGTAGGTTACCTTGAGCAGAGTTGCCCACGTTACTACACAGTGTAAAATACACTATCTGCCCAGCAGACAAGCCTGCAGTACCTTACATGAAGTACAACATCCTCAAGTTGAGAGAGACCATACTTGCTGAGGAGAAAGGCGGGACACATTTATTTTTCAACAGTACACTGACATGCATGTGGACCAACCTCAGAACTGTCCCTATCTTCTAGCTGCAGGTGCCAGTTTTATAAATTTTGAAATTTCAAGTAAACTGAAATACAAGCTCATTCAGTTGCAACCCTTTTTTCAACAAAGACAGGAGGCAGTTAATTGCAGATGGGTTTAACAGTGCTGATTGACACATAAGGAATCCAGCATTAAAGAGATGCTAGCTATTTGAACAACTAGGTAACTGGTGACTTAATTTTGTACCACACTTATCTCACAAAATTATCTAAAGCGAGAAACTTCTCTGTTGACTTCAAATTGTGTGAAAAGATTCTGCTTCGGTAGGTTGCTTTTACCTCTACCACTGTTACAGTGCTATCTTCCAAATACTTTTGAGTTAATTTCGTGAAGACATAATTATGTAACAGGATAAATACCAGAGGCATAAAGTTTTCTATGCAACTGTTCTTGTGCCATGAGCAACTATCAAAACATAATACATTCAATAGTCCAAATAAACACTCTTATTCCTTTTAGTAAAAAGCCACACAATCAATACCTATATCAACTATGAATTTAAACTGGAAGACACTGAAAGTTGCATGACAGTGTTTGAAAGCTTGTCAAAACCTCTTATGGCATTTTGTTATTATTGTTTTTAAACAATTTAAAGCTTAAACTAATGTTGGAGCTTTTAATATTGTCAGTGGCATCTAAAATTATTTTTTATGGAAAAGAGTTACTATCTTTACTCTTAAGTAAGACTTGCCCAACTGACAGTGCCTCCCACTACCCCACTGCCCTATCCTGATGGTCACACACTGGAGTGAAATCTCTCCCCTGAGGATGTGAAACACGTTCCAGCTTAAGCACAGTAAAATGAACCAGAACACACAAAGACACTTGATTGCTTTGCTCATGCTCCAACACTTGCATTATTTTAGGAAAATAAAGGAAGCCTATTATTCAAAACAAGATATTTTGAGTGACATTATTTAAATTAAATGTCTTTTTCCCGTTATCAACTTCATCTCATCCAATCCTTACCCTTCTTTACATTCAGCTCCACATATCAGTACCACTTCTGTAAAAATGTCATGCTTTTTGTTCTTGCACATTTGATTGATTGTACACAATCTCCTAACTAGTACTATAATTTTTATAAAACTTTTTAGATGAGATTGTATATTTGCACTTCAGTCATGCATGCTCCTGTGGTTTCAAATGTGTCCGAATGAATAAGACTTGGTCATGTGGATGTTTTTATTTAAAGATAGCATCCATCCATGAATAAGGCTGACTTAGTTCACGCTTATTTACACTGTGCCCACTTTTTTTTCATTCAATATGCACATAAGTCTATGTAGATGTTGCCTTCCTAATTGTCTCAGAGTCACCAGGAAAGAAGGTGAAGCTTATCACAAGCAAGCAGGAGAAACCTGAAAATGCCATCTGTTAATAAGTATTATCAACTGAAAACCCAGGGCAGTTTTAGGTTTTGAGCCTGCGTGGAGCAAAAATATAACTGAGTATCAATTAAAACTAAGCACACTTAACAATACCTTTTTGTTAAAAATACTTTGACAAGTTAAACAAAGGCCAATTGAACCAAAGCAGCCCAAAACCTAGCTTGTTCTCATAATTTTGAGATTCCATTTCTATAGAATTATTAAAAAAAACCCCAACCATTCCACATTAAAATACTGTTCTGCTGCAGACCAGAGTTGAGAGGATCAGCCCGATACAGAAAACACACACTGGGTTGAGGAAAAAAACGTGATACCTTTCCTGTAGGTTGTCTGCTTTTCCAACACTAAGAAGACTGATACCCTTCTTCCCATCTGACAAAAAAGGGTTTTCTTTCAATTCCTTCTACCTGCAATATCTATTTCCTAATTTCTTTGTCTACAACTCTGAATGCGTAATACAAGCCACAACAATTAAGTAAGACTATTTTTCAAGGCAATCCTTAAACATAAGGAGTTCTTTGTTACCTGCAAAGGGAATGAATTGCACAGTTTCGGGAGAAATCTAATTTGATTTGCCTTTCTCCAGATTATCATTAGAAGCAACCAAAGAACCAAAAACAATCTGATCTCTTCCATAAGACTGAAAAGGTATGATTAGAAATGTAAAACCAGGCTGGGACAGGTCCATGAAATGCAGACTGAGAGAACAAGAAGCCTTAAAACCCTTCACTGTCTGTGGGGGTAGGAGGCAGGGAAACAGGTTGTCCTAAGTCTTGTCACATACTCCTAACTCCTGAGCTTTAACTCTTATCTACTTAGTCTGACTTTGTGAAAACAAGGACTAAGAGTATAAATAAGACTATGTATTCAATCAGAGGGCAAAACATGTTTCTATTTTTCTGTTCCTCGGATATACACTTGATTGCTTATACATTAGCATTTAGATTTACATAACAAGTAAATTTATATTAAAAACATTAAAAAATGAAATTGCTCAGAAAGGCAAATAATGTTTAGAAGTCTAGTGAAACATATTAACAACTATGCAAGTGATTTAACAAATGTATCATCAATATGGTATCAAAATAAAGCAAACATTTAGAATATGTAGAATGCAATTCTATATTTAAATTATCATTCAGGTCAATATTTGTAGAGTCAACTTATTCCTACAGCTTAAAAGTAAACACCTAAATATATCACTTCCACCAAAGTGGTGTTTAAGCGGACACCAAAAATTTGCAGGCTTTCATTCTTCCACTCATTCACACAATGAAAAACACTAGAGCACTATTTGCTCCAGCTTATTTCTCCTTGTACAAAATGATTAGGATGATAATTTGGAAAACTTTGGCTAAGTAAAAAACATCCCCAGAAAACTAATAGGGACTGATAGTTCTTCTTGTCTCACTTGCCCAGACAGGTTGATTTCTGTGGGAGTTTTAGCTGTCTCTGGGGGAAAACAAACAGAACACAAACTGCCCTAATAAGCTACATTAAATTCTTCCTATTTGGTTAAATGTATATTTGACATACTGTTTTTCCTGTATGAAGGGGAAAAGCTGCTAATATGATTTGCCCTTACTTTTATTTGAGGGGTTCTCTAGCACTTTTGAAATGCAAATAAACTTATGTCAGTACCTCCTTAACGCTGGCCATCTGGTGCTGGCTGGTACCAGCTGACCAAGAGGCAGCAGCTCACTGTTATTGCTGAGTTTAAGCTGGCAATTTAGTCTCCAGTTTGGGGAAGAAAACCAGCATTTGATATACTACCATTAAAAGATAACCTCTAACTGACCCATTCCTGTCACTTAAATCAACTCTATATACAAACAAGAGCCAATTTCAAACTCAAAATGCAATATAATAAAACAAACTAAACTCAGTGTCAAACAGTACTTCAGTTAATCAAGTTTAACTGCTGCAATCCTTCAGAAACATTCATCATCCTGATGTGTTCCGCAGAATGAAAAAAGTCTTAACTTTGAATGTCAATATTAGTTTGCAAAAGCACAAGCAGTTTGTGAAAAAAAGTTTGTTCTTTACATCCTAACCATTTAATTTTACTGTCCCAATACAACACAATCTTGTCTTAAAAGAGCTTACTTTCAATAAATTAGATGTGTTTTCACAGTAACTATGGCCCTCAATATGCAGTATTTTACAGTGAAATCATCACAATATTCTCATGAAAGTCTTCATCTGATGTGAAACCTCTAAAACAAACACCACAGAAAGCTACACAGTGCTGAACCCCAAACACTCCCAAAGCATTCAGTGCCATGGACTTAGCTGAACTTTCTAATTTTGGATATCAGAAATGCTTGCCAAGTTTTCCACAGACAGTTTTCCAAATCACTACTGGCTTAATTCTGGATTGCTAGCACTGATGCACACCAGGTTTTCTTCATTTAAAAATTAGACTATATAAAATGTTGAACCCTATAAAAATCTGAACATTTAGGTATATGCATTTTCTCCCTTTACTTTGGGAGCACTCCAAAGCCTCAAGACATCATACCTAGTTAAGCCTTTTTTGTCTGTTTGTACTGCAGACGGACATAAAAAGGTATGTCTTGATAAAACCTAGAATTGTCCTAGTTGCTCTGAAATTCAAGAAGTCATTCATACAGCTCAATCTGAGTTCTCTGTTCTAAACAGCGCAATGCAGGTGCCTTTACTAAATGAAGTATTATTCCTTATACCATTTGATCGTTTACAAACACAGCCTTCCTCAGCCCATTCTCTCGTTTATCCTTGGGGCACACAATCTCCCCAGTTCACACACTGGCCACGTCCCAAGCACATCCCTCATAGTCCTGATCCCTCAGCCCGGATGACCGGACTGCACCCCATCTCCTTCCCTTCCACGCTCTTTCAGTGGAAAACAGGTACATGGTGGATGGGGTACACACAGAGCATGAAGCAGCAGCGTGGAGCTTACCTGAAGTGCTCCTCTGTGCTATGAGCAGAAACTCTACCTAAATCAACCACACAGTTTAAATTTAAGTTGAGAAAATTACTCTGAGGCTTTGGTAGCTCCCTCACATGCCAGTAGAATATGTAGGCTACATATACTTTTTACAGTCACCAAACGAATGTAAATTGAGCACAAGGATGAAGAAAAATCCTACTCAGCAAACATACTAGAAATAAAAGAGGAGTTCAGTGGTTTACTCTGCTCCCAAATGGAGAACTTGTTTAGTCAACTTAGGCAGAAAAGAAAGAAAAAGAAAAAAAAAAAACACCCCAAAAAAACCCCAAAGGCTGATTTGGGAAATTTCACCAACCTCAGCCGTGCGAAAGAGTAATTAGTAAGAAGGGAAATATCTTCAGCAGCTGATGAAAGGGTGGGCAGGATGATGAAGTTTAAAAAATGGCTATTAAAAGCATAGCTGATTTTTCTCACCAACAAATTAAAAATTTGAATCTCTTACCATCACCAAAACACATAAGTTTGGTGGTTAAACTACTGACTTTCTTCCCTCCCCACAACTGAAATGAGCTCTTGAAGTATCAGATATTTTTTTTTTAGATAATTTAAAGTCTCTTGATCTCAATCGTGTGTACACAACACCTAAAAATTGCTTTCATTGCATGACAGTCTGCCTTGTGCTATTACTCCTGCTATTGGCCCATAAGAAGGATGCAATTAGCTCAATTTGATTGTTTATTCTTGTAATGTGACATATTTTTATATTGCCAAAATTGGCATTTCTGTTGCTTGCAAACAAGCTGGGCTTTGACTGGAAATCTCAGTGCCACGTAACCTGGCCCCAGGTTTCATGTCATGAAGAACTGTATAATAATTGTTCCAGCAGTTTTCTTGCAATTTTTTTTTCCTTTTTTTCCAAAGTAACTGTAAGGATAAGGTTATTTTAAGCACTGAGGAAACTTGAGGGGAGAGGGGGAAGAAGGATCCTGGGTAAGTTATGCAAGTTTCTCAAGTTTCTTCAATTAGACTGAGAAAAAAACATTACAGCTGCCAGTAGCTCGGAAATGTCATTTTATTAAGAATTCTGCAGATTTGATGGGGAACATCACATTGTTGGCTGCTTCCAATAAAATGCTAATCACTGCACTAGACTGGATCTGTAGCTGACATAGTAAGATCTTGTTATATCACAAATTACCCAGTAATTTTGTCACAGAAAGTGGAACAGCCCAGAAAAACAGAGTCAAACAAGCATCCTTGCTACTCGCTGTTCTGCGGTAGGTCTCTCTGATCTTCAGGAAATTCTACTCTACATCCAAAAATCACTGTCTCCAACTAGAAAGTTCATAAAACGTGTTTCCCACAAAACCTGCTTTAAGGACACGATGATTCTTACCGAAAAGCAATTTCAGTAAGAAAGCCCACTATTGTTAAATCAGTTAATAGATGTTTTTCTGTTCTTTTTACTTATCAAAGCATGCTAATCAAAGTATCTTTTATGCCAATATTACCTGACACATCAACACAAAATTGGAATAATGCAGTTTACTATATCAACGCTACAAGCTTTCAGCGATATTTGAAAATGCAACAGAAATCATGCTAGACATTAAGCTTGTCAAAGGCTAAAGATCAGTTAGTCACCAGAGAGAGGCTCTTACGTGGATGTAGAAGCAGATTAGTCAGTTCTATGAAGCAAAGATCAGAACATGAGAATTAAGTGTGAACATTTTAATTTTTTAGGATGCGTATTCTTAAGAGCCAAGAAACAAACTCAAGTTCCCAGTGTCTTCTCTCTTTTAAGACTTGCAGGAGTATATGACGCTTGTAAAGAGATCTGAAGTTTTCTATAGTTTCAATTTTTTACCAGTTTAAGGCCTGCCATTTTTTCAATCTTTATTGATTCTTCTATAGGATGTCTAAAACACTGCTTGAATTACCTTAATCAAGAGAAGTCTCAAAACTGTGGCAGAAATGCCAACTGCTTAGTCATGTATTTTTAATTCATTAACTTCCCAAGCCTGGAATGTCTAGACTGGAGGTATACCACGGCTGCAATGAAGGCGACCAGTGACTTCACGTATGAAGTGTCCAAAGAATTCTCATATTCTATTTCCTTCTCCAGAAAGCTGAGAACTGGGATAAATAGCCATCTACTGCTTGATGTGATTGCAGAAAATATGATGCGGTCAAGATGCCAGCATTCCCCTACTGATTCAACATACAATATTTAAAATAGCCTGTATTTCTCTACCCAGATGTGAAGTGTATCATTACTAGTCAAACTAAGAAGAATATTAATGTTTATCAGCTCCCTGAAGCAGAATCACAACACAAAAGCAGCAATGTATTGCTACATATATAAAAACAAAACCTTTCGGTCCTCTGTCTCACCAGTACTTTCCAATGGAAAGGCAAGCATTTGCATTGGTCTCTTTCCTTTGGATTCTAGAAAGCAACTGTGATTTTAAAATGTGTAAAGTTTACAGGCTGTGCCTAAAAATAGTTTATTTTGAATGATCTTTAAGTCTTGAAAAGCCCGAGCTTAAAGAATCTTTTAAATTAAAAAGATGACACACAGATGAGTTCCATTTGAGCAATCAGTGCTGACACATTAATAATGAAATAAAATATGCTGCAGTATTTCAAACATTTTGCAGCTGTTACAACAGCACTATTATCTAATGCAGATATATTTACCAAATTCCACATTTTGTAGTACAAGCATTTAGAAATCAAAACACTTCCTTTTACTTGCTTAATCATTAACTGGTAATCTAATGACATTTCAAATGTAAATCTAATCAGTGGCATTTGAATTGGTTTTTATTTCAAGTATTAGGGTCGTCTCTCAGCTGTAACTATGCACTCTCGTCTTTTCTCCTCATCTAACCAAGTATTCCCAGCCATGTGACAAGGTTCAGGCACCCCTGCAAAGGGAAACCCTCTGTCCCCCAGACCAAAACTAGACCTTTGGGCTTTAGAAAGTTAAGATTTCCAAACCACAGCAATGTTTTTAGCCTTTATAACTAAAGTATATTGTTCTAAGAACAGGAATAAAACATTTAATTTGGTTCGATGACCTTGTGAAACTTCAATAATCAACAATTTTAATATTTTTATTGTCATCAATAAATATGCTTTAATCTCCTACCATATGAACATGCATATCCTTTTCCACTAGCACAGTGAAGACACGCAAATTGTCATAACAAAGTTTGCTTCTGCGCTAACTTATTCCAAAACTGCTTTCTAATTTCAGGGAAAAGATAATTGTATTGGGGAGGGTTTTTCTTCCCCTCCAAGTACGCACATATTTTTGTCTCTTGTTTTATTATGCAAAATAAAAAACTTCTATTTGAAAACTGAACTAGAAATACATCTGCAATCATAATGTATGAATACATGACATTTTTCATAATTGTAACACAGCACTATTGGGGAATAAACTGACAGATGGAGACTCCAATGCATTCTGCAGACTACACTGCAGATCAGAACATACTAATGGATTCATATCATCTGAGAGAGGACATCTGTCTTAGAAGAAATTATTGTATTTAATACTTAAATTACTCATTCCATTTTTGTTGAATATTAACTCTATACAGAAGTGTACATGAAATTTTAATTGTACCTACGCTGCTAAGGCTGCTCATTATGCTTTAATATAGCTGCATAAAGAAACACCTTAACTGTTTTGTCTGTCATGTTTTGTGACATGATCTAGTTGAATATTTTCAAGTTATCTAGACTAGAGCTATTAATTCAATTCTGCAAATTATACACTCATTTTTAAAATGGATTATTTTATGAAAGACAGTATTAGGCGATCATACAGAGCTCAATAAAATTGAAAATTTTCTGTACCAAGAATAGCAATGGTACATCTTAAAAACCCGAATTATCTGAGCTTAAATCTTAACAAATCTTAACTCACTTCCTTCTTCCCCCAAACACATTCCTCATTGTATGGTAACCAATCTCTGTATGCAAGCAACAGCACAAGTAAATCATTCATGTGGATTATCAAGATTACTATTCATACACACACATATACATATATGCACACATGTACACACACACCCCTCAAAAATTTTTTTTTTCAAATCTTTGTACATGTCTAATACTATGAATAATCTTTAAATAACTGGAAAAAATAAATTATTACCTTTTCAACTGTTAACTGTTTTGATGTTTTTTCTGATTCTCTCTCTCTCTTTTTCTCTTCTTTCTTTTTTTCTTTTTCCTTCTGAAAAAAAAAAAAGCATTTTGCTGGTAGTCCATAACAATGCATTTGCAAACACATTGAATGTTTACAGTCATATAGAATATAAACAGAGATCTCGAGTTACTCCCTTTCAATTCAGAGTTTATGCTTCTATCTGCTCTGCTTCCCAAAGCGACTCATTTTGCTCAAATAGTAGTACTAAAAGTATTGTAACTCTTGAGAATTCAATAAATTCACTATTTCACCTGCTCACCTGCATTTCTTCTTATAAACAGAAGGAAAAAAGAACCAGTGTTGCTTCTCCCAAGCTAAATAGATCTGAAAAGAAAAAAACCATCTACAAGTACTCCATTAACTCTGATAACCTGTCATTAGGACAGATGCCAGTCTGACCAAAAAACTATAGCAAGGTAATTTGCATACAGCTTTCTGCAGACAGTAACTAATTCTAAAAGCTAATCTAGTAGTCTTAACAAAACACTCCTGAATGTCAAAGTTGACTTGGACCATATGCCAGACCTGCTGAGTCATAAGACATTAAGTTGTTCCAGAAAGAGAAAACATAAGAGATCCCTTTACTTTGAATGCATCATAATGACATTTCAAAAGTTTATTCATTTCAGTTTTGAATGAATAAATAGGGCAATATTGCAGACTGACTTAAGAAAAGCGTAAAACATTCCTTAAGGCACCATAATATACAGAAGACTTTTTAGGCAAGCAATTGCTTTGACACAATGTTAGTAGTGCTTTTTAGACCCAGTAATCTATCTGCATTTACCTTGTACAACTACAGTATAGTACTAGTGAGTATACTTGAACATTAAAGTGGATGGAACAAGAGTTTACCATAAAGGAGATAAGACAGTAGCTCCTAAATGTTGTTTCAGTCATTAGACTCTGATCTCTCTGTTCAAAGCTTCAAAACAGCTTTGTTCCACAAAACACTATTTTTTAGCAAGTTGCCCAAAATTAGAAGGAAGGTTGAGAGGTTAGATAACTGTCCATGCAGCTCCAGTATTAAAAATAAAACAACTTGCTAGGCTACACATTTCTGTCAAAAAGGATTTTTTTTTTTTCTTTCTAACATCCAATATATGTAATTTTTAAGTTTGCGTAACATGACATTTGGTTAAAATAGTTCTAACACTAAGATGAAGACGGGTTTTCTTCTGGTTTCTTTCGGGGCAACCGGGCATGGTGGGACCCAAGTAATGTATACTTTGCAACTTCAAATAATCAATTTCCAAAACATTAACCATATTTACCAGATGGATTTGTGTTACTCAATTGAGGTAACTCAAGTCCCAACTAACCCCTGTGAAATTATTTCATCAGGCATTAACCTGAACACTCAGGTCCTGGGAAGTGAGATTATCACACCAAGCACCTGCTTAAATGTGGGTGTCACTCAAGCAACAGAAAGCAATGACCAGTCATGAAAACAAGAAACGGGGAATTTGGAATGTCTGTTTTGAAGAAAATAAACAGAGACTAACTTAGATTTTAGCGAACATTAGGAATACAAAAATAAGCATAGTAGTCCAAACCAGAGGTCCAGCCAACACCGTATCTTCCAGGAAAAGTCTGTATGACTGTGACAAGTATACAGCAGTGTTTTATTTTGAGGCCATCAAAAGGCCAGACTTGGAGGCTTACTGAACTAAGATTACAAATGCATAGCCATGCCTTTCAAACAAGGCTTAGCCTTTCTTCCATTACTGCGTCACCGATCCCAGTACCAACCTGCATTCTAAAGACTCCCCAAATCCCGTGACTGTAATCACGTACTGCACACAAATATACTGCCAGACCATTAACTTTTCCAAAGTCTTTCAGACCCTGTCCCCACTCACACCTTCCCAAGTTGAATAATTTAAATAAACCTAATCACTTCTCCTGTAGAAGCTTTTCTACATCTTAAATAACTGCGATTTGTTTCCTCTCCTCCTCGGAAAGGTTGTTGGAAATGTCAAAACAATACACTTAGTTTTCAAACACAGTACCTTAAGTTTACTTGAATATGTTTAAGTGAAAGCAGAGTTAAATTTTTTGCATATGATCATCTTCAGGATGTCCTGATTTCCAGTTTGACTTCAACACATTTTTTAAAATATGTTTTGTTAGAGAAATGTCCCTTCTAGAGGAAAAAGCATCTGGAAGCTTTTATTCTTCAGGACTTTGAGAACGAGGAGGGCTTGCAGTAAGTTTCATACGGCAAAAACTCCGTAAAGGTAACCAAATATAAATAAATGTGTCTCATTGCCCTTACCAAATCTCTGACAGCTTCATAGTGAATATGTGAAGATTTAAAATAAACTGTTCACCCAGGTTTCTGCCTCCACACCTCCCAAAGCCTACAGGAATTGTCTCGATTCCCAACGACTTGATTTTCATTCACTTCATTTTCACCATGGACTTGAAAACCTGCAAGTCCTTCATCTTCACACTTCACAATTTCAATATGCAAGCTTTCTACTTCAGCCCCATTAGATAAAAATGAATTCAAACTAAATAAAAACATTTCTCAGATGCTGTATTCATGCCAGAACTTCAACTCAAGTGTTTCATTACTTGCAAAAGCAGTCAAAAAGCACTATGAAGATAATAAAATGAAATTGGCTTTATACTGGTCTTAAATTCTAAGCAAAAATTATTTGGGTTTTTTTCCCCCCCAAGACTCGTTTCTAACAACATGGCATACTAGTTACACAGAGGAACTTTCAAATTTGAACGTATCAAGAGAGGCAGGTAAGAAACGAAAGGCGAGTTTCATTCTAAGTGGCTGCTGCTATTCTTGCTACAACTTAAAAAACATGTCAAATTCACCAAGGCTTGTGGTCTAGTCCATAACACTATAATTTAATTTTTAATTAATGTTTAAACATAGCTGAACTGAAATAATTTATAACATCTGTCTAAATTTTCCTGTATTTGGAAGGAAAAAAAACATGACTTATGTTTAGATTTTACATTTAGATCAGAAGTTATTTCATACACTATATACAGTCTCAATTTAGAGTGAAGTATCTGAAAGAGCCTAACGTTGAGCATTCACATTCTTAAAAAAAAAAAATATTTCATTATTGTTGCAAATTGTGACATTTACTGAAAGTTCATACAAATGATGCCTCATCTACTATTTGTTTGTGTGTTAAGTTTTCCAAAGGCCCCTCTAAACAGTAAATGTAATGTCAGCACATACACATATAACCCATCTAGAAGGGATATTAAAACCAGTATGAGTTAACAGAAGTGTCACCAAATTTATCTCCAAGGAGATTGAACTAAATGGCTGGAACAGTACTGATCATTTAGAATCTGAAACAAGCAAGTAATATAAAAAAAGATACCAAAAATCATTCCTGAGGAGACAGGACAATGTCACTCATGCCCATTAGCTGGGAATGAAATGGTGTTTCCACAGTTTTGTGACACTAAACCGGAGCAGAACCACAATTTTGACATATAAAAAGCAAGAGGTATCAATCACGCACGTGCTTTGTCCCACTGTATCTTTTCATTTATCTAGTACAGGAAACAAGGAGAGAAGTATTTGAAATGCCTGAAGTATTACCAGCAATTCAAATTCTCTAGGTAGCTCAGTGAAATTACTCTACAGAAATGTAAACATTTGTGCAAAGCAGTAACCTGACAAGAGTTACACCCAAAAACAATATACCTCTGCTTTGCTCTTCTCAGCAGCAGCTTGCAGAGAAGGAGAGGATGTCAAAGGCTGAGCAGCATCAGAAGAGGGTATCTGTACAAAACAGGGGAATAAATGAGAAAGAAAATAAGCAAGAATAGCTGGGAAGGGAGGGAGCAGAGGCAGCTAAGAGACATGATTTTCACTCTTTTTTTCAATAATTTTGAGGGTGGGGGGAAAAATACAACATAGAAGAAACAAAAAGAGGAGACAAAGTTTTTTTTTTTTTCTTTTTATCAGTATGATTTTTAAAGGAAATCTGTCAGGTAGGAATGAGTGACTTATAATGAAATTCACTAGAACAGAATATAAGAAAATGAACCTGGATAAGATCATATCACAGGCCTAAGAAAAATAATTAGGTTTCATCCATTGTTCAATTTTATCCAGTGTGACTATTGAAATATTAATGTCCTGAAGCATGAAGGCACACTGTCCCAGGGGAGGGGGAGAGAAGAGAGTGCCTTTGTTCTTGTTCACTGTAACAGAATATTTTTATTAAGAGGAATGCAAAATAACTCTGAAAGTTATACATTAATTAAAGTTCTGATTAACTCTTCTCTAAGAGCACTCCAAATGAGTAAAGACCTTAGGGTTAATGTAAAGCTGCATCCTAGTAGCAGGATGCCAGACCTTCCAGACAGGTGATAATTCTTTTCTAGGAAACAGTATGTAAAATTACTATTAGCACCACTGGACTTCCAGAATTATCCAAAAGGTATAAGTTATTTATGCAACAGATGCAGTTTGCTAAAGAAAATAGGATTTCTCAAAATGCATTTTCATACGTCTTCCCATCCTATTTCTTTATGCATAGTTGATCACTTTAATGGAAACATTATCTTTCTATTCCCCTTACTACAAAACCACCACTGAATTACATTTATCAAACATGTAAAAGATCTTCAGAGCTATAAAGCTGACACTTCTACACTGTCTTGTATCACCTTTACTATCTACAAGGAAAATTTAAAAATAAATGAAGCTATTACAGAGCAGGTCATTATGTTGGATCGAAATAACCAATTTAGATGACATGTTTTTACTTAGTTTAAAAAAACCCAGCTTGCAGTAAAAGGAAACAAAGCTAAAAAAAAAAACCAACAACCCTACCTCATGTCTAAATATCCTGTATTTCTTACAGAAAATCCTACCAGTGCCACATCTTCTATAGATGGAATATTCATAGAATATACATATTCAGTATTTTTACAAACTCAGAAACTATCTCTATCCTGGAATGTGGTGTAGAGCTTCAGGAAAGATATTTATAAGGTTTCATTTTTTTTTTTAACCAAATTTTACCTGCAGAAATATGAAACAGAATCCTCATTTTTAAATTTACTGTTTAAAATCCTCAGGTTATTAGAGGAGTTACAGATACATCGGCTGCAATGAAGCAGTTTCTCAAACTGTAGCATTCTGTTGCTATAGAAACACGGGAACCTGTTTATTCCAATTACACCACACTGTAGTCAAATAAAGATGTCAGGAAAATGATTAGGTAACTACATATATTAAACTATGAGGTCTAACACCACATTCCTTACTAAGATTTCAATTAAATGCAAATGTGTGAAATTGTGATAACGGAACAACTTAGGTATACTTTCAAGTTTCTAAAGATAAAGCGGGATTTTGGTTGTTTGGTGGGGTTTTTTTGCATTCTTTTGTATGCTTCAGATTTTAAGAGAATTTACGCTTGATAGCTCTCATGGGTGAACAGCAGGTAACAGCTACTCACCACACAGAACCAGGTAAGCAGAATTTCATTTGGGGCTTGGGAGGAAATCAGCACTATAGATGTTTGCGTCACATTTCCATCCTCCCATAATAGTTCTTCTCAATCTGCATATCATCTTCATAAATTAAGGGATTATCTAACCAGAGATAAGGTAATCCTATGAAGGCCTGAAAGTAATTACAGTTTTGCAAATCAAGTAACAGAGAAGCGTCATGCAAGCTCTAAGAAGGAGCCAGACTGAAAAGCATTTGCCATCTAGCCTGGGATATGGAACAGGATGTACAAGTTGAGAAATGCCCAAGCGTAATGTTTAAAGACAAACAGCAGCGCTACATTCACTTCAGGCTAAAAACCAGCACTTGAAAACACACTTCACAAATGCAAATATTCAACTGAGAAAGAGTACAAAAAGCATATGACTGAAGCTAATCTTTAAGAGAAGATACATTACAATGTATAAAGAACTGATTAAGTTTATACAATGAAAGCAATAGCATGAATTTGGGCTGCTGAACAGCTTTATCACCACTGCATCGTGTTGAATTTGTTATCTACCATACTGCGCCAGATAAGGAAATCTGAATGAAAAAAATCCAATCAAGTCAAACTGAGTGGCTGGATAAAGCTAAACATAAAACAGGATTAAAAGGGAGGCTGGTGCAATCCATTGTGGTGAGTGGTTAAGCAGTCAGACTATCAAGAGCTGATTAGGGTACCAGAGAAACCTGGAAAAATACTTGCCATTGGGGCAAACTAATGCTTAAGAGACTGCTGACCTGGTAGCCCTGTTAAGGTTCCCTGATGGCAATGAACCGGCTGCCTCCTGCCCTGAGAGCAGGCCGGCGTGCCCCATGCTGCGTGCAGAGGAGCCTCAGCGATAGGCAGTGGTCTCCAGCTAGAACCGAGTCCCTGCAGTGCCAGCTACTTCGCTCCTCGACTGTGCTCAGGTGTCATACTCTGTCATGTCCATATACCAGAACCAGCACCAAATAAAACTAAAAACTATAACAACTATGCAATACAAGGGTGTTCTTTTATTATCCTGGAATTTTTTTCAGTTGGAAGACTGAATTTTCACTACTATCCAAGCCATTATTACAGATGCTAATACCCTCAAGCACGAAGAGAAACCTAACACCTTAGTCATCAAGTGCTTGATTTTCACGAGATTTCAAAATGCTCATTATTAACCCAAACTAACCCCATATTTTAGCAAATCAGTGAAGTTCCTTGATATTCTGAGATGTCAAAAAAACCTCACAGGTTTTTTTTGCCCTTATACTGTCCCCCCAACTCCTACTTTGAAAGGCTGTGGTATGTTCCTATTTTCAAACCGCAGCACGCTTTACAGATGTAATGTATAGCAAAAACCTCAGCAACTAATCCTTATCATTAGCATAAGTCAACCCCTAAACAACTTTGATGCTATTCTGATTACTTTGTTGCCAAAACGCAGGTTAGACCATTCAAAGTTAGTATTAACACCTTCTACATCCTGTTTGCAATGGAGACATACCATTAGCTATGGGGGATATTAGTTACTGAAGAGATGAAATACTTATAAGAAAGAGTGGTTGACAATAAGTTGCGTGCTGCTGGCTTGTACTTCCAGTAAATCTTTGTTTTTAAAACCACTGCAGTGATAAAGCAGCTCATAGAGCTGTTCCCGTCTGTAGCCAAAAGAGATTCATTAGCTTGCCAACAAATGGCAAATGAGAAAGCATCTGCTCAGTGACCTATTTCTACATCTGTGGCCAGTAGTGGGAGCGCCGAGGTTAGACTAACCCCCGGATCAAACCACTCACCCATGACAGGTAAATGCATCCCACTCTCCCGGATCAAGTGCTGCACTCAGTCCTGGTGAAACTGCCTTTAATTAGTTGAAAGCCACAAATGCACTTTAAATATTTATAGCGGAACCCTGATCATCACTCAGGATTGCCAACGAAGGTTTTTAATAATAATTTTAAAACTGTTTTTTAGGAGACTGAGATCACTGCAAAGCAGCACTATGTAATCCCACATCGAAGTAACATATGGGTTTTCTATTAGGTATTTATCAGCCTTTATTAATAATGACTTATTTCTATAAGCTTGATCAGAAGGATCAGTAAAGGAAGATCTACTCCATGCCTGGGTCTAAGTCTAAGTACCTGAAAATACTGTTGTTTATAAGCAGACATCCCCTCTTTAGTGCAGGGAAAAAAAAAAANAAAAAAAAAAAAATTGGTTTTAAAAAAAAAAAAAAAAAAAAAAATCACATTCCACAGCAATAATTGTCTTCTGTTACCACTTTTCTAATTTGTCAGTTTTTATCCAATTGTTATATTCCAGTGGAAACAAAGAGAAAAAAGCTAAAAAATTGGTTTCTAGAAAAACTGGCCAATACTGACACTAACTATGAAGTTTGTAGAGCAGACAGGAGGAAACATAGAAAACATCTTTGTTTAATTTAGATCCAATGGAAAAAGACATTTGAGCAAGTAGGTACTAAGAGTAAGATTTGCCGTCATAACCTCTAGAGACAAGTGACCAAAACGTCCCCCACTTTTGGTCACATCCGTAAATTCACCTAAATTTCTACAACAAAATCCAAAAAGCAATTTCTAGCTATCTTCCAGAATTCAAGTAAAGAAGCACACACTGATCTACTCTGATAACATACGTTAGCAGCACGCTCTGGAAAGCTGTCAACTAAGACGTCCTTGATTATTGGCACTTTAAAGTACCAGACAAAACTGATGGCAAGCCCTGCAACCAACCACACACGCTGCTAGAAAAAGAGAGTTGACATGCTTTAGTCTATGCATCAGACTATGATTTCAAGTGAAAAAAATAAGCTTAATGAAGCTATCAGAGAACACATACAGAGAACACACAAAACCTAAGAATGATTTTACTTTAGCTCAGTTTGTACTAACATATTACTGATGGTGGATAACAGTCATACAAATATTTATGGTCATTAAGGTCAATGTACTAAATAAAGTTTTCATGAACTTTTATTTGTAGTTTTTCCAAGATCCTGCTCTTGACGTAATGCATATTGTTATTTAGCTTTTTATTCAAAAGGGGCCAAGTTAAAGCTTTAAAGACCTGTATTAATCTTCCATTTAAATACGAAATTTAGGGTGCTATCACTCAGAAGATTCAGGAGATTAAAAAATGAGCACGTTATCAAACCACGTCAATATATTCAGGAAATTAGCAGCTGAACCAAATACAAAGGTGCCCTCGAGTGGCCATCTTATATGCACACAATATACAGGGAAGTAACCTAAATTAAGAAGACTACTCTACACTCATTTTACAGGTTTAAAGTTCAGTTACTACATATGTTTTTCTCATTTCAGCAGACTTTTAACTTCATTACTGTACTTCTCCAACAAATGTTAACACTAAAATTAGTATTTTATTTTAAAGCAGTAGCAATTACAGACTGCTATTAGATGCGTAGAAATACGCAACCAATTGCTTACCATTTTTTAAAGAGCCCTGTTCTCAAAATACTGAAAAGAGTCTATGAATACTGACGTGCTATTAATAACACTTATCTATGAATTTCTGCAGAAGTTCCTTAGCCTAACTGGTAAGGCTTTTTTTAAAGTTACTAAAATGTCTCCCTCATTCAGTGCTCTAAACCCTGGACACCACATAAAAAAGGTTGCGTCCCATGTTTCACAAAACACAGCAATAGCTGGCTTTTCAAAGAAGGCGGTACCGCTCTTCCATCAATATTCTGAACATGCTCACCACTCCTCCATCCCTTCAGAGTGCCCATATCTCGTTACAGGAATACAGTGAAGCTTGCGCAAAAGCTCGCTGTAGTTCTGGATGTGTGCAGAGCTATAGACGTTCATAAAATTGTCATCAAGCAGAGATGCAATTATTCAATCTCCTGGGAAATACAGATACATTTAATAGCATTAGGTCTGAGTGCAAAATATTTTTTCCAACTCTGACCAAGAGCATCCATATTAGCTATCTATCTATATCTATTGTTGCCCATTTTTTCTTAGATTATTTAGCTTCTCCTTTAGATAACCACCTCTTGAGATATTACGGAGAGTCACCATGGCTTGATTCAAGGCTGACACAGGATAAACAAAACAGATGCTTTTAACCTCTTACTGGAGTGCTCTCCATTTCCCCGATCCAACATAACAGATGTTTTCTGTATTTGTTCCAGGGAAAACCATCTTTAATGAGAGCTTCTCAACACTTCAGAACAATACCTTTTTTTTTCCTCCTAGCTGGCTCGTCTTGCTGCATATAGGATCATTTATATTTTCATGACCCACGTTAAACTAAACTGGCAACACAATCACTGCAGATTTCAGCTTCAGCAGAAGTTTTGTTTACACGGACAGGGTAAGTTGTAGCTGGGCGGTCCAGCTGTGTGAACTACTCCTCAAATTAAAGTACTTATGGAAGTAGGGAAAACAAGACCCTGAACTTGGGAGCTACTAAGAATTCAGCCAAGCATACGGAAAATTCACACCCTGGCTTCTCTATTTTATTCATTTAACCATTGCTGGACAAAGTCCAGCTCAAGAGTAGTCAGTAGTGGTACACTCAGCAGTTGATACTGAGGCCAGCTCTTTAACTTCTTCATTTATGCCCCACACAATGTGACAGAGTACATCATCAGTGAGTTTGCAGATGATACAAAATGAGGAGTGGTTGATGCACTAGATAGGTGTGCTGCCATTCAGAGTGCCGCTGACAGTATGGGTCAACAGGAACCACATGAAGGTCAAAGGGAAGTGCCAAGGCCTGCACCCGGGGAGGAAGAACCTCACACACCAGTACAGTCTGTGTGGGTGTCAACTGGCTGGAAAGCAGATTTGCAGAAGAGGACCTTGTGGTCCTGGCGGACAAGTTGGATGTGAGCTAGCAATGTGGCCAGTTCTGGGCTCACAAGTACAAGAGAGACATGTGCAGACTGGAGTAAGTCCAGCAAAGGGACACTGAGATGATTAAAGGATTAAAGCACCTTTCAGACAAGGAGAGACTTAATGAGTTGAGATTGTTTAGCCTGGAGGAGAGGAAGCGAATGGGAGGGAAAGGAGGGAAAAAGTCTTATTAACATGTATAAATACCTGGTGTCAGCGAGCAGAGACTGAGGCAGACTGTTGCCTGTTGTACCCAGAAACAGGGCCAAGAGGCACTGAACGTAAGTTAAAACATGGGAAATTTCATTGAAACATAAGAATTTTCTTTTTTTTTTTTTATTTTTTTGATTACTGTGGGGATGGTTGAATACTGGAACAGGCTACCCAGAGAGGTTGTGAAGTCCCCAGCCCTGAAGATACTCAAAACCCAACTGGACACAGCTCTAAGCAACCTGTTCTAGATGACTCCACTTTGAGCAGTGGGAATTGGATGAACTCCAAGTGTCCCTTCCAGCCTGAGCTATTCTGGTTTCTATAATTCACCCCATTCTAACAGCATGATCTTGCAACGTAATTTATCCCATTTTCATTATCCTTGCCCTCAAGTCACAATTCTTGTATGGTATTTCAGTGCTTCCTATTGATGCCTATCTTCATTAACATATTTCAAAAATACTTTCTATTCTTCATAGACCACTAAAAAACCCACTACAGTTCTTGCAATATTGGGGGGGGTAACTGGTAACCTCTCTCCAAGTCAATGACTGAATGCTTCTCAATTCTAGCTACTATGAACTTCGTGTTCATGTACCCTATCATACCCCAATTTATCCATCATAAGGTGCCCACATGACATATTTTAGTGCAGTAAATGTATTATGGATTTAATCTCCTTTAAAATAACTTTCTGGAAAATGTGCCATCACAATCTCTAAATTCACATCACATTTCATCCAGTTGCCTGTCTAAATTCGTACTTCTTAAATTATACACAATGTCTTAAGAAAGCATGGAAAATGTAGACCCATTACTCTTTTTCTTCAGTGAACTGAAGAGTTGTATGAAACTTCTGCTCTATACATAATTCACACCCTTTCTTAAATATAGAAACTTTGTTTACTATTCTCTAAACATTGTCAGGACATGATAATATATTCACACTCAATGAAGTGGAATAGACTGTGCCAGTTCTCAATTTTTGAGACTGAAAGTATCTGGAATCTGCTTAAGCTGATTCACCATCCACCCTGAATAAAGCAATTTCCACATGGATGCTGAGAAGTTGTGCTCTTTCTTCTCCTATATACTTATTTTTATCAAAAGCTACAGAGATTGTTTGTGATAATACCTACATAGCTAATCTTTATCCACACCCAACACAGTGACCTCATTGCTTCTCCTCATTACTTGTATGGCATAAGGGCCATTGCATTAGATATAAACAAAAGTTTAAGGAAGATTGTGTTTTTACAGTTTTTATTTTACATCAAAGAGGAGGTGGTAAGTTTTTGAAAAATTTGGAAAATATGATTGCTTCAAACTTGATTTCATCAACCTCTGCGCAACTTTAGTACACTTTTAACTTAACAGCATGTAGATGCAGTCAAATTAAATTATTCTGATTGGGTACCAGAAACCCCTTCATTAGTGCAGTCCTGTGTCTCAAAGCATCACACCAGCAGCTGTTACTTAATAATGTATTTTAGTAAGATTTTATTCTTTCTGGAACTTCAGTTCTAAAAATTACACATTTCCTCTTGGCTTACTGATGAACTGTGTAATCATCTACTTCAAAGCTTACTTCCTCTAATCAGTAATTTTGGGAGAATCTTACAAATTCCCCAAAACCTATAACAAGCAACGTTTGCTGTTTCTTTTGGCCACTTGCAGCTAAGATCATGAGCCTCATTTGACAGCTGTCCCTCCACCTTACCAGTTGCATAGGTTTGATTACAAGTATTTGGGACTTAATACAGAGATCATCAGTCAAGATGATGAGAAATTTCTTTCATAAAAACAAACACCCCCAAGTATTCGGAGATGCAGAACACCAGTCCTTGTCATACTTCTACCTTATTTCCAGAGTGAACAAATGACTTCTGCCAAAGATAAGCCAAGTTGTCCTTTGAGCACTTCATCCTGTCAGGTATACTCAGAACAACGAATTATTCCATTTGTAACCGAAAAAATCAAGCAGCATCCTTCGTACAAGCACAGAAACCCAGTCAATGCATTTTTATCAGCTTTGTTAAGACTTGTACCAAGCCAAGGGCTCTGACCTTCCATAATGCCTTCCCTTCAACAAGAGCAAATTCTAGCCACTATTGTCACCTCAGAACTCATTCCAGGTACTGCTGATAAACCTATTAAAGGACAAGCAGAAATTAGACAGGAATATTAAGTAGAGAAGCAGCCTTGGGTTCAGCTAAATTTTTTAACAATGATGAGAAAGATGATATACGCATATTTTCTCTCTTAGACAACAGGATTTCTGTTCTTTAAAACTCATTACTAATTCTGAAGTGAAGAGCTACTAGACTGATAAGCTGTTACGCGCTCAAATTCCTATACAACTAGGAACCGCCTTCACATTAGTTGAGCAGACAATGCCTATCTGTTTCATATGATGTCAGTATGGAGGGGAAGCAATAGTCTTACTCTTCAGGTTTTATTATTACGGTCACTAATATGGGTAAGTCTAATCTCTGAACAACTTCTTCCAAATTAGAAAGCGATCTCTCCACCAATCTTCCATTTTCAGTTCTGGATGCAACTACTTTGTCTTAGGATTGGTTAAATAATCAAGGGAAAGGAACAAGGCCAAAAAGTGACCTTGTCAAATAACTGCTTTGTCATTATAGTCACAAGTGTGAGTTAACACTTGAAATCTGCTCTTTCACTGGAAAAAGCAGCCTGCCTGTGAGCATTTGTTGTGATATTCTGAATAGATTCCTGAGAAGACTCCTCACCCTGCATTCAAACCACACTGTACATCATCCATTTTTAGTTTCATTCAAGTGTTTCAAATGAATCAAAAGTTATGATAGTTCAACTAAGATGACAATTAGCCTTGAATACACCGTGACATCATTTTTTCATCCTGTAACGTAATTTCTATTCATGAAATGCAAACGTTCCATTTTCAATTCATTAAACATCCCTTACATCTGCTGGCAGTGCTAGAAAATCCACTGTAAACACTGTTTCCCGAATACAGGTGACAAATTTCACGAGAACTGGGAAAAGAACTGTGCCCAAAAGCCAAGAATAGCTAGATCTGCCATCTGCTTCCAAGAAAATATCACCACAGAAAATTAAGTAAAAAATAAAAAATCCCTCACAAAGTTACAGGCTGCGACAACCACAGGCTGCAGTTAGAAGTGTTACCAACCCAGTTTCTCTTTTCTGGCTCAGCATGACCATCTTCATACATGGTTTCCTTGAAAGTAGTAGAAAGTGGTATGAGAAATTCAGAGAATACCAAGTTATCCAGAAAATTACCAATATATCCCAGAGAAAAAAATAAAGGCAAAAAAATATAGAAAAAGAAGAGTAACTGCAATTGTGCTAAGGTCCGGTTAAAGGAACACAGGACGAAAGCCTAAACAGGGAAAAAAGAAGGGGGGGAAAATTACTAAAAAGGAGTAACTTAAGGCAGACCGCTGCCTAGCCTGCACATTATTTTTCCACTTGGGAGTTCCTGTCGTATATCCAGATTTAGAATTATGCAAGTTTTCTCTACTGTAATAAGGAGTCTCTCTAATATAGTAAGGCACTTTATTCTGCTACAAAAATCACGATAGCTTTATTTCATTCTCTTGGAATATGCCTTGTGTCTCCAACAAGGCTCATATTTGCCCCACCTATATTTACGGCAACAATTCTGAAAAAGGCCTTCAAGTCATTTATTTAAGCACACAAATTCAAATTCTTGGGAAAAGGTGTTTGCATAATTGTAAACTGTGCTCTTCTAAGAGTGCTCCAGGAGACAGTAAACTAAAGGAGGATAAAGAGTTTAATGAGAGCCCAAAACAAACAAAAGATTTCAATAAACAACAGTCTTCAGGACTAAGACTGTTAGATGAGAAACTGCTTTGGATGCTCTACCCCTCAGTTCTAGTATTGTTGTGTACAAAAAACCCTGCGATGAATATAAAAGGATTTGCCTATGTTTGAAAGCAGTAATCAGGTGCAAGTCTGAAGCGGAATGATATTCCTGAACAGTTTCATGTCAGCACCCACCTGAAGGAGAGCTTTAGCATATAAAATTACCTCACACCACCTGACCTATGGTAATTGTCCGTAGTTAATTACAGAAGTGAAGCAAGCTCTCAATTGCGTTGTACAAGCTCTCAGGGATAAATCAAGTCAAACAGCACAGCATATTGCACAGTAAATTGCTCATGTTACCGTATCTTAGATGCACCACATTTATAAAGATGCCCTAATAGTTTCATTACTATGTGAAGTTTTGTTTTATTGGATTCTATGCTATACTTTGCATCATTCACAGCTTATGTATGCCTAAAAATTGAGAAGGGGGTTTGGCACAGAATTAATTCTGAGGACAGTATTATGCTGAGGATGTTTAAAATAAGTTGACTTGCTAACAGCTACTGCTGCTCCTAAGTTGATTATTCAAAGAGCAAAAAAAGTTTCTGACCTTAACAACACCAAATCACGTGTGTTACTGACAGAACAAGTATATATACAATCCCAAGTAATATCCTGTCAGCTTCAAGTGCTTTTACTTGTATTATTCCTCTTTTTAAGTTCAAGCATACATAAAAAACATAAAAAACCCCCATGAATTCCTGAATGTTTCAGAATTACATCATACAAAAGTAAAATAGGAAGGCAGCTGGACAGATCAAGAGATGAGGGTTTCTTAAGCAGTCGGTCTTTAGAAGTCTTGACAAACCAAGGTCTCACCACAGTGGGACTATGAACTACTTTCTGAGAAACACAGTATTGATCTTTTATACCAGTGTGACTCTTGTTAGTGTTGGGAGAGAATTATGATAGGCACTGGCTCGAGAAACACTACTTCTAACTCTGTCATGGGCTACACTGCTTAAATGGAATATACTTTGATAATAAGGATACATTCTCCTAAATACCGTACAGTTGCCTTCACAGTTTTAGGTATAATATCACAACCCTACAACTGTATCCAAGCACTTACAGATCATTTCAACTATAAGAGTTTTTCAAAGAGCTGACACACATCTGAAGATACTTCCATGGGGTACCAAAAAAACCACCCAGTTTGTCTCCCTGGGTAGGCTAACTTATTCAAAATTCTCTTCTTTACATTCATCAGAATAAAATTTCAAAATAAACACTGCTACTTTAACAGCAGCTAACTGGAAAATTTTTTAAAAATGGCATTATTTCAGTACTCTGAAAGTATTTCTACAAATGCATTGTTACACATTTTTCAAAAACTTTTTCTTCTTGTCTTACAATACTGTGAAGCAGCAAACACATATGTAACTACTTAAAAAATTTCTAATTATTAGAAAAAGGTTTCTGTTGCAAGTAAGATCTGAAATATTAAAAAAAAACGGAAAGGTACCCATAAAACTCATCCACATTAACACATTCCTTAAAATATCAGATTGATTTTAACTGTATTATCAGTGTTGGTAAAAAATAATAAATACATCATTTCCATTGATATTTTTTCCCAGGCTTTTCCCCCCAGCTACAGTGCTTATTCTGAACTGGAGCTCCTGCTTTTTGTTTCACCAGAAGTATATGTGAAAGTACATCTGCGAAAAGAAAGCACAAGCATAGTGTGATGACTTTGACAAATTCTCCTAACCTGACCCAGAGCACTGTGGTTTGCCTACCTGGGGCTGTCGTTCCTCCTACATTCCAGAGGACTCTTCTCAAGGCTAAAGCCTAAGATTGTGGTTAAGAACTAGGCCCGATACTAGAATGGTAGTACCCGGTACCAAACAAATCAAAACCACAAAAAAAATACACAACCGAAGAGAAAAACACCAAAACCCAAACACATCACTGTTCCCAGGTGTCAGCCTCTCAGGTCTTTCTATAAATAAGTCACAAGCCTGCACTGAGTCTGAGCAAGAAAATAAGTAACCATTTACTGATAACCCACTTGTTACAGCTGAGTAATCGTACCACTCATTTAGTCCTGAGCACTGATACAGAACAAGCATTTCACATTTTCCCAGTAACGATGGATCAGAAAACCCTGAGATCTATGCATTTTAATAGATTTTAAATATTTTTTAAAGCCAGGCTGCTTTCAGTCAGCATTAGATTTTTCTAATGCATATTTGATTTCTACTTAAACACATTATTCTATCTAAAATGTAACTAGCCAATAAAACTGCAGATGCTTTTTTTTGCCCATAGCTTTATCCTGCATTGCTTTTCAGTCAACCACGAAATAAATAATTTTATTTTTCATATTTGCCTATTTTTAGTCTGCATGTTTGATGGCACTAATGGTCTCTGCACTAGCTAATTTTGTTATTATAGCATGTATTTCTAAAACCCAAATTTAGTAATGCAACAGTCTTGTCAGAAAACAAAACATCTCATATAATCAACAATTATAAATAAAACTTCTGTTACAAAAGAAAAGATATATGAATCCTGAGCATCACTGAACCTTGACATATATACACTCCTGGGCTCCAACATACAGAATATATTAACACAGATGATGTACTGTCAGATAAACTTGAAAAAACTTATGAGATCTCATCAAAATTAAGCTAAGAGGAATATTGTATTGCATATTTTAAGAGAATCCATTCGAAACAACTTTTATGCTACAGGAAGCTTTTACCACAAGCAGATTGTAACAGTGGACCAAATCCAGCAAAGCCCCTTAAATTTTTAAACGCCACCTCAGTGAAATTACCTGGTTAAGGAAAGTGACCTTAGGGCACAGCAATCCTGTTTCTGCACTTCTGTATTACCTGCTCATACCCAGAAGGGACTCATTTTACCAAATGACAATATACATATGCATCTCCAACTTAAATTGGTCCTAATCTAAGCAGAAGCCGTTGCTATTTCAAAGGTGATAAGCAAAAGCAAGTGTGCTAAAAGCTCACGTCACCCCAACAATGCTAACTTTGATTAGAAATAGAGCACAGGGTGCTCTCTGCAAAAGCAAGCCGGGTAAAGAAATCTTCCAGAGGAAAAGATGTTGCCATGACGTAGCACAGACACCTCACCTGAACAGTTCACAAGACTATTACTCATGAAAGTATCGTGCTAGCAAGTGCTTTGATGCTACCAAAGCACTTGGCAGAGGACTGCTGACTACAAGCAGGAATCTCCCTCTTCTGCCACAGCCACTCCTCAGTTCCCACGGAATCTTAGCCACCTCCTGGCAGGGCGGGAAGAGGGAAGGTGTCTCAGATGTCATTAGGACTGCAAAAAGAAAGCTTTAGAAACTGTCACCACCCCCTGCACAGGAGCACCGAAATGCGTATCCCCGCAGAACTCTGTTTCTCACCCTATTCTTCTCAAACTCCCCACAGTCCTCCATGTGTTGGAAGTGTAGAGTAACTTGCCCTCTTTCCTGACAACAGTACCCAGGAGCAGAAAAGCGGTCCATCAGACACGCAGAATGGAGGCCCAGCTTCACCTTTTCTTCCTTCTCCCTGCCAGTCCCAGGCCCACTTGCAAGATGATCAGGACAAGTGCATGTGAGCCGGGTTGGGACCAGAGCCAAGGAGGACAAACCCAACACAAGCAGACTAGGACTACAGGCGCTACACTAGTTCAGTCAATTTAGTATCATGTACTTTATGATTTTGCTATAACTGCAATTTCAGATTGCCTACCTCAAACCTGATTTTTGATGGCCTTGAAGAACAGCAGGTGAATGTAAATGTGCATGAGTCGTCTATTGCTAAAATATTTCATAATCAGATTTTGTTCCTATCTCAGAGAGATCATGCCATTTACATTAGTTAAAGAAAAGCTCAGGTAGGAAGAAATAAAACGGTGTTCCCTACTAAGCAGTAACATGCATTTCTTCAGCTTGTCTGGATTCTATCCTTACTGCTATAACAGGTAAAGCGATTCATATTAGTCTGCAATATGATAACCAAAATCTGATTACTCTTTCAAGCATATTAAGGCAGCAGTGGACTATTACATCAGACACCTAAGTTGTCTGTTTAGAAAGATCTTGGGAGTCTTTTCAACTTTTTAAAGAAGTATAATTTTCAACAATTCTTCCTATTTTCTACTTTGGAACCGAAGTAAAGAAGGGTAACTGATAGTTTAATTCAAATCACAATTTGTATTTTACCTCTTAAGTGAATCAGTTTTCCCTCTACTTCAACAATGCGTAATGAAATACACTTCTCTAGTTTCCAGGTTTGGTTTTTTTTATCCTTCTAAAATGACACTATCATTCAAAGACCCATTTTCTCAGACAGCAATGGCAGCATAAACTCCCTCTCTTAATGTCCACCCTTGCACTCATTTCCCTGTCAAAGTTCACTGCCTAGTCAGATAAAGTAGGAAGTTACATGTTAGGCCATACTTAAATAATGTAGGTATAGAGGAGCAAGTGTTTAAGCATACATATACCTAGAGAAATAAAAATATACAACTAGACTGTATGTCCCAGAAATGGCTGTATCCAAAAACACGAACAAGGCTGTGAACTTCATTAAAGGCTGACATTCTCAAAACAGCTTTGCCAGAAAAGCACTCACCGACTTACTGTAATGAACACAGAGCTACATGATTAAACAGCTGGTTTGCCATGCTGCCCATGTTTGCTTTAACAGTGCACCTTGCTGCAAACAACAGTTCAGCAGAGCAGTAAGACCTGCAGAAGAGGGGCCTAAAACTCCCTAGGATTTCTCATAAAGATATTACAGAAAATGGAGGAAGACAAAATCACCAGAAACAGTAATCCTAGCTTAACTCTGTAACATGGGAAAACACACTCCGAAAGGACTCAAAGTATGCTGTTGAAGAACCACCCTTCACTGAAAGAGAAAAACACAATATAAAATAGTCAGAAGCAAGCTATTTGTTGGATCATAATGCTTTGCTGTGATAAATGTAATAGACAATATATGTTGAACTTACGTAACCTAGGAATAGCTTTCAAGAGACACAAGAAAGCATTTAGCTCTGTATCAAAAAGTTTTTGACTGTGAAAGACATTTTAATAAATGCACCGTTTTCTACGTTTCTCTTATGTAACTTTCAAAAAAGAAAAGTGACAAAATTCTTGGTGAAACTGTTTACTTACATTGAAAGCATTAACCGCATTTTTATCATAATACTTCTTCTTTTCGTACTTATCCCTGATGAAAAATTCCACAGCTCTGGAAGTAGATAGTTTAAGGAAAATATGCATTCAGATAAATAGCAACATTAATCTGAAAAACTGACGGGTTATTCAAATTAAAGAATCGCACCAGATTCTTGCTCCATCTTATAGTTTTAAAACAACAGAACAAACTGCTCTAACACAGAACAATTGCTATTGCAGTGTCCAAAAAGAGCTTCTTTTTACTACAGAGAATTAATCAGTTTATTCTCTTAATGAAACAATACGAGAAAGATACATGAGAAGTAACTCAGTGTTCCACAGCTAGGACATTTTCACTTGATATTTATAAGCTACAGGGCTGTAGTACTGCAAATACTTGAACAAAGGTACTCGTATTCGGGAAATAATTGAAGTATAGCTTACCTTCATAACTTGGGAAAAAATACTCTCTCTTCAGATAAAAGGTGAAATGTATGTACCTGTTCTCTGATCTGCACAAATTGTATCATGCATCAAAAGCTGATCATAAACAGTTCTCTGAGCTCAATAAGTCCTCCATGAGAATCTCTTAGTACAAGTAACATCTCTGTGGAAGGGAAAGAAAACTAAAACACTAGCGATAAAAAGATACGGAAGCAAAGGTGGAAATAGCAGCAAGCATATTGATGTAGAATACCAGAACTGACAACTCACTAGCTCAAACACAAATGGGACAATCAGTTGTCTTCCTCTATTATTCTCTCAGCTTAATAAAGCAGCTCATCCAAAGCAGTAAAGCTCATTCTCTGGTATCTGTAGAATAAATTTTAAGTAATTTGCTCAGCAATGTGATTATCCATTCAAAAATCAAAATTGCAACTGTGGAAGCTCAGATTCACTGCATCTTAAACTTCCATAGCAATTTTTCCTCAATTAATGGAAAGGTCCATTACTGGCTTACAAAATTTAGCTCCAGGTACTATCTCTTAAGATTAACACTGAGCTCAGACCACTCAGCTCCTTCATTCTGTGCATCAAATTATATTGTCAACAATCACATTTATTTTCAAATTGTATGCAAGTGTCACCTAAAGACACTGCTTCATAAAAGTTGCAAAAAATGAAATATTCTTTTCTACCTCTTTCAAAGTCTTTCTACATTCGAAAGGGCATCTTAAGCACTTTGAACGTACCTCTATCTTAGTACTAATATTGCATTATTCTTTACACATAGCAAAGGACCGTCATTTTGCCAAAAAATCAATGTATATTAGCATATTACACATGAATGGAAGTTGTGCAATACACAACTCCCACAACTTTTCAAATTTAGCTAAGACTAAACAGGATTCACTCAGAAAGTTCATTTTCAACTTCAGTACAAATTACTGCATTATAGAATCTCAGTGGAGGGAGGAGATAGAGAAAGGGAATTTAATTTTTTTCCATGCTTTGGGGATGTAACTGGATAACTATTAAATTGTATCTAATTTAGAAGTAAACAGAAAAGATTAAAAACTTGACTGTTATAAAATACCGTAGAACAACCTATCCTTTCTTCAAATAAACAGTCTTAGTTATTTGCCAAAATTAACATTTTCAGATAGCATATTTATTTTGTCAAGTGTTCTAAGTTTTTGGTTGCTCAGGTTTTGGTGTTGGATATTTTAGTTATTTTGCACAAATATTACCCTATTTTTAGCAGTTTCCCAGAATGCACACTTGATATTTCAGACAATTAGAAAGTTTTAATTCAAAAATTATTAACACAGAATCATAAGTCTTTAAATTTCATATGGTTCCATTTTCCAGGACGCTATTACACTGGGATATTAAGTTGTGTATTTTGAAAAACATCCACTTTGTTCAAGTTACCCCACTTCAATATGCATGAATTTTTGGACCATGCTCAAATGTCTTGAGATCAATAACCTACTGTGTTCTTGTTAACAAAAGAATTTAAAGCAACCTCAACAGATGTCAAAACTGTTTTAAGTAGTGAGTAAAATGAAGAAATAAAAAAATTAGTTAATCTATTCATGGAAAAAAACACTTTCAAACAGGAAGCTAAAACTGACATAAAAAAAACCATCAAGATGATCCTCAGAGTTAGCGTCTACACCACAGCATCCCTGCCAAGTACAAGAACTGAAAAAAAAAAAACCACCCAGAAAGGTCAGTCATGTGATTAAGTAGCAAAAGTGATGGGAGACCTTTAGAAGGAGATTCTGAGCACATCCTACATATACATTTCTTCCATGTCTTCATTCTGCTACCTAAACCGTAGAAATAAGTGTATTATAGTGCTACAGGAAGTTAAAAACTAATATAGAACAACATATACAAAAGTGATCATTACATGCAAAGAGATCATTACATCCAAAAGAATATTCAGAATATTGAGAATATTCACAACCGCGATACTGATGATACACAATGCTGATTCTGTAGTGATACAAAGGGCAAAGAGGAAAGGCAAAAAAAGCCCATAACACAACAGCTTGTCATGAATGCCAAGTAGGTAAGTAGCTGCCAAAGTTAGGGGGGAATTGAGAAATAAAACGGAAAATGTTGGCATCCTCTCTCCTGGCAGTGTATTTTTAATAAAGAGAACATCTGCAATGAAATATATTCAGTTGACCAAGTCCACAACTTAGAAACTGACAACTGTTCAAAAGGCTATATAATTGTTTCAAGGTATACACTGCTAACAAAAGAATTATTTTGAAAGTCTAAAAATGAGATTTTTGGTCTAATCTGACAAGAATAGCTTAGAGTAAAGCATTATTACTTCCGCAATAGCACCACTGAATTCAAGTTAGCTGCAGTAAGAACAAAATACACAACTTCCAGATCTATTTTTAAAGTAAGTTTTAGTCAAAGTATTTCAGTCTTATGGCTGAAATAAAGTTCGGTTACAGCCAGAATACTACAGTGCTATCTGGTTCCAGTTACCTTTTCCTTATGTGTATGTATGTTTAATTTAAAAGCCAGTGGAATATGAAGAAACATATCTGTTTTGCTCAAGTGCATTTTATAATGAGGAGTCTAACCCTTCAAAAGAAAAAAAAAAAAGTCTTCTGCGCATAACATATCGAGCATAGTATCTAATAAGCAGAAGCACAAAAATCACTTTTGGATATAGAAGGAGAAAATTCAGATCCAGTTATGACAAAGTCTGTTTATCAGCCTCCATAGCCTGTATCATCATCAGGCTAAGACAGTTGGGAAAAGATTCAGCTCACTTAACAGTAGGTGTTTAGGATCTCATTACAGCTAAAGGGTTCCACTACGATCAGGTGAAGCAAATCCTAACCTATGGAGTAACATCACTTAATCAGGAGCTAATACAAACCTAAATTAATGCCATCATATATTATCCTAAGGATTCAGTACAGTCGGAAAAGGTATTTTTTGCAGAAAGCTATTTATTGGTGGTAAACAATTTTTCTTCCAACCCTCCCCTTTCAGGTACATGATGATAACCACAAACCAACACAAGTGGTGGCAGCCAGGGAGGTTTGATCCCATGCTAGTGATCTGTGCTCGCAGACTTCATAGAATGCATACACTTTAACTCCAAAAAATTACAGAATACTTAATCTACAGGAAGAAATCCATACTACACTAGAGTAAGATCCAATGGCTTATTTTACTTTACCATTCAGCTCATTATTTCCTGTTCAAATGCTTCTAACTTCAGCTGGCAGTTACTCAAGATAAAGACAGAATATTCAAGAGCTCTCTAGTATCACTCTAACTTCCTAAGGAATTTATGAAGTCACCTCTTCTGAAAGCAAAAATAAATGGGGCTTGCCAAATCTCATTACAAAGTAGATTTGCTATAACTGAAGTAATTTAAACCTTTTCTGAACTGTTCCCAACTTCCACTATCATTTCTTATACAACAATATCAATGAAATAAATAAGGCGAGCTGCCAAAAGTAGCAGTTTCTTGAAACAGTCATAACATCTAAATGGCATTAAAAGTCATTTCAATGTGAAAGCTAAAACAAAAAGGATACTGATCTGTTTGAGGTCTTCGGAAGTTCTCTGGTAGATTAGCTTCATAGAGTAGTCGTGCTTTAGTATTTCCCATTTCCTGCATGCACTAAGGAAAAGTGGAAGAAAACAGTGAGTTCATGTCCATCAATACTTTAAATCCTGAAACAGTCAGAATATTATTGGTGTGCACTGCAGGTTTTTAACTTGGAGACCTCTTTGCTGTCATATGTCGTGGGAGATGCTCCCACAGCACAGGAGGGCTGCCCGCTAAGACTTGCTGGACCAAAGCTAACAACACAGATGCTGTTTACAGTGTAAACTAACTCATCCAGTGAAAGATAGGCTTTCATCTCTCAGGATGGCTCTTCAGACCAGGAAGAACAGGACTAAGAAAATCTGTCTGCCAGCAGAGAGTCTTCAGACTGGAGCATACCCGGAAAAGTCAATACTTGGTACACCAAAAGAATGTAATGAAGAATCAGACAGGTGTGTGAACACTATCTTACTGTCCCCTACTGAAAAAGAAAAGGCTTACAACACATTTTCTATAGATACAACAAAGAAGCAGCTTTCAGAGCTTTTCAAAGATAGCTAAACCAATTTCTGAGGTGAATTTTCAGAACTTAAACTCATTACAGTAGAAATACAACCAAAGTAGTTCTTAGTGTGTTATAAAACATTTAAGTTGGGGCATGATAATAAACTCAAATCTTTTCAAAAGGACTCCTGGCATTCCCTCCAAATTGAAAACATGTTTTAAGATATATTTTACCTGTATTTGCTCAGGTGTCCATTGGTCCAAGTTGACAGACTTGACCCTTGATATATGGACACCAAGATTTCGATGTATTCCAGCACATCTGATGCAAATAAAAACACCGGTGTTCCAAGAGGCCCATCTTGGACCTAGGGGGAATGGGTAAATAACATCAGTTATTTTCAAAATTCCATATACCGTGAAGATTTTCTTTGGCATAACTCTACACTGACAACAGGAATAAACAAGTCTGAATAACGGCTCACAGCTGTTTCTTTAGGATATCTATTACTTCTAACAATATCCATTGTTAGCAATTTTATTTACGGCTTTCTACTTCTAAGTGATATCACATAACATTTGAGTTCGCCAGATTAAGCTAGGAAGCCATATGTTGTGTCCACCGTGTCCCCCCTCCTCAAAAACAAACAAGCAAACAAACTTTAGAAAGTTGGCTCACTAGTAACAAGATTTTGCTTACATCTTGAATAATCCTTATGGCTATGCATCAGATGCAAGCATCAGCAGAAATAAGTAGAAGTTACCCTTTTTTTCTCCAATTAAAAAGCTTCCTAAGACATGCATCTGTACTTAACTTGAAACTAAATGCAGGGCAATCTTGTATTAATGCAACAAACCCTTTAATACCTCATACAGCACAGACTTTACAACAGTAGCATGCAAGCTCTTAGGGAATGATTATACAGAGATTTGCAAAACCAACTGATGAAAATACCATGAGTAAGAATGGTGGAAAACTGAATGCATTCAGTACCCTTGATTCCTAAACTACAGTACGAGTTGCCATTCACAGCCCAAGGCATTTTCTCTCAGAATCATATTGATTTATGAACCTTACTATTGTTTCTCAGCTGCATTAGCATGTTGAGACAGACCTAAAGTACACTGGCTTGAACTCCCCCAGTGACACCTGGGATGTTTGACTTGAAGTTACTACACAGTCTCAAATTAAACACTCTTACTTATATCATTTTATTCCAGCTCTGTACACCATCACCATTAAAAGCACTGCTTCAAAGTCCATCTAGTTCTGAGCTCTAAGGAGTTCAGAGATTAAATAACTAACCATGAGCAAGAAGGCTCATTGAAGAGTTAGAAAACATTTCGAGCAATTATTTCCCACCTTTGTACAACAGATGCGCACCTAGACCACTCGTGCAACTGCAGCAGTTTCCATTTCAATATTAATATATTGTACAAACACTTTCCTGGGGCCTAGAAAATAATTTTATGCCTCCCTCTCCTGATATTTAGCATAGGATTGCGTTGGGTTGACCCCAGCCAAACACCCACAGAGCTGCTTGCTCACTTTCCTCTCCTGCCGGACAGGAAGAAAACAGAAGGAAGGTGAGAAGACTTGTAGACTGAGATAACAACAGTTTTAATAACTGAAGCAAAAACTGCACATGAGCAAAGGAAAGAGAAAAGAAAAAAGAAAAAAACCCTGGGATTTCTTCACTACTTCCCATCAGCAGGCAAGTGTCCAACCACTTCCTAGGAAGCCAGGCCTCAGCAAACACAATACTGACTTTGGAAGACAACACCATAACCAAGAACATCCCTTCTTCCTCCTCCTTTCCTTGAGCATTTATTGCTGAGCACAACATCATATGGTGTGGAATGGTCAATGAGAGTCAGCATCTGTCCCAACCTTCTTTTCCCAATTTTTT
>RSEF01000003.1:91925431-91947409 GCA_003993805.1 Himantopus leucocephalus | reverse complement strand
TTTTTTCCCCCCCCCCCCCCCCCACCCTATTCATCTGCAGGGAGGGGCAGAACAGAAAAAAGAAAAGCCGTGATGGTGTGCAAACACTGTTCAGCAATAGCCAAAACAGGGAAGCAGGAGAAATCCTTTCATTTAGACTCCATTCTTTTGAACTGGTATTTGAAAATCCCAAGACACATTCACAGCTTCCCAGATTTGTTGCAAGAAGCCTTCCTCTTACTAGTGGAAATACTGGCTATATTTTGGGTCACCTTGCTTTTAACTTGTGTTGTTAATGATCTCAAAAAGTCAAACCACCTGATGTCCATTGCTTGACCTTTAAGATCAAAATGATCACAATGACTGGCAGTTTTCGAAATAAGTGTTACCATCATAAAATTAGATTTGAGGGGTCAAGAGATCTAACAGTTCTACTCGCTGAAACTAATACATCATTTCACACGTGGCACTTTTAGGTTAAAACTACTACTCGTCAGGTAAGAACGAACAGTCAAGCTGTTTACAACATGTGTCTTAAATAGTTCAACAACTCGCAACCTGTTGACATGCCTTTTTGTTTTCCCCCATAAAACACTACAGACACAAAATACTCACCCTGTCCCTACAGTCTGTGCAGATCTATAGTACAGGAAGATCCCACCTACAATGTATAGTACTATAAGTTTTAGCGCTCCAGGATAGAGTTTTGGAGGCCATTTGCCTCAAGATATTAATCAAGTTTCAGCTAACGTAGTACACCTGAAGAAACTTAATCAAAAAAACTCCTTGGCCACTCCATTGTAAATAAAGTACCTCAGCTTATGCAATTGCTTAATGTAGCCATGATGGTTTAGAAACAAAAAGGTAAGGCAAGGTTTTGTGCGCCCAACAACTACTCACGTTTTTCCTCCAAACTTTAATCCAGGAATGTGCATTCTAAAAGGGGAAGTACATTTTGATCAGGTTACTATAGAGACAGGAGGTGTTTATCTGTAGTATCTAAAAACTGTCCATATTTTTATCCTATATGTTGTTTGCACAGCCACTATAAACTTTTTACCACAACAGAGTTTGTACAACTACACATCACATGGGTTTCCTATTCTTCAGGTTCTTCCTAAGCTATAATATCCCAGATAAGCAAGTTCTACATTAATGAGACAAGGCCAGGATGAGGGCTTGGCATGACTGAGGTCTATCTTAATAAATGAAGAGATGGTTAACTTTGTAGTTTAATATTTTAACTTAAAATTTTCTTAACAAAAAAAGATCATAATACAACTTGTGAATTAGCTGGTTTTCTCCTGGAATAGAACAGCTTCCTATTTTCCCAGAAGATCAGATTTCATTAATTTGTACTTATTGCTGAAATAACTCAGGAAAATCAATTATATTTAAGTAACAAATTCAGCAGTGGAATAATAGACAAACCTGAGGCCAAACAAAAATGTTCATGTGTAATCTCTGAATTTATTTCAGACTAATGGCAATATGCAATATTAAACACTTCAAATGACAAGCGTCTTAATTAATACAAATCAATTAGAGCTCCAGTTAAGTAGTACGCAAAAGAAGTTACAAAATAATGATTTCTGTGTGAGCATCAAACCAGGTCCGCTTGACTTCGCCAAACAGTCAACATTTGCTTAGTCTCCAAATCTTCCTGTGCAAGAAGTGTTTAACAGTAATTTGGACTGATTCAATAAAAAAATTTACATTTGTCTCAATTCTGTATGAAGTAAAAATCCTTACTTCCGTACACAGGAAACACTTTGCACTTAACAGAAATATTCACGGATTTCTTCTTGTTGGCTCCTTAAAGATATATTTAGTTTTTTTCAGCAAAATTTACAAAAGTAACCTAGTTCATCTACTGTACATATTTTGCTAGCCAATTAAGTCATTTGGCTTCAGAAAAGAAGACTAGATGTAAAGAATCTTGATGACTGCTATTTAAAACACCTTTACATATCAGTAGCAATGCTATCTTACCTGTCAAGAACTGCATTATACAGTGCAACTCCAATCAGCCAATTTCAACATGAAATACTGTTTGACATAAGTTTTAACACAATTGTAATTTTATTCTTTCAAAAGCCATTTGAATACAAGGTTTTTACGAGAAGAGCTGAGCTGCACTTCAGCAGTTTGCTGCACCACTATCAATGCACCATTCCGATCTAAAAAACATGTTTCAAGTAATTTCTTCAGCCATTTAAGATATGGATAATTTTCAGCCTCTTTCAAATTTTGCTAAGGTTCATTTAATAAAAAGTGCCATAGCACTTGTGCTGTCCTGAAAATGACCAATGTTTATACTAGACTATATACTACTATACTGTAAAGTCCCTGAAATGAAGCCTGGATGAACCAAGGAAAAACTTCAGCTATCCCAAAACAGATTGCTGCTTCTAAGATAAGAATCTAATTAAATTTTTTTTCTTCAATCTAAACTTGTATGGCTTTTCTATTTTTGTCTACTGATTAGACTTAAGTTTCCTTTTCAGTTCTTAATAGGTAGTTAGGTAAGGTCAGCTGTGAAGGTGTGTGCTATTTTCCAGATAAATTATCGAGACAAGATTTTGAATGCGTTAGGTCATTCTTGTGAACACCTGACAACCTTCCTTAGGATGGTGTGACATCAACAATTTAAGTAACCCTCAAAATAACTAATCCTGAATAAAATCCCAAAAGGTTTATTGTGCATATTTAGCCTTACTGGCAACTGTAATTCAGTTACCTTCATAAGAAGCAGCAATTAAGTTTTGATTTTAAACACAGCACAAGTGCAAACTTGTTTTAAGAGCTAAATGGAAAGATGGATTTGAGCTGTTGTATGGCTTCACACAAATTAATTTGAAGTCTTGCCCATTACACGTTAAATGGAGAACACCAAGTGACATTTCCCACTGTACTGGGCCTGGCTGGCATGGAGTTAACCTTCTTCATAGCAGCCCCTATGGAGCTGCGCTGTGGATTTATGGCTAAAACACTGCTGCTAAGACTAATGCTTTGGCCGGACAGTGCTTGCACAGAGCCAAGGCTTTCTCTCCCACCCCCACCCAGTAGGCAGGGAGTGGGCAAGAGGCTGGGAGGGGACACAACCAGGAACAGCTGACCCCAGCTGCCCAAAGGAACATCCCAAACCATATAACATCATTCTCAGCAACAAAAGCTGGGGGAAAGAAGGAAGAGGTGACATTTGTGGTTATGGCAGCTGCCTTCCCAAACAACCGTTACGCATGCTGAACCCTGCTTTCCAGGACATAGCTGGACATCCGCCTGCTGATGGGAAGTAGTGAATGACATACTCTTTTTGCTTCACCTGTGTGCACAGCTTTTGCCTTCCTTATAAAACTGTCATGATCTTGAGCCACAAGTCTTTCCACTGTCCTTCTACTGTCTCCCTACTCCACAGGAGAGGAGAACGCACAAGAGGCAGGGTGGGTGTCCAGCTGCTCACCAGGGTCAACCCACCACAACCCCTGCTATATTAGTTTGCATTCAGGCATTGTATACCAAGTTTTCAGTAGAAACTAGAATTCAGTTACATGCACGGAAACAGCACTAATTGTGACATATTTAGAGCATTTAAGGAGTTCTTTATTAGAGACCATCTAGACTCTTAAGAATAAAAGAAATAGGGAGCCAGAAGACACAACATTTCCTGGTATGTCTAAGTTTTTAGAATTGCTACATAACTTGTGAATTTAAGAAATAAAACGAAAATAGTTTTTTCGAGTTACAGCAGACTTCCATGCCAGCATAGTTATTGTAAAGAACACTCTCCTTACTTGCACAAACATATACAGCCACTAAAAAATTAAGAACATTTAAAAAACTGACTTCAGCTGTTTAAAACTTAAGCAATAAAGAGCTTGAAAGTAATTTACATAATTTTAGATTCACGTCTTCACATAAGTCAATTTCAAGCCAATTTTTAAATTACTGAAACAGTTATCCATCTTCACATGGCATTCTTTTATTCTAAAATATACTTCAGAGTGTGAATTTTCTGAAATAGGCATCATTTTTACATATTCTGTGGTGAGGCAAAAGCTCTTCTCGAAACATATTTCAAAAATTTTCCGACTTTTCCCCCCAACACTTTCCCCTCTTCAGGATATAATTTTGATGAGATATTTCTCCTCCATATTATTTAAACTGGACTAGTGCCTTGCACATGCTTAATGTCAGTACATATACTCCCACATATCCTTTTCTTCCCCATCCCGGTAAGTCGTTCAGTTAGGACCATGTGTTCTACTCCATTATATTAGAAAGCTGATTGAAGAAGCTGCAGTAAACATTCACAGCATTGCTGACACCCTACTAATGTAATTATAGCTGATACAACCAACTTTTTGTGGGTACAGGTGATACAGATCTTCAGGCAAGAATAAAGACAAGAACGGTAAAGCTCAAGCTGGTATGGTGCCTTACAAAAGGAAACGCAGGGCAAACCACAATAGTTTTCAGAAGTCTAAGGTTTAAGTTTTATTCCAAATGGCTCGAGTTTTATTTTGCATTAGCTGATGCATAAGGCCTGTATCATACTCAAAAAACAAGGCTTACGAGATACTGACCACTTAAAAGTGCTGAGGGAAAAAGTGTATTTACCTGCATTAAAAAAACATGGGAGCCTCATATACTAACTGTATATGAATCAAAGGAGTCAATACAGTGTGAAACATTGGCTTAGCTCTCCTTTTGGTTAGTCTGTATAAAAATACTGATTTAAACCTCTCAGTCAACACTGCATACTCCACTCAGCAGAAAAAAAGTTAAAGAGAAAGGTTATATACCTACCAGACAAGACTGGGTAAACAAGTTAAACAAAAAAAGAAAGAAGTAGTGGAGACCAGAACAAACTAAAAAGATGAAAAAGTACACAAAAGTCCTGGGGTATGACAGAACTGGGAGATGTCCACAATGAAGCAAGCATAAGATTATTGCAGATATGACTACGAAGTAGGAGAATGATGATGGTTGCCTCCCTTACTACAATAATTCAGTTTCCTTCCCTCCATCAGTCCACTACCACCTCTTCAACTTACTGCAACTGCAGGTTAATGCTGAAACAGTTCTTTTGCTGCAAAACAGGTGCTGCCCATTCTTACTAAACATCTCAACTTACAGGGAGCAGAGGTCAGAACTGGGATAAAAAGAGCAAGCACACAGCCTTTCAATTTTATATTTGCCATCAAAGGGAAAGGTGACTGTTTTATGTCTCAGCAAACTGCTTTGAAGCCTTTACACTAAGTCCATAAAACCAGTTAGTCAGAAGATTCATAAGTTTGAAACAAAGTTTTACACAAAGAAACAATGAAGAAACTTGTTGAGACTAAGTTTAAATCAGGTTTTGTATTACAGCGGCACATAAAAACAAAGTTACTTTTTGCTTTACCTTCGTGGAGTTAACAATTAGCAATTCTACAGGGAAGGAAGCCAAGTATTACATGTAACAGAGCACTAGCTGCTTTGTATCTCAATATAGTCTGTAGCAAACTTATCTTGGGCCAACATCTTCAAAGACTTCTGAGAGACTACAATTCTTCCTTTCACTCCATTGCACCCTGTTTTTCATTTGACCATAAAGCACAGTGAAGTTAGTTTAATTCTCTTCTGTTTCTTCAAATTCTGCTGCTGGTTGACAGACTTTATTTGCCAAATAACTGGCTCCATCTTGTGGAATAGCGAATTAACTGCAAGAAAATCTACACGTCTCTTCTGACTCATGCTGAATGGTTGCCAGCCGATTCCTAAAAAAACTATCACTTTTTGGACAAAAACTTACCAAAAAGCCTCAGTGGTTGCATTAGTACAAACATGCCCATGCAGTGCTTGCTCTCTCTGCACTAGTCCCCACACAATTCGTATTGCACAAGCATTCTGCTACTCAAGATTTCAATCAAGTTATCAATGAGTATTTTCCAGAAACATCTGTAATTTCTCCAAGCTGAGGTACAGATCAAGAACAAGAACAGAAGACAAGCATTCTGATATAGCAGATACAGATAAAAGAAGGAAAACTAGTATGCTGAAGTTGTATTTTGTGTAATTCAACACAAGAAAAGCTAAGTAACACAAAACAGTCCCTCCTCCAGAGGGTACCCAGGGAAGAATAAAAGAACAAGGCAGAACTATAGTGACTCCTCCAAGTTTCTCTCCTCGAACCATACCACACTAGAGACAGGGATTAAGCAAGGTGATACTAAAATACAATTACTATCATCCACTTTCAGTCCAATCCTGCTGCCTCAAAGACCACTAACTTCATTGGAGGCCGCTTAGCTCTCCACCCAAAAGGCAGGAACACATCCATCATCTACAACCGTTTTTGATTCACAGACTCTCAGAGGAAAAAATACAAGCAAACACATACACACACACACTCCCTACAACAAAAAAAGCTTAACTGAAATGTTAATCATGTCCACTGAATCAGTTTAATCTTCAAAACAGTACTACGAAGCGAGGAAAAAATAGATGTCAGACTTTATGAATTAAAGAACAAATCTTCTCAGAAAGAATAAAAGACCTTGTAGATCTTGCATAAAGATCTTGAAGCAAAGAAAACTGTGCAAGAACCACTGTACAAGAATCTTTATTCTCAAAATGTTCTTCAAGATCCTTGAACCTATAGTCTTTTGCGACTACCGATATGGGACTATTTACCTGTCACTTGATCCACTGAATTAGTTTTTTATTAAGCAGAACAAATAGCCTGAAGCACATTCTCGTGTCACATCTACTCCCCCTCATTAAGCTTGATTTCTTTTTCTCTACAGTAGAAGAGGCTTCCTTGCTTTACCTTCGTACCCAAAGACTAGGAAAACCATGCAAGTGCAGACTTTACGTGGTTTTCAGAAGTCAAAGTCTAATTATGCAGCAAAATACTGTTTTATATAAACAAAAGCAACAAAAGGCCTAGCTTAAACATATCTCTAGTCTTTAGAAGTCTCACAGATGGCTTAATAACCCTGTGTTTTGATAGTCCAGGCCAGAATTTGAGAACTTAACATTTGCTACATTAAGAAAAGGTTGGGGGGAGTTCAAGCAAGAGGGGCTGTTCTAGTAGTTTTAAATAAAATAAAACTCAACAGTACAAAGTTGCACTGAAGGCAGACAATTCAAGCAACTAAACACACTGTTCCAGACCCCAGCTTGATAACAGCTGAGATTCACGTGGTTCAAGGTTTATTGCAAGAACAGTGGGAAGACAAGCCTTAGAAGCATCACTTGGCTATTTTTAGACAGTGTCTGGTAAGCGGCATAGAGTTTCAGGGACAGAATTCCCCCATGTTTGTCTTTTTTATCTGGATAACCATTTTTCATAAAAGTCAACAACAAATCCATTAAGCTCAGTCCTATTCATAACTCCAAAGAGGCTGTGTAGAAGTATTCTGAATGAAACTTCCCCTGAATAGCCTGCCCCACCTCTAGAAGTCAGAGAAAAATATGTATCAACCAGTTTCAATTATTCCTTCAGCTCCCTGATCCATTTGCTTCAATAGCACTGAAAAGAGTTTCAAAGAAATTAAGACAGCTTCCCTATTTCAAGGGCTGTATAAAGCCTTAACTAGAATGGAAGTACAGTGACATGAATGTTCTTTCAGTGCTACGTTTAAGCCACAAAATTAAGTGGCTGACTTGATAACTACTTTAATTCTGGAATATATTCAAGTCATACAAGATTTCAAACATCAAAAGCCTTATACATGAAACTAAGTAAGAATATGAAAAAAATGCAGCTTGCAAATTAGTGGACTGGTTAGTTATGACTACTGGAGAGATACAGGCAACGTCAGTTTATTCTTGAGATGAACAGCCTTTTGCCTGTGCCAAGAAATCTTGTAAGGTGACAAAGTGAAAGAATTAAAGTTTTTTGGCCTTATTAGCAAACAACCAGTTACTAAAACTTTTTTTAGTTTTGACTGAGTAAGACTGTGAGAAGGTAAGTTTGCTTTTCCACAATAAAAAAAAAAACCCAAACATGAGGTGATGATGATATGATGAAAATGCTAAGCTGTTAAACAAATAAGATACAATATTTTGATTCACTGTAAAGTTATATACATACATAGTTGATCACTCCTCATGTAATGTAATGTTAAAAGGAGATCAAGAATGGCTTTTGGGGATTTGTTCCCCAAAATGTCACCAAAGCCTCCTATTCATCTTATTTCTAAGATACCAGGATTTAAATAAACATCTTCCTCATTAAAACACTTATTTTTAATGCAAACACCAGTTTAACTCAGTCTTTTGTACTGAAACTTCCTTTAAAACAATTTTTCAAAGTTTGTATTCCTGACTTGGAAGTATTTCACACGACAGATTTCTCCAACCATCCTAACACTGCCCAGGCAAGCAGAATCATAACCAGCTACTGAACAGTCAGAGAGCAGCTCCTGATCCTTGGCTAGCAACCATGCCTGCCACACTCATGCTTGGTTACCCAGAGCACACATATACATATATGGAGAGCGTATGCAGAGGATATGGGACATTGCCACAGCACTCCTACCCGACTTGCGGGATACTAGCCTGCTACAAGCACGCCCTTCGGAAAGTAAAGTCACTGCCCTAAAATTCAGAAATGTCAGAGGTGCCAACCCTGGCACATTCAATAAGCTAGCAACGTCAGAAGTCAAATTTCAATTTGGCTAAGGAGTAGCGCTCTAATTTTACCCTGCCTGTTCACTCGTAAAAGAGAAAGATTGCTTGTGTCAGAGTTCAAGCTGCAAGAATAAGGTGCGCAAGCTGTCATTTCCTGTTAGCAGCATTTGATATCTTCTAAAAAAGACAAGGTTACGTAGCACATTACAGTATTAGTAAGAAATTTCTGGAGCTTGTCTTGACTGCAATTTTTCCCTTGTCAGCAAGGAACTGCTAAAAGGCTTACAGTTTTAAGTGTACAATTTATATTCCTTTTATATGCAGAAATAAAAGGGAAATTGGAGAACAGTGAGCTCTAACAAAATGTTTTCATAAGTTGATAGCTAAGCATTAAGTAAAAGCATCACTGACAATCATGTAAATCTATGCTATCTGTTGGGATGTAGCAAGAGCCCCCCTGCGTAGCCAGGCACAGGATGAAGGTTATGTAAGCATCTGCTCCAAAAAATCTTCAGCCAGCAACTGAAGTTCTTCCTTTAACAATGACAAAAACCTCAGAAATGTGATTTGTTTGCAGGATGGGTTTATAATATAGCCTGTTTGCCACAAACAAGAATGAAAGGTTGCCTTTATCTACCATACTATGTGTCTAGTAATTGCATTAATCAGCTTCCCTTTACCATTTTTACTCAAACATAACTGAAGAAGAGACTGCTTAAGTAAACACTCCCCACACTGTACAACCTCTGTGCAGCCCTCAGTGACTCTGGAGATGCTCTCCTTTATACATGCATATCACAAAGCAGGTAAATGCACTTCCACAACCTCTCCTACATGAACCTATGTTTGAAAAAGATGCAGGGAGAAACCAGAGATCGAAGTGTTTAGACAAGAAGCAGAGTGACAGATTTCAAGCTCTGAACTGTAGAAATACACGGAAATCATCTGTAAAGACTGGCCAGATAGCTCTTTGTACCAGTCTTCTCTGCTATACTGGTTTGTGCTGGGATGGAGTTAATTTTCTTCATAGCAGCCCATACAGCACTGTGTTTTCAATCTGTGACCGAAACAGTGCTGCAAACCCACCAACGTTTTAGCTATTTCTGAGCAGTGCTTGCACAGCATCAAGGCCTTTTCTGCTTCTTACAGTGCCCCATCAGCAAGTAGGCTGAGGGTGGGCAAGAGGCTGGGAGGGGACACAGCCGGGACAGCTGTCCCCAACTGAGCAAAGGGACACCCCATACCACACTATGTTGCGCTCAGCAATAAAAGCTGAAGGAAGAACAAGGAAGGAGGGATGTTTAGTGTTATGGCATTTGTCTTCCCAAGTAACTATTACGCATGATGGAGATGCTTTCCTGGAGATGGCTGAAGACCTGCCTGACAATGGGAAGCAGTGAATTAATTTCTTGTTTTTCTTTGCCTGCACACGTGGCTTTTGCTTTACCTATTAAAGTGTCTTTATGTTGACCCATGAATTTTCTCACTCTCACCCTTCCGATTCTCTCCCCCATCCCAGTGGCGGGGAGGACAAAGCGATCTGCTGTGTGGTGTTTAGCTGCTTACTGGGATTAACCCACAACATCCGCGTTCACTGCAGAGTCTTACTCATCTACTTTTCTCTCCTACATACTGTCTTCCCTCACTTCCTCCGCGGTTAAATAAACCAGACTAAGTAGATTTTACCGTTCTTACCTACAGAGAGCCTATCTGCCCACCCACACACACTAATATATCGCAGTTCTCAGGCACAGGAACAGCCTACCACACAAATGCAGCTCCATTCTTGGATGATCCCCTCTGTTTTACTGTAACACTATTATTAACCTTCAGAGCAGCACTTGCTGTGGACCTCAGGGTATTAGCTTCACAAAAGATCACAGGAAAGAACAGGCTGAAGAAGACAGACAGAATCAAGCCTCCCCCCACTTTAAACTCCTGTGGCATGGACACAAATCCTTGCCACACATCCCCAAGACTTGCATGCCAGCCTAGCTACACCCCAGTACTGTACTACCCTAAAGTCTCAGCAAATGTCTCAGACCTTGGAGTGCTGCAATACCCACCCTTGTAGCTGGGTTTGGGCCAATCCACAAAACACAAGGCATGCATGCTCTTTGAGATGTTTAACGCCTGCTCTTTAAAAGATACAGTTACTGTATTTCCTCAGTCAGTGAATAAAAACTATAAAATAATTTAGGTGTGAATGGATGTCCCGAGCTCATTTAGGCTAACCTGATGCTCCCATCAGATTTAATTAGACCAGACTGCTCAGGGATTTGTTCAGTTGTCTTGGACACCTCTAAGGTATGTTCCACCACCTCTCTGAGCATAACTTGGTCCAGTATTTGACCACTTCATGGTGGAAAACAAAAGAAAAAAAAAAACAACCAAATTTCTTTATATCCAATCAGAATGCATCATGCCACACAAGGCTGAAACGTGCTTTGAATTTTTCTAAAGACATCTTCTTGCTTCCTAAAACTATGACGGTCTCCTCCGAGATGATACTAAATTAAATCTAATTCAAATTAACACAATTAAGCATTCCAGCATGACAGACAATCATCAACTCTCAGACACCACGCATCATTATATCAGTTACATGTGACTGGGAAAGGAAGAAACAAATTTACTTTTAAGTAGTGTTCTTCACAGTTGTTTTAACTAGATTTGTGTTACACAAAAAAACCTGCCCTCCATTTTTTTGAAAGTTATTTTTCCAAAATGATTGCTACCTTCTGTAGTCACAAGAAAAGAAGTTGTGGCTGTATAGTATTTTTCCTCAAAATACCATTTTCTTCAGAAGCTAGGAAGATAAATAGAATACAATACTGAAGTATTCAGCTGCATTTAGTCTGGAATACAGAATTATAAGCGTTCAGAGTAGAATCAAGGTTGTTCGAGAAGCATCAATTCTCAAAATGCACTCCCCAAAACTTTGCAGGATCCTCCAGCATGTGATCTTGTATCTGTTGTATTTTTTAAAGTCTCATTTAAGACCAAACACTTGATAGAATCTTTTTACTATATAAACATATTTTTGGAGTAACCTTTTTAAAGAGGAACCCCATGAACACCCAAACAGCATGGAAATTGCATTGAACAAGACAAGTGGGAAGGGGCATTTAGCCTCACTTCTTTCAGAGGCTGTTTGCTATGGGCTGCAGAATACTCAGAAAAGCAAACCAAGGCTTCACAATCCTTATTAAGGGGAATGATAGTTACTTTTTACTTAGAACATACAAGAAACCCTCAGCAGTTGTGGCGGGTTAACCTTGATTGGTCACTATGTGCCCGCCAAGGGGGAGAAAATAAGATAAAAAGACTCCTGGGTCATGGTAAAGACAGTTTAATAAAGAAAAGCAAAGGCCACGTGCAGAAGCAAAAGGAAACACAGATTTATTATCTACCTCATATCAGCAGGCCACTTCCTGGGAAGAAGGGCCTCAGTTTGCATAGTGGTTGCAGCAGAAGACAAACACCTTGAAAACAAATGCCCCCGCCCCCAACTCCCTTTTCTCTTAGCTTTTATTGCTGTGCACATCATATGCTATGGAATATCACTTTGGACTGTCCCCTCCCAACCTCTTGCCCATCCCCAGCCTAGTGACCTTTGGGGGGAGGTTGGAGAGACAGCCTTGATGCTGTGTGAGCAGTGACCTTTGCAGGGGGGAGGATGGAGAGACAGCCTTGATGCTGTGGGAGCACTGCTCAGCAACAGCCAGAACAGTGGTGTTCTAGCTACAAATACAAAGCACAGCACTATGAGGGATGCTATGGGGAAGTTAAGTCCACCCCAGCCAGACCCAATACAGCAGTTCAGTACACGTAAAATTGAGAATAACCCACCTAGGTATCACTTGTCAATGAAAACAAAGATGAAATAGCCTGCACTCAGTGTTACTGGTGTGTCTCTTCAGTTTAACAACTGCTTAGGAGGGGAGCTCAAATGCACAAGCACATTTCTGCTGAAGATGTAAAGGGTGAACGTGAAGTACGGCATTTACTGTGTTTGAAGAAAGGGATGTTTTTTCCAACACCTACAGATAAAAGGCAACTGAACAAATATGCCCTAGGTATATACCCTAATGGGGAAAAAAAATCAGTCCCTATACTTAAAAGCATTGCTACTTATCGATACACCGGTTGTTTCTAGAAATTGTCGTGAATAACAAGTTTAAACCCAAATGACTTGAGCACACATTACAAGAAGCTTATTTCAAATGATCACTCAGTCCCAGTTGCCACTCACTGCCATGTTTTGAATCTGCCTGCAAGCTCAGCTGCATTCAAAAATAGTAGGTTATACACGGTGAATCACATCCATCTCTTGCAAAAATTCCTATAGGACTACCACTGCCTTTAATCCTACTAATAAAGCCCTGTACCATGAAGCTTTATCCATTTTCATTCAAGCACTTCAGTAAAATTGCATTACAGATTCTTGTTCCCTCCTCCTTAAAAAGGAGGTAGCACACAAGACGGGTATGGCAATCGATAGCCACGCATGGAATATCATATTCCTTTTCTCATCCATGCAAGGGGGACAGCTCCCTACTCCTTGTCAATATATTCATTTTCTTACACAAAATCAGAGCCAGGCATAGCTTTGTGAAACAGAACTGCTCTTTTACCAAGTCACAGCTGCAAAGTTAGTTGCTTGGCAACACTGCCTCTAAGTATCACACATTGCCGTCCACAATTCTGCTCCGACAGGGACTGATCTACAATCTCTACCACTTTTTCCTCCATGGTCTACTGGTCTACTATTTTACTGGAAAGTAAATACCTTTCCTCAAGACAGAGAGCGGGCAACTGACAGTCTAGGTTTACCAAGATAGGCAGTACACTGACCTGTGCAGTTTTCACTTCCCCCATAAAACTTGTCATCATTTTCATAAGCTACAGAATTTGTGCTCTCCATAGCCACATCTAACACAGACTTGCAGCACTAGGATGTTCTCTGAATCGCCAAGTTCTTCCTCCTCTTCAGACGGTGACTCCACATGTGTGAGCCGACATAGGCAGGATGCAGGAACCACCACAAAACCATGGATGAAATGCAAAGAGTAAATTCAATCTCAGTAACTCACAAACCAGGGGATCTCTGAAGCAGCACCTAGGTAGAGGCACACAAGTGGGATGCAGGCACCACAGAGCTCAGTCCTTGCTACAGAGCGTTACCAAACCTGATGTTCACCTGTATATCAGGGATTCAAGCTGGTGTAGTTTACCACCGTGCTTTGATCTTTCCAACAGCAGGGCAGGAATCTCAAGCATGTTTGATAGGGTGCCTTCAAGTCTATCCCAGGCCTATGTTATTTAAACACAGATGTTCTACTTATCAAGCACACAAGACTAAACAATGATTAGTAAGATACATATGTTTTTTCCAGACCTAAGCTGCAAGTCACTTGAGCGTTGTTTACAATCCTCCTCACCAATCCTCCATTATTTTCCCCCACCAGAACACAAAAGCATCTAGCTCTTCTGGGCAGAGGAACACAGATCTACTCATAAGTATTTTGGATAAGGTGGAAACAAAGCAGAAACTCAGGCTTTCCAGAATGGCTTAAGTATCATAATGCCAAGCAGGAACTCCATGACAGTATATACTCAGACATATACATTTATCACCTGCTAAAAAGCAAAAAGTGATCAAGATAAAAGAGTGGATGATAAGCGTTAGTGTTATACCATAGAATCATAGAATAGAAGCATAGAATCATTTAGGTTGGAAGGGAACTTTAAGATCATCAAGTCCAACCATTAACCTAACACTGCTAAACCCACTACTAAACCATGTCCCTAAGCACCACATCTACCCATCTTTTAAATACCTCCAGGAATGGTGATTCCACCACTTCCCTGGGCAGCCTATTCCAATGTTTGATAACCCTTTCGGTGAAGAAATTTTTCCTAATATCCAATCTAAACCTGCCCTGGAGTAACTTGAGGCCATTTCCTCTTGTCCTATCGCCTGTTACTTGGGAGAAGAGATAGACCCCCCACCTCTCTACAACCTCTTTCAGGTAGCTGTAATCAGAGTCTACTGTATGTAATCAGTCTACTGTAAATAAAGATGGATATGAAATAGCTATCCATTCAAATCTAAGTTCGCCAAATTTTCACAAAGAAAATGAAAGTTTTGTGTGAATGTCTTTTTGTGAAGCAATTCAAGAGAAAAATGTAAAGGGAGTAATATTTTAGCTCAAGCTTTCAGCAGACATTAATCAGATACAACGTCAGAGTGGGAGAAGAACAGTAATCTGTAGTAGTTTGTTTTGCCCCAGTCTTCCAGGGGACATCATTTGTAGTCATACTACAGGGCTCCAACCAGCAGTTTTAAGATACAGGGAGATTTCTGACACAAGAGACTCCAGTTCTAAGCAACACTCTATTAGCTCTAGGAGACAGTTTAAGTTGTGAAGGTATTCTCCCAGCTAGATTTAAACAGCATTTCAGTCAACAGACATCAGTAACCTTTCTATGTAGCCCCTCAATTCCCACGTGCTTCAAATGGCCAGATCTGGCCCTTTTTACTTCTGAATGCACAAACCACAGCAAGATTTCTGTATCAGCTATTTCAAGAAAAGTCAAGACTCTACTACAGTCTGCATTTACTGCTGTTTAATCACTTTGCTTTCTCATAAAGGACCTCAACTTTAAACAAAGAATCTACTTTTTATTTACGTAGGCAGATGCTTGCACTAGAGAAATAAAAACTTGGGTGGCATCTGCAGTGGGACTCCATGCCAGCTCATAAGTGATAAAACAGATAATTGGATCTGAAGTAGCTGAGATTAGAATGGACCCCCGGAGATCATCTAGTCCGAATGCCCTGCTCAGAGCAAACTACAGCAGGTTGCTTAGAGCTGTGCCCAGTCAGGTTTTGAGTACCTCCAGGGACAGAGACTCCACAGCCAATATTCAACCTCTCTTAGAGTGAAAAAAAAGTTTATTCTTATGTTTCAGTGGAGTTCCCCGTGTTGAATTTGTGTTCATTGCCTCTTGGTCTCATCACTGAATACCACAGAGAGGTCTACCTACCTCTGTCATTTTTGCCCCCTGTCACCAGGTATTTATACACAATGATAAGATCTCCCCAACAGCCGGCTCTCCTCCAGGCTAAACAATCCCAGCTCTCTCACCCTCTCCTTTTATGTCAGACATATCAAACTCTTCATTTTAGTGCCCCTTTGCTGGACTTGCTCCCGTCTGTCCGGGTTTCTTTTGTACTGTGGAACCCAGAACTGGACGCAGTACTACTACAGACGCAGTCTCACCAGGGTTCAGGATAGAAGGATCACCTCCCTCCAGTGCTCTTCCTGAAATTCAGTCCAAAATGTTGATGGCTTTCTTTGTGGCAAGGATGCATTACTGGCTCATAATCAGTTTTTGATCCACAAGACACCAAGCATCTCTTCTGCACCCCCAGCACCCCCTCCCTAGGGGTAGGGCTTTGCATTTCCCGTTGTTGAAGTTCATGCAGTTTCTGTTGGCCCATTTCTCCAGCCTGTCAATTTTTCTGCTCTGAGTAGCAGCCACTCGTCCCAGCTTTGTATCACCTCAAGCTTGCCGAGGGCACAGTCTGTCCTTTCACACGGGTCATTGATGAAGATGTTAAACGGTGTTGGCATCAGTATCAATCCCTGAGGTATGCCACTAGTGACTGGCCTCCAGCTCAACTTTAAGATGCTGATCACAACTCAGCCTGGCATTTCAGCCATTTTCAATCCACCTCACCGTCTGTTTATCTGGACCGCACTTCATCAAGTTATCAGTGAGCATGTTACAGAGCTTCAAAAGTCTCACTAGAGTTAAGGTAAAAAATATCCATTGTTCTCATCCACCAAGCCAGTCATCTGGCTATGGGGTTGGTCAGGCATGATACCCTGTTCGTAAGTCCACACTAACTATTCTGAGTCATCTTCTCCTTCATATGTTTTCACCTTCCCAGGGACTGAAGAAAGCCAACTGTCCTGTGGTTCCCTAGATGTTTCTTCTTGCCCTTGTCAGAGATAGGAATGACATTTGCTTTCTTCTGGTCCTCAAGACCTAGCCACCATGACATTACAGTTACTATGAGTGGCCTCAAAGAGACATTGACGAGCTCTGTCTGCACTCACAGGTATATTCCATCAGAGCCCACAGCCAGTTTCTGTAAGCGCTCCCAAACCTGATCCTCCTCTACTACTGACAGTAAGCCCTCCTTGCTCCAGACTGTCCCACTGGTCTCAGGGACCTGGAATTTCTGAAGGCAAGCCTTACCAGTAAAGACCAAGGTGAAGAAGGCATGGAACTCCTCAGCCTTTCCCACACCCCTTATCACCAGGTCCCCTGCTTCATTTAGCAGCAGGTCCACATTTTCTCCAATCTTCTTTTTGCTGACAATTATCTGTAAAAGCCCTTCTTGTTGCCATTCACATATCCCTTTATCAGATTTGACTCCATGTGGACGTTGTCTTTCTTACCTAAATGCATCCTTGTGTGCTTGGACAGTGTCTCCATGCTCCTGTCTCTGCTTCCACCTCTTATATGCTTCCTTTTTATGTCTGAGTTTTGTCAGGAGCTCCTTGTTCCTTTAAGCAGGCCCCCTGCTGCCTTTGTGCAATTTCCTGCTCATCAGGATGTGCCACACTAGAGCTTAGAGTGACCCCTGGGGAAAAAAACAGCTCTCCCGGACCTCTCTATTCTCTAGAACCACCTCCCAAGTGATTCTTCCAAGCAGATCCCTGAACAGACCAAAGTCTTCCCTTCTGAAGATTACAGTTGTGATTCTACTCCACTTTGTTCCCTCCTCTTCAGATCCTGAACTCTTCCATCTCACAGTCACTGCAGCCAAGATTATTCCTAACCTTTACATCCTCAGCTTGTCCTTCCTTGTTTGTAACAGGTCCATCGGCCCATCTGAGCATCTTCCTTTGTCCTCAACACTTATGTTGATAAGTGGTCACCAATGCACACCAGAAGCCTCCTAGATTGCTTGTTCCCAGCTGTGCTGTCCCTCCAGCAAATATCAGGCTGGAACAAGTTCCCCATGAGCACCAGGGTCTGTGAACGTTAGGCTTGAGTTGCCTGAGGAAGGCCTCATTACTACTTCTTCCTGACCAGGTGGTCAGAAGCATATACCCACAACATCACCCATAAGCTCTCAATTGGCTCATTAGCCCTCTCTAGGCAAAGCTGCATGCAGCCCCACTGCTCTCACAGAAAATGGCAACTTGCCCTTATCACCATCCCAGCCTGCCCTTCCTAAAGTGCCTGTACCTATGCATTGTAGTCCTCCAGTTGTGCTATCCCACTGTGATGCCAATAAAATCATAGCTTAAGATTAACTCATTTTTACTGTTCCATAATATCTGAAAACAATTTGTTGTTGACAGTACAATGAAGATGGATTCAACTAGTCGTGGGTTCAGTAGTGTTACTCATCTTATTCTCATGTTGAGGTTCTTGAAAAGATGTCACTGAACAACTTTACATGTTCACAAGGCAAAGTCTTTAAGTCCTAGAGAATTTAGTTGTGGCCACAAGAAAACAATACAAAGCATCTAAGTTCCTAATACAAAGCTGAATCATGCTCAAATGAACCTTAGTGACCCAGTCCAGGACAATGTGACACCTGAGCTAAATTAACTGCTGACAGCTCCCTGAGTAATGGCTGATAATTGACTCTTAAATCCTATAGGAAGCATGGATTAAAGAGGGAGTCACCCCTCCAGGAACAGGTACCTTCCTAAAAGTCTACTTATCATATACATATACTTTCTTCTGTACTGTTGACAAGGACTTCTTAAGGCTGCTGCACACTTGCTCTTTCTTTACAGTGTTCAGATCAAAGAGGGCAGATTCAGTTTCATATTCGGACAGTACCAGTTTCACAAAAGGAGATTTAGGAACAAAACAAAGATCAACAGCTGCTATCAACAGCATCCCACAGTGGCATCTTTTTCCTGTCACTGAAGAGTGTCAGAACCACAGCTTAGGTACCATTAGGAGACACACACCAGTACCCCCTGACCAAAAGAACTAGGGTGTCTTGCACTTCAAAAGGCAATAACGCGGTCTCATCAATACCAATAATCACTTTTCAGGAACTGTCCCACCCGAACATTCTGAACGTAGGGCGGCAAACTAAGGACGTAAGGACTTCTGCAGCTCTATAATCTACCTCAGAGAACCTAAACAGCTACAACACAATAAAAAAAAAAAAATCCAAGTCCCACAAATATTTTTATTAGTAGTCACAGAAAAATTTAGGTTGAAAGGGACCTCCAGAGGTCATCTAGCCCAGCCTCCTGTCAAAGCAACGCTAACTTCAAAGCTACATCATGCCACTTCGGGTGTCATCCAATCAAGTTTGGTTAAGTTCTGAAGAATGGAGATTGTACCCACAAATACCATTTTAAGGGCTTTGTAAGCCTTCAGGCTGCACATACAATTTCAACAGCAGGAACCTATATTTACAAACAACCCTGTTTTATTACAAGCTAAACAGGTTTCCTGTGACTTACTTCAGAATATTTTTGTGCACTACAAGAGTCAGGAGATGGAAACAAATCCATTCCTTACAGGCAGAAAAAACACCACTAGAGTCACCCAGTACTGCAACACCCATGCCCACTTACAAGTTTTAAGCTAAAGCTGCCACACTCCTCTCTCAGCATGAGAGGTGTCTTCTGAAAAGCTCCTTTCTCAGGTGAGACAATTAATTGCAGCTCAGGGCCAAAAAAAGCAATGAATTCCTAACAAAGTTTCAGTCTCACGCAACCAGTGCCAGCAACAGGTAAAAGGGTATAGAACAAAACCAAGAGCTCTGAGGTAGTTTTATTTAGTAGCAGAGAATCATGAAAAAAAGCTCTGGTGATACAGTTTCAAGAGAGACTGAAGGGAGTTTATGGTCCCTTAAGTTCTTTGAAGGCACTACCTTTCATAAAGGGGCCAGAAAAATAACAGTGTAAGGACCAGATGATCACTAGGATTTCTAGTGATACAGTTGCTTACTATTATTAGAGGTCAAGATACATCATTCCAGTTGCTAAGCCTGACTCAATGCAGTTTGCCTTCATTATTCCTTGTGGAATGATACTGCAAAGCCTTACCAGACAGCTAGAAGCTGCCAGTTGTTATATCTGTCAATTCGTATTCTAGTCTGTTACGCTCCTGTGATCTTTACCAACCTCATCTCACAGTAGCAATACCAATCTTGCAACAAAATCACAGAGAACTACTAGTAATTTCTTCACCCAAGTAACCTGAAGTCACATCTGATATTTGCAACTATATTCATTGGTACAAAACATGCATAGAGCAGTAATCAGCTACTGGTTGGTTACTACTCTGTGTTTGAACTTCAGTATAGGGTTAGAAGTTGCACATGAGCTGATGTGTGGAACTGACCTCCAACATAATCCAACTCTGTTCCGTTCTCCCTAGTGTCTTACTTCAGCAATTTCTGCACCTTAGGAGGAGGACAGGGAGTGTCTTCACCCGAGGAGGTAGAGCAGCCAGTGCCTTGTCCTAGAGCAAGCTAATACTGTTGATGAGCTGTCCCAAAGATTTCTTACACTGGCAGTTGAAGGCAAAAGCTGAAGCCTTGCACAGGCTGAATGCAGTGGGCTACAAGGGTTATCCATTTGCTTTAGGTTAATTCCTGAGGGTGTATACTATTTACTAAAGACTACAGGCAAGAGTAAGACAGTGAGAAGACCAGCCATCAAAACAAGTAAACAGCAAAAGCAGCTTCACAAAGAGTGAGGTTCATGCACATTTAAGCTAGTCTCCCAGCCACAGAAGAGATCATACCTGAGACTTAATTGTTTACAAAAAAAAAAAATGAGTCTGAAGAGCTATAAACATATCGGGAATATTCCAGATTTGTTTTGATAGCTAGTTTGCTCACTTCAGTTTAAACTAGATTACTTTTTTTTCCTCCCCCACTGCTAGAAGACTTTGTGTTTGAGATTGGCAAGTTAGTACAGAAGTTAAAGTCAGGTTTACGTGAAGCCAAAATTGTAATAATTGGTTCTGGCTACACAAGTATCAGTACTGCAATCTTTCCTGTTCGGTCTCTCCCCACACTCCTAAAAGCCTGTACCCGCCACTCTTCAGACAGACAGAGAAGACCATGTCTTCAGTCATATACAGATATCCAAGAATTGTATAGTACAACTATAAATATCGAAAGTTATTTTCATTAATATTATAAACAAAGTAAACAAATTTTAATCTGGCTGAACAAGCAACAGTATCAATGTGACTTTTTGTACTAGGATTCGGGTAAGAGATCATCTAATCAGGCTTCAAGCACTACCAGGCATGAAGTAAGTAAACACTGGGGGGAGGGTGGCACGGGGAAGAGCCACACAGAACACTTCTTCCTATACAGAAATTTATTCACCTTTTCTGAAGGCCCAAAACATCTGCAGTTGTCTATACAAAGGTCTACAAGCTTCCAAATATGTTACTTTAACTTTGCTACAATCAAAAAAAAAAATCTAAAGCAGCTGACAGGTAATTGCCTTCTTGACAGAGAGATGAATTTACAGGTAGACTTCAGTAGTCAATTCATTTGTACTAAAGCCAACATTCAAATGTAAGCAAAACAAACAGAAAAGGTATGTTAGAGAACATTCACACTGGTTTCAAACATACCTCTTTTGTTTAAACACCATTAGGAACAGTAATTGGAGTCTTATTTGACATTTGCAGAAACAGTCACACTAGATTGATTGCCTTCAGTTTACTTTACAAGCCTACTTGCTTACATGGCTTGTCCTTTGAAACTGCTGAATATCTTGTCCCTTTCTAAGAAAAAGCATCTCTCTTCAACTTCCAAGTACTTGATTCAGTATTGTTTAATATCAGCCCCCAAATAATACCAGCCTTGCTGCCAAGCAATAACACAAGCCTAGGAGGCTACTAGCATATTATAAGTACTAAGTACATACAAATAGCAAATCATAGCCCCTATAGTCAAAGGGTTGCTGACTGAAGTTAACACTTTTTTATTTTGGCTCCATTTGACAGATCTCCAAGAGGTGTTATTGCTTAAAAGATTCAAATATCAGCATTGGAACAACAATAAAAATGCATGTAGTCTCCCCCTACTGTGAAAGGGGAAAAAAAACCCCTACCATGTACTTTACAACAGCTTTCAGCATAGTCTACATACAAGATACATGGACAGATCTATAGCTATTTCCTTCTCCCAGATTATTCCAATTCCTGCTAGCTTTACCTAGTTATACACACAAAAGGAACACAAAGGCATTCCAGTTGCTTATCTCTTTCAGAAATTCAGGATGACTTAAGTTACTGCCAACAGAGTGCCCAGGTAGCCAAGAAGGCCAATGGCATCCTGGCCTGTAT